>JAGKQL010000050.1:5339280-5353262 GCA_018398635.1 Cyprinodon brontotheroides | reverse complement strand
AAGTTATCTTCCTAAGATTTACCAATGAGCAATATAATTTTTTTTTTTTTCTAACTGCGTACCAAACTGTGGCAAAGTGACTGGAGCATATTTATTTGCTACCAGCTGACTGAGAGCAGCCGTGTTGTGGTTTGGTCTTTGTAGATGTTGATTCTGTTCAAACCCTGAGAAACTGGTTGCTTCTTACTTTGATGTTAATATGTCTCTTTGAGAAAACAAAGGTGAGAAACTTTGTGGTTTCAACTGCTAACCTTCAGACACATTCTCACGATTTACCATCCCTTCCACCAAAACTGGCACCAATAAAGATGCACAAATGCCTCAACATCCGCCTATTTGATACTGTAATGTATTTTTAGGAGCATTTATTTAAGGAGGTTTATTCTCTTAACTTCTCTTCAAAATAAGAGACACAAGAGAATATGTTTGTCATGACCAAGGGGATTTTTCAGGCCCACATGCAGGAAACCACCAGCAGGAGTCAAAGTATAAATTAAATTGTCTGAATATTTGTTTGAAACAGAAATGGAATCTGAGCTTTGGTTCATATTGATCAGCAGCTTCTGAAACAGAGAGGGGGAGTTAGAAGTGCATCAATCTAAGTGGGGAAAAGAACGTGAGGACGCTTACTGTTCCCGATGATGAACCGATCTCAGAGGGGGTTTGTAGACTGGAAAGTAGGCTGGAGACCACACAGTGGAGAGCGGGCAGGCAGATGGAGTAACAGCAGAGCCTGAGGGGAAAGGACAACAAGATGAGCAGGAGCACAGGTGAGTCAGCCACAGTCTGATTGTCAGAGCTCAGGGAGAGTTCACTCAGGAAGAGAGGCTTGATTTTACCTACTAAAGGCTGATTTATAGTTCAGAACAGGTCCCCTGTGTAGGTGTCACAGTGAACAAAAAGACATCCCCGCCCCCTCCGCAGACGCTCTACTGCACCTCTCCCAAATTGTAACTGACTGCAGACAGTGCCGCAGACAGGAGGCTGGCTTGCTTGGTTTTTATAACCGAAATTGCGGAAAACAACTCGTGAAGTTTGACCAGCTAGAAGATTAAGGTACGGGAGAACACTGGAACCCTTTTTCAACTTGGATCCCCGCTCTTTTTCTCCATCATGTCCCTTCGTTGTCGGACTCGCCCCCACTTCCTCATCGCTTTGGCCATATCTAGACCCACAGCGTGTAGCACAGACCACCCTTCACAATTGTGCATAAATCAAAAATGCCTCCGTCAAGCTCATTGCAACACTCTGCTGCAGGAGGATAACCAGCCCTTAAGTCGGACCAGCAGACGGGGAATGGTAGTCCACCTTTCAGGTTGACATGCCCTCTAGTAGAGATCTGTTTGGAAATCTGAAGTCTCAATCAGCCACATACAAATACCATGACAATATTAACCAAGGTAAATGAATGTGTAACTTATTGCAACCTGTTACTTTTCATCAGTTCAGTCTTTTCAAACTCTCGTAGGAAAAATAGTGAGCTGATGGTGCATGATGGCATCATCTGTCAGATTCCTGCATGTTAGAACTGTGGAAGTTTTAAAAATGACACAGTTCTCTATCCTTGCTTTCTGAACAGCACCACTTATTATAGGATGTGTTTATTAGTAAAACAGTGGTAGATAACTTTTTTTATTTTATATACCAAAATTCAGTTAAATTGAAAAAATACTTTGTTGACCCCAAATGTAAATTAAATGTGGTAATTAGACTTTTTCACGAATATATCTTGATTGCTGACTGCCACTACCTGATTGTGGGCAGGTGAAGGGAGGACTAAAGGCCTGAATATACTTCGGCAACCGCAAAGATCAAATGTCGCTTGGGTCTGGTCGTGAACCAGTTTTGCATGTATGCTTCTGGACAGTCAGTCTAGAATTTCTTGGGATGCACAGCAGTTTCCCACCAAAGTGCAAGGGGGGAGCCTATTTGAGAACTCGCAAGAACTTTGGCTGATGGTCACGAGAACTTCTGCAGCGCTGGCGGGAGTGTTTATTTTCCAAAACCATAATGGCGCGTCTGCAAAATGTCACGGTCATGGAGATGTATCTAGAGTTGCTAGACATCGAAGAGGAAATGGTTCTTTTAATGGAGTTGGCAAAAAGACCAATTAACCTTTCATTGTAGTTGTCAATTGTAGTTGTTCTTTGGTTTTTAAAAATGGCGAGCCCCGGCACAGAATCGAGAAGGTCAACCACACAGACAGCCGGAAAGGCATACTGAGGACCAATCACAGTCGCTCTATGTCTGCAAACTTCCGCTTGAGGTCTGCGCGGGTTCGCGACCGTCCGATGTGTGGTCAGGATTTTTTTGAGGTGCACAATGATGGTTGCAGAACCTCTGCACAGGGGGGCATGGTCGAAGACAGAGACAGATTTAATGGTTGCAGAAAGCTATGTGTCAGAAGCATAAATTGGCCTTTAATGTAGCTGTCTGTCTTGAGAAGCATCTGGCTGAAGACGTTGTTTCACAGTCTTCTGACGAGTATGCTAGTGGTTATTCAGAAAGGTTTTCACTTTATAAAGAATTTGTGAAACTATCTCCAAGTGTTCTAGAGGAGCTCCTAGAACAGAGTCGACTTTCTTTATGAGCTTGTCGAACTTCTGCAAGTCATTGATTTTAATGCTGATACTGTATGTCAGCAGACGATGGCAGTAGAGATCTTTACTTAGATATGTCGATCAACAGGAATCTCTCTAAGACAATGTGGAATTGAGGACTGATGGCTGAAGTTTTTGTTGGTACCGCATCATTAGAAACATCTAAGTCAGGCTAAGGTTGAAGAGGTGCTGTAGAATCCCACAGTGTTACAACCCAATAATTTAGCTAGAAACAGAGCTGTGCTTATTAGATTTATTTTTAGCTTGTAATATGATCAAAACAGCGAAGATAAATACTGGTAGCAGGCTTGAACAAGCATGTAAAGATAGAACCAGCTGATGAGAGGCTGAATAGAATGGCTTGAAAAGACAGATTTAGTAGTAACAGGCTTATGTAGACTGACTGGTAGAAGGCTTTTAGCAGACTGTTAATGGCTGACAGGCTGGTGGCAGGCTTTTCCTCAGGTCAAGAATCTAGGTCTCATCCTTGACAGCACATTCTCATTCACCTCCCACATCAATAACATCACAAATTCTGAGTGTTTCCCTCTATGAAACATTTATTGTCTTTCCTTGTTTCTTTGCATAGAGTCTGTGATAAAGTGAGAGTCACACTCCTACCAACAAACAGTTCTAGTATCTAGCATATGCCAGCCCAGCCCATGAAAACCTGTATCGCTCAGATTGTCATAGTGATCTAATTTAAGTTCATATAACAGTTATGCAGGAATGTAAAAAGGTCCAGCTGGCTCAGAGAAGACCAAATTAGAAAATAGAATAGCTCTCTCTCCTTTACATCATCTGCATCTTTGCATCAAAATCAGGATGGATCCAATGTTCAACTTTACCAGCTCACTGAAAACAGAACTTTCCAGCTTGTCTTTGTCTGGTTCTGGTAGGTCTATAAGTACTGAAGCCTCCTGTCCCTTCTCTTCGCTGTCTCAGGATGCACCCGGAGTTATCTTATGCTGCAAGAGCATATTTACTTCAGTGTTCAATGAATTCTGCTTTCAGTGCCAGTCTTTTACAGACCTTCATAGTAATCAGAGGTAATTTATGCCACAGTTGCTTTTTTTATTTTTTATGCTTTTTTCTGACAACTGAAAATATACGAAACCTTCATCAAAACAACCTCAGCCCACAATGTTCTCTTGTTCTGACTGTTAACCTGACAGAAAGCTCGAAATCCCAGTAGACAACCAGCTCGTTCTTCTTGATCAGTCCAACACTGTCCTCGTAGGAACTGCATAACATTGTACAAAGTGCTTTTTTAAAAGCAAACTAGGTGGATCTATTTTTTTCCCTTTTTTGCGTAGCCTAGACGGATCATTGGAACGGACCAGCAGTTCAAATCCACTCTGAAACAAGATAGATATTTATTAATTATTAAAAAGTGTAGGAAAGGGCAGGATGTGTTCAATTCCTGCCTCTTTCTGGTGCAAGTTAATGTTCCCTTATAAAGAGTTAACTTCTGATCTGTGTTTAAATGCGTTATTCAGTATTAGTGTATGGCACTTCAAATGTTTATGACAAAAAAGTGCTTATCTGATAATGTGGCTGTTTTCTTTTCATGAAATTTCCCGTCACGGATTCATAAAGTATAATTGAATTGAACTGAATGTGCAATAATGTTTGCTTATTCATTTGGCAGACTCTGAGGAAACTACAGTTTACTCCCATGTGAGAACAGACAAAACCATCTGTGGACAGACAGTCATCAGTGAGAACAGGAACAAAGGTAAACCATCGAAAATGAATGTTTAACTGTGATTAAATGTTGAGCCATAAAATGTTGTGTTGTGAGAAAACCTGGATTTATTAACAAAACCAGCAACGTAAATTTTGAATACTATGAGTCCTGCCATTTTATTTTACAAATTATAAACCCATTTAACTTATTCAATTACTGGGGCTGGTTTCTGCTAATTTCCTTAGCAATAAATATAATCAAAGCTAAATTTTGAGATTGGAAAAAGCAACAAACAGGCAGAAGGTTGAAAAACTGACATTTCTATTTAAAGGAATATTCCGGTTTTTAACACTTTTAGCCCATTTTCTGTAGTGTCCAGGATGAAATCGAATGATCGACACCAAAATTTTGACAATTGCTCCTGTCTCTGCTATTTGGCTCATGCAGAATCCCCCCCTGGCTGCTTCAGAATGGCTTCCATAGTGCATGTCCGATAATGTCCTTAAAACAACCTTAAACGTTCTTTTTTTAAAATATGCTACTCACCGTGTCGTCAGCGCTGTTCAATGACGTTCCAAAAAAAGTTTCGTGAAGAAAAACCGTTCCTGTCTTGTTTTATTTAGCATTTTGTAAATCCCAGAACTATTTTTTCCGATACATCACAACCGCTTATAAACTTCCGCTTCCCGTTCGAATCTGAAGCGTTGCACACTCCAGACCACTAGTTGGCGACGGTATCCTCTACCGTCAAACTCAAAGTCCAATATGTCCTCCTCAAGAATCCACCTTTCGTATTCCATTTTCAGAGTTTTTTAAAGTGTTTAACAGAGACGTTAGCACCTCGACGTCGGAGTACACAGAGTGAAGCAGAAACACTTGGGCCTTGCGAAAAGACTACAACTAAGCGTAAACAGGCCCCATTTCCGTTTCCGGTGGCAGCGGAATATTGACTATTCCTACAGAACTCAATGGGATTTACAAAATGCTAAATAAAACACTACAGGAACGTTTTTTCTTTACGAAACTTTTTTTGGAACGTCATTGAACAGCGCTGACGACCCGGTGAGTAGCATATTTTAAAAAAAGAACGTTTAAGGTTGTTTTAAGGACATTATCGGACATGCTCTATGCAAGCCATTCTAAAGCAGCCAGGGGGGGATTCTAAATGAGCCAAAAAGCAGAGACAGGACCAATTGTCAAAATTTTGGTGTCGATCATTCGATTTCATCCTGGACACTACAGAAAATGGGCTAAAAGTGTTAAAAACCGGAATGGAATTTTCCTTTAAAAGGGAAACCATTATTAAGCAATCCCTTATAGCATGCAAGCAACAATGGATAAAACAAATAAACTTTGCTTTAACAAGAACAAACCTCCAGCAGAAACAAAACTAGGCTTGGTGTGTCGGCCTTCTGCTGCTGCTGACTGGAGACTTGAGAAGGCAGAGTATAGACACACAATAATAAATTAATTCAATATTAAAGTTGTAGGGAAACTTTTCCTGAGTGGTGTGCGACTTTACAAAAGTGAATAAAGTGAATGTGATTGGTTGTTCATCAAGAGTGTGGGACTGTTGGGACTGAAGGTTCGCAAGCAAGTTTGCTTGCGGTTGGTTGGAAGCATCTTGCTAACCAGTTAGCCTCTTAGTGCTAGTAGGTTCCCAATGGGAAATTAAATTGGGACCACAGTATGGACAGCGGAAACATGCAAGAGGAGGAGAGTTTAGTGTCGGAGGTCGTGGATGAGTCTCCTCCATCATCCATTTTTTATTTAGAGGAGGAAAGCGGGGACGAAGATGTTGTGGAAGAGGACGCCAGGGCGACAGAAGCTTGGTTTGGTGTAGAAGGATTTTCTTTAAAAATTGAAATTTTCAAAATTTTGGGACAATATCTTCTGATAAAGAGTATATTTATGTACATGTTTATGCCAGAAGGATTAGAAATTTAAATATGTCTTCCCTAGGACTGTAAAGGAAAAGCAAGAGTTAATAGAAATATTCGCTCCTTTGCATCATTTAGCATAGAAACAAAGTTAAGTAAATGTATTCTAAGCCTGAAAGACAATCTATGAAAATAATTCATTACAGATAATCCATATTTTTTAAGTAAATTTTATGTTTGTTTTTTTTTTAGTGTTTCTACCAGAAGCAGAACTTGTCTCTTCTTCTCCGAGGTAGTCCTCCAGCTGTCAGCTCATTCACAGCTGACCTTTAAAGTCTGTCTGCTGACGATTAGCTTTTTCTTCATGAATGTACAATAGGATTTTTTATCAATGTGCTGTGCACCTTTCTCAGGACCTTCATTGCTATTTTATTTTAAATGTTTGGCTTGAACTATTCTAACCACAGCGGCAGGGCGGTTCCTCAGCAGCTTCTACCTGTTTTAACCTGCGGTTCAGCAGTTTGTTACTTACAAGAAGACATTCTGTTCCTGTACACTTGTGGTTGACCAATGGAAACTGTTCTGCAGAGCAGCGTCTGAGTTACATTAAAGCAAAACCACAGAATAAAACTGTTAAAACATGCAGAAACTTCTCAGTGTGTCAAACCTAAGGCTAGTCATTTAAACTGTTTTATTTACTCAATAGCATTAGATAAACTGAATGTATATGTTTGTACAACCACAGAATGAATATTGCATATGTATTATTTCTTAGTATGTCATAATTTTTTTATTTATAATTCATGTCAGTCACATGAAGTACATTTGTTCCTATTGGTTTCTTTTATGTTTCTCCTGCAGATCTTCCTAATGAGCCTGAACTCCATACTAACTCTGAGCCATCTGTGGTTTAACCTCTGATAGGATCAACCTGGAGTCAATCTGCAGCTTGTCTGCATATTTAGAAGAAGAATCAACTTAAATGAAAAAGACTTTGTGCAAAAACAAGGAATCAGACTTTATTTCAAATCAATCATATCATAATAAACAGTTAGAAAAATAACCCCAGTTTGTAGAAGAAACGTTTAAAGGTGGTGATGTCATTAATAAAACTAGGACCCTTGTAGAATGTGCAGGTTTTTCCTTTTCAAATAAAAGAGATTTTAACAGTGCAAACAGCCTTCATTGTTCTGACTGTGAAGTTTTTGTTTTTTTCTCTTACAATATCCTTTTTTTTCAGTATAGCTGTGGGTATAGATTTCCCAGAGCTAGATGATATCTCCACAGCTTTGGTTCACAAGCACCCAGAGTCGACCCCCAAGGTGCTAAACCCTAAAGGGGCCCGACCCCAGAGGCCATAGTGATGGTCCCATGGGGCTGCAGAGGTGAGCCAAGGTAGGTGGACCCAGATGAGAGCCCCAGATTCCGAGGTCAACAGGCACACCACCCCCAGTGGGGACCCCACAGGGCCAGGGGGCCAGGCCCAGCCCGCCAGTATCCAGGAGTGAGACAGCCCCCACTGAAGTACCAAACTCTGCACCTAGAGAGAAGCCAGTGCTCCAGGAGACACAGGAACTTGTCACTGTAGGGGAGGCAGGCCCTGCTCATACCTGGTCCTAGGATGTACAGTGGGTGGGGTGGGGTGGGGGAGGCAACATGGGGGAGCCAACAGACCCATGAGGAGATCCACAGACCCCCCAGTGTAGGAAAGAGTCAGGCAAAAAATAAAAATAGAGGGGCTGGGAAACATTTTGATATGTTCACTGGATGCATAATAGTGAACTGGAACAAAAATGGCCGTTTTGATTTTTTCTAATAATTAGACCAGGTTTGTAGTTTGCAGTATAAATTATTAGTTAAATACAGAACCTGAGACATGAAATTGTGAACTGTGCCTGTTGGAGCTAGAACATAATAATGGCCTCAGCCTTGTTAAATTAAAATAAAGTAATGTATTAAAAATGATCAGTCTTGATTTGGATATCTGTGTCGGTGTTCACTACAGCTCTGATGTTTTTTCTGTGCTGCTCTGTTAAGGTTTCTGAGTGGCTTCAGGATCTTTATGAGAAAAATATTAAATCCAAACTTTAAAAAAGAAAAAATGTTTGCATATAAGTTGATAATAAACCAATATTATATTTAGAAACGTACTGTATCCTCGCTGACTGTTGATCCAAACCACACAGTGGGGAAGCCCCATATCTCTTCAGATCATGTGATCTCTGCTCTAAGTTGAGAAGCTGAGAAGCTGCTCCTCCTGTTATAAGGTGAGTTCATGTGTAGCTTTAGCAGAGATGCTCATAAAATGTGTCAGAAACATAAAGAATCAACCTTAAAAAGCAGCATGATTAAAAAATAATGGAATTGAGGAAGAATGAAGCAGAGCTGCTGAACATCTGCTTCTGTGATGTTTGTTTCCGACCACTGAGGGGCCTGTGGTGAAGGCTGGTAGAAGTCTGAAACTGCAGAGGCAGAAAGCTCTCTGTTCCTCCTGCTGTTTAATCGGTAGAAGGTCACCTGATCACCTGTTTTTCCTCATTAACAGAGAAAAACAAGCATTTGAACATGTTTCAATCAAAACTGAAAAAAGTCCTTCCAGCTTTCAGCAATCCTAATATTTACTGGTGAACTTTTGAATTGTATGTTTATTTCTGCTGCTGATGTTCATAAAGCTTTCAAAGGTTAAGATAGCAGGAAATCACCTGACCTGATCCAATAGATCTTGAAATTCTAGAACTGTCAGCTGATTATTTATAAATTTGCGTTTCTCCTTTTTAAAACTTGAAGTTCCTATTGTTTTAAAAGGAGACGGTTAAGAAAGCTGCAGAATCAGCTTGTTAAAATTAGTTAAAGAGTAAATCAACGGAAGGTGTTTGGTAATAAAACTCTTCAGGTTCTAAAATCATGCTAAAAATGCACCTATATGTTTCTGACGATAAAGGGGATAAATCCTGCACAGAGATATACAGTAAATATATGTTTTGCTTTGTTTGATATAGGAAAAAATGTAAGATCTAAATACCATATGAATATAAACAGAAGCAGCAAAAATACACATAATTGATCAGTTTTATTGATTTTTTTTATTATTATTTAAATTAGGGCTGAATGCTATCTAATCTCCACCAGGGGGTGCTGCAGCCTCCACTACTTAGAGCCTTGTTTCCAAATAAACACTGTGAGTCTGTATGAAAACAGTATTCATTCCCTCTATTCCTGGCTCCTACCAATCCCTCTTTTTGGAGTCAACAGTAAGAACACTATCCAGGGAAAGAGAGGAGATCTGGATTGCTGTGGTGAATCCAGAAAGCCTTCAGCATTATGGCAATATTACATACCTAATACACATGAATGATGCCAGTTAAATAAAGTAATAGAAATGTAAGGAACAGCTGAATCTCTCCATTATAAAACCTAAATCATATGAATGTGTTACATCAACGTACCATGAAGAAATAACGTTTTTTTTTTTTTTTTTGCCAAACTCTGTCAGGTGGGCTGTGCCCATCCTGTTTTCCTCCTTCCTTACTGCCAACACTGATCAATCATGGAGACCGCTATGATTCTAACTCTCCTTACCGTCACATGTTTATAGTATTACACCAAGCGCAGGGTTCATCCAAATACAGATAAAGGTTAAGGAAACCTACACCAAAGGAGTCTTCTAGTCCACTGAGAATCTGACCTTCAGTGGTGCTCTCCATGGTGCTGAAGCTAGTCAGCATCTCCATTCTGTCTCTTCTTAAAGCAAAGGTGCAATTAAAGAGCTGAGAGATACCAAACATTTTACATCTGACCTTCCCTCTGCACACGCACGCACACACGCACGCACGCACACACACACACACACACGTTGTGTCACACTATCCTTGTGGGGACCTTCTATTGACTTCCATTCATTTCCCACTAATTTATATGGCCTAACACTGACCCCTGCCCTAATCCTAGCCATTACTGACACATACCTAGCCTGACTTAATTTACACCTTAGTCGTGAACCTAACCCTCACCCCCAAGTAGATAACATTCCCTTATAGGAACCAGTCGTTAGTCCACACAAGTACCTATGAGTCCCACAAATCTAGCATATTCCTAAATTGTCCCCAACAGGTAATAAAGACATGGCTGCACCCACACACACACTCACCCACAACCCCACACACATCTGTGAGTTTTTTAATGAAATTGAGGGAACCAGCTATGGTATTTCTTCCTAGGTCTTTCTTCCAGTGGGTAAACAGGCTGATCTCTGAGGAATAATCCATCAAGGAACAGATGTATTCTCTTCTACCAGCCCTTTCATTTGAAGGTTATTTTGTTTCAAAACCATTTGTGCAAGTTGTAGAGAGAATTACATTCTAAGTTTTGTATTTATAGAATAAAAAAATCTGAAGTACAAGTACAGAAATTCTGTTTTAGAATTTGCACATCAAAAACCTCTTACATTCTCAGTTTTGCTCCAAATGGTCCAGAACTATTGTTGCAAAACTATTTGTGCATTGTAACCAAGGGCGTAGGTTTGATTTGAACTTTGGTAGGGACACTATCAGTCGGTTGTCATTGGTGCTATGCAATATGCATGCCCTTTTTTATGCTCGATGTGAGCATCCGTACTGATAAGAGGAATTCATTGTTAAAAGAGAAAAGCAACATTTTGCTCCATTAATAAAAATGTTATAAGCTCTACACTCATTAGATGCTGTTTATCAATGTTTGAAGTATCACCGGCTCTGATGAATGTGGAATTAGGACTGTTTTCCACTTTGAAAACGGTTTCATTTGAACGACTAAGAGAGAAGGTAAATACAGTATTTTCTTTTGAAGATATAGAATTGTGCAGAGTTAAACCCCACTCTAATATTTGTACCTACTATTCTCTCTCTGTATCAAGCAAAATAATACATTCATTAAAATATTAACTTCACTATAAAAGTTGAACATCTGGGCTGTAGTTACTCTGTGTAGCTAATTTCATGTATTTTATCTGGGGCTGAAAAAAATGAATTATACACTGGATTATTTCAATAATCGTCAACTAACTTAGTAAGTGATTCATCATTAACTGGAGTATAGAGACTTTAAAACATACAGTAATATAAATGTAAAATGTGCCTTTCCCCACAGAGCAACCCACTTAGATCAGTTATTATATCAAAATTGTAAAAATAAAAACAAAAAAAATGAAAACAGTAATATCAACTTAATATCGGTAAAATTTTGTTTTTTAGTGTACATGATATTCATTTTTTTTATTGGGACTAGTTTTGTAGCCTAATATTAATTGTAGTAACCGCTGCATTCTAGTGTGAATACATTTTCAATGTTGTGCTCCAAGCACACGCGGACTAGAAAACAGCCAATCAGAGAGAGAGAAGGCGGAACTTAAGGCAGAACAACCAATGAGAGTGGAGTTAAACAGCGCAGCACAGTTCCATGCGCTGCTACATGAAAGGGACAGGAGAGACCAGGCAGAGGAGCTGCGAGAGGAAAAGAAGCCACTGCTGCAACAACTACTGCTGTAAATTATAAACATGTTGCTCACATCCAATTATTGGTAGGGACAATTAGGTCGGTTCAAAATTTTGGTAGGGACATGTCCCTATGGTCCCTATGCAAACCTACGCCCATGATTGGCAACAACTATTGAACAGTTCTCGTTCGACTCAGCTTTGGAATCAGTTTTGGAAGGAGTAGACTTGGGGTTTTCCTTGAAACGTGAGCAGGAAGAGGCTCTACGCTCATTCATTTTAAAGAAAGATGTATTCACCGTTTGTTTACACTCCCCCACCTGCTTACTACATCAAAGTCAGTTGCGCTCATTGGTCAGAGTGTTGGCCAATAGGCACAGACAGTGGTTTGAAAAACAACGAGTTGTTCTCATCAACAATCTTCCGATGTCTCATTCATCGGGGCCAGACTAAATTACACATTTAATCTCACATTTAGTCTGGTTTATCAGGCTAACACCGGTTAAAAATTGTCTGTGACTTGTGGGTAGATCCGACAGCAGGGGCTGATCGATCAGTCTGTACCAACTTGGAATACCAATATGGCCTACTGCCATGTTGCCTCCCTGCGAGAATTTGTATTCCCTCGCCGGAAGCGCACACGGAGTGGATAGAGCTGATCAAGTTTGCTCCGCTTCAATTCCACCCTACTAAACGAGAAGTTTTAGATGTGTTATGTTTATGAAAGATGGGCTGTCAGGGTTTGGTTGTGGTTTAGAGGAACCAAAAGCAGAGGCAGAGAGGCTGGGGTGATTTCTTGCAGTTTAATTGAAAAAAACATAGGTAACACAGGCAATCCAAAAATCCAAATAAAAATGTTAATAAACCAAAGCCATGGAGACATCAGGGGAAACCAAGCACGAGGAGCCAGGGACAGACGAGGTAGGAACACAACAGCGGGGAGGAATCAGCGACAACAAGGAACCAGAAAAGAGTGACAGCAGAGGGAGAGTATATATGGCTGACAGAACAAAGGCAGGGCTAACGAGCTGACAAGGAGCAGATGTCAGTGGAGAGCAGTCTAGGAAGGAGCTAGGGAAAAGGAGACCAACACAAGAGGGAAACAAATAAAAACCAAAAAAACTCATATATCCAGAAAATACAACAAAATATGAATTAAACCAATAAAACTAGAAAACATGGAGCAAAGTAAAGCATAACAGAACCAAGACCATGACATTGGTGATATTATTTTATTCTTCCCTTCACACGTTATAGCAGAAAGCTGACAGCAGTGTCTCCTCCGTTCTCTGAAAGCCAACGGTTCCTGTCTAAATGTTCTCATCTCATTGAAAACTGTTGTCAACCATATACTTGTAATAAAAATGAAACATAAAAATGAACATGTACTTATAGGCTATACCCAGTAGGATATATTATTTTTTCCTAAATCAATTTAGTAATTAAATCAATATTTGTCTTTTATATTGACTTTCTCTATGTTGACCTGTCCTTAATAAACAGTGTTTGTTCCAACATCAGGCATTTTATTTAATTCCATAATGCCAGAATTGGCATCCCCATCTACTCTAACCATCCAGCATAGGAATCTATATATCACACATTAACAGAAATTAAAGAACAAATGTTCACATTTAGCGTAAGAAATATTGAAAAACTTTGAAAAAAGCTTGAAAAGGAAGGACAATCTCCTACTGCAGCTGATGTTACTGGTAGAAACATGTCACACATCCACCAGTCATCACCCATGTTCTGATAAAAGGAACAAGGTTGAAACATTTCAGGTTTGGAGACAGAAATTGAAAAGTCTCTGTTTATATATCAGCATCATCTCCTTCAACTCGTCTAATATTATAGAAACAGATTGAATCTCTGAAGGTCTGCAGCACTAAAACTGCTCCTCTATGGGTCAGTTGTGTTCTTTTATCTCCTGATTCTGGAACCACTGATTCTGAAGTGCTTCTAGATCCAAGCCTCATTTACTGCTGTAAATCACTGTAAGCAGTTATTACAGTTGAAGCATCAGAAGATAATGGAGCTTCTCTGTTCAGATACAAACTTTATTTTAGCCAAAGAATATCCAACTTCAGGAGTTGCTTAGGGCTCCATCATAGGGTCAGTCTGATTATATCTTTTTTATATTAATGATGGTTCAAATAGCACCAATGCATCAATGCATGTGTTGATCTCTAACAGCAAAGTCCTGTGTTGGTGCTGAATTATTCTGTAAAATTTTTTCCAGCATATGTATTAATTCATTGGTAATAATAAGAGCAGAAATCAGACCAAGTGAGTGACTTTATGATGTTAATAATGTATTAAAGCAGTGGTTCCCAAACTGTGG
>JAGKQL010000050.1:5258266-5339092 GCA_018398635.1 Cyprinodon brontotheroides | reverse complement strand
GAAGAGTTTCTTTTGACCTCTGATAATCAATTCGGTTTTAAACCCAAACATGGTACAGACATGTGTATTTTTGTGCTACAGGAGATTTTAGATTTGTATAATTTGCACAACACCACAGTATTTATGTGTTTTATTGATGCTTCTAAAGCATTTGATCGTGTGAATCATCAAAAATTGTTCTGCAAGTTAGAAAGCAGAGGTGTACCCAAATATCTAATTAGAATAATGGTCTATTGGTATGGTCATCAACTAATGTATGTCAAATGGGGTAACTCATTGTCTGACTCGTTTAATGTTGGTAATGGAGTAAGGCAGGGAAGTATATTGTCCCCTTACCTCTTTAACATCTACATGGATGAACTATCAAAGCGCCTGAATTGTTGTAAAACAGGCTGTGTAGTTGGTGACCGCATAATCAATCACATAATGTATGCGGATGATTTGGTAATCTTATGCCCATATAGTGCGGGCCTTCAACAATTACTAAGGGTCTGTTCCCAATATGGATGTGATTTTGATGTCAAATATAACGCTAAGAAAAGCAATGTCATGATTGTTAGAAGTAGAGCAGATAAGCATCTGATAACCCCTGACTTCTCTTTATCTGGCATTGTCCTCAATATATGCAATGAAATTAAATATCTGGGACATTACATAACTGATGACCTATCTGATGATCGTGACATTTGTAGGCAGTATTGCATGATGTATGCACAGGCTAATACTTTGATCAGAAAGTTTGGTATGTGTTCATCCTCTGTGAAAGTAGCTCTTTTTAAAGTTTTTTGCACTTCATTTTACACAGCCCATCTATGGCGAAGATATAAAAAAAGTAGCCTGCACAAACTTTATGTGGCATACAATGATGGCCTGAGGCTCCTACTCAAAGTGCCTAGATGGAGCAGTGCTAGCCACATGTTTGCACATAACGCTGTTCCCACATGTGCAGCTGCGCTCAGGAATCTCATGTATAAATGTATGTGTAGATTATCCGTGTCATACAATAATATAATAGCAATTTTAGTAAACCCTGTTTTTAGTACAGTGAGATTTTTCTCAAGATTGTGGAAACATTGGCGTCATCACTTATTTGTGGCTCAGTGACTGTCATGCTTCTTTTTGTTTTCTTTTTCTTTTGTTTTCTTTTGTTTTTACTATGGACCTCTTTTGTGTCTGAAATAAAGATTGATTGATTGATATGAAAATAAGTAGCTTAAAATAAAAGAATTTAAGCCTTGAAAAATTGTCTTGTTAAACTTTTTGTTACACCTCTATAAATGCTGCACTAAGAAGTTAAAATGTTCAAACCAGCCTTGACCTAAAGCTCCCTTCCAGCTCCTTCTAAAGATGTGTTTGCTTCCTTGAGTGTTGGCCTAGCGGTTAGAGCAGTGCACCTGTGCTCTGAGAAGGCTGCAAGTACCTGGTTCGATCCCCACAGCCTCCACTCTGGGTCCCTGAGGGAAGACCTTTAACCCCACACTGCTCCCTGGGCAACGCACAGTGGCAGTCCGCCGCTTCCCCAAGGGGATGGGTTAAATAAAGAGTTAATTTCTCCATTGTGGAACATGATAAAGTTCTATTTCTATTTTTTAAAGGTATAGTGGAGGATGTTCTTTTGGTGGATTCATCAAAAATATGTGGTCCTCCTAATCGTCAAACATTCTGGTGATACGTTTACGTAAGGCCATCCTACGTCCTCGTTCCCATTTTCACTTCACAGGTAGTGATTCTGGACATAGTGGAAAAAAATAGCAAATCTTTTGGAAAGTAAGCTTGTATGAGCGATGTAAACAACAACTTTTAGACAGAGCATGCACGTAGGAGAAATGGGCTCATGCCCAGGCTTTCACACGCCTTTAGAAGGCGTTCTCTTGGGAGCGAGGGTGCAGGGTTGTGCATGTTCATTTTTTCTTTTTTTTAAGTAAAGGGGAGGGGGTCACGAAAATCCTTGACTATACCTTTAAGCTGCATTGTCAACTTTAACATTGTTTCTATTTATACTCTAACAGTTTTCCTTATTTTTTAACCCTTCTAGACTCAAACACTTAAACAAAGAGAATAAATTAAGAATAGAAGCTGATTTTCTACTCCTATCCTCTATGTGAGTGAGGGAGCTGTCCGTTGTCCTGAAAATTTCAGCCTCGTTATTGAAGAAAATATGATGTGTCAGTAAAACAGGCTCATAATTCAGAGATTTTAACTATAAATACAAAAAAGAAAGAAATGGCGACATTCCACAAACTTTGTGGTTTATTTTCTTTAAAGAATAAAAAAAAATACTTTCTGTCAGCTTTGATCAGCTGCTGACACCAACACACCCTGATGGTTTAAAGGGGACTGAGTAGTTTAGTTTAATTGTGTTTCACTAGTTTTAGTTAATAGTTTTAAACTGAAATATGTTTGACTTGGAGCTGAATTATTTTTGTTAATAAACTCTTATAGTTTGAACAGAAGTTGTGGTGAATTTATTCCATGTATGTGCAGAATTAACTGTTTGACCATGATTAGTGCTCGAATCACTCTTTCATTTATTGTTCTAACACACAGTTAGTAGGACTGTGTGTCATAGTATAGTATATAACAGCCGAAATAATATCTGATTAAATAAAGATATTTTTACCACCCCTACCGGGGAGGGACAATAAACATCTTAAAGTATCAGAAATATAAATTCCCAGCTGGTGGGGGTGAATGAATATAAATCCAGGGTAAAATTAATGTGGCATCCAACCCTGATGAGCATTGAACATAAAACAGCCTCTCCTCGTGAAAGAGACAATTCTACACACGGTGGCGGTGGCGGTTCTAGACCAAATGAACCGGGAAGCCAGGAAGGGGCCAGCGTGTTTTCATGGGGGCACAGAAAAGCATGAAATAAAAAACAGGGCAAGGGATTAAAATATATATTGAAGATAGCTGCATGAGAGGTGAAATTTTAATTCAATTGGGTTTAATTAAAATTCTATTTCTTATTAGGTAAATATACATTCAGAATTTAGTAATTTTACTTTTTTTTTACTTAATTTACACTGTAGAATTACCATTTTCTATAAAATCTTTAGAGCATTGAGCAAATGAAAACTGGGATCCTATCTCAGTACCGCTGAAGCTATCACCTTATTGTTTTTAAATAATTAGTAAAACAGAATTTGTAAAGAAAAAGAATGAAATAGATCCAAAGGATCAGTAACCATGTCTGTTCCAGCACATATCATCATTAGAATTTTGCAAGGGCAGTTCTAGAACTGCCCATGCACTGTGGCAAGTTTCTGCCAAAAGTCACGTGATAAATGAAGAATTGTCATTCTGACTAACTGACACCAGAAGGCGCCATCCAATCAAAACAAGTCAGATCACACCAAGTTATGTGTGATTCCTCCTGTTCCTACCAGAGACCTTTATGACTCTTTAGACCCAGTTAAAGCTGCTGTTACCTGATCAGCAAATTGACCAAATTGAGCCACTGATTGTAGCACAAATCCAACCAACATGAAAACATGAACCCATCTGATGCTTTAACTAGACCGAACTACTGTAGCTGTGGGAGTGCTGACAGATCTGCTTCTTAAATGAGGAGGAGCAGAGAGCAGTTAGTGCTGATCAACTATGACTCCTCCCCCTTTCTCACTCAGCTTCAGATTTTGCCAAAACTACAAAATATTTGATTATTGTAACAATTTAACCCTTTAAATGCCTTTTTTTTTAAAAAAAAAGCCCAGCTTTTTTTTAAAATCCTATTAGGGCTGTCAGTCATTTTAGTAACTTTATCTGTTCCTTAAAACACTCCAAAAATATAATCACAGCATAGCTGCATAAATCCAACCCTAAACCCTAAACTTAGATGCCTGCTGAGCTTAAACCAGGCTTTGATCCTGTAAGGCTTCAAAAAGACACAAACACCAAATGAATCACCATCAATAACAACAGATGGAAGCAGGTAGGTAAATGGGATTTTAGTGATGATTAAAGTGTTTCACTGTTTATAATATGGCAAAAAATAAACCATTTTATACTTGAGTTTACAAAAAGATAATATTATAGTCTGGAATAATGCAAGAAAAAACTCAAATATCACCAGTTCCCTTCAAATTAAAATGCTAACTTTCCCGAATGCTAGGAGGCATTTCTGTCCACAAAGATTTTTTGGTTAAAAGTTAGAAAATCCGTAACTCGGAAAGCTGGGGTGTTAAAATATATGGTGGGATTTGTCTTTAAATCAAACTCTATGTGATTGAGAACATTAATAACATATTAAATTTTTTTAAAGATGGTTAAATTAAAGTGGATTTCCAATGAGTTTGCAGATTTATTTGGTTAAATTATTGTTATGAGGACGATGACTGGTCTGACTGCTCATTTCATTCGCTTGTCTAGCTCTGCCCAGTTCTCATTGCTGTTCATCTGATCCCCCTCCTTCAGCCTCTATTTAACCAGCCTTCAACCAGTCATAAGTGCCAGATTATCTTGAGTCTTTGGTAAGACTTCTCTAGCATGCCTGAGTTTTTTCTGATTGCCTGATCCTGACCCGTTCTGCCTCTGGTCCTCTAAGCTTGCCTGTTCCCCTTCTGGTCTGTTTGCCCGACCTGTCCTCATACACCTGTTGTATTCTGCCTGCGTACCGAACCTGGATTTCCCTTCAGTAACTCTTCAGATCTCTGATGTCCTGACTCTGACTACCAAGGACTTTTACGACACCACCTTTGGCTGTGCTCTCTGGAATGTCCTGCCTTTCTTCGTCTGCTTGGTTCTGATCTCCTGCCTTTTCTTCCATCCTCCTGGCTTCAGCATCTGAGACACTCTGGGTAGTGCCCGCTGCGTTTTGTTGGCAGCCGACCGGCTGGAACCTACCTCATCTTGTGGGCAGGGTCTGAACTATAGGATCAGGTCAGTGACTCACATGTTCATTATCATCCTCCGCCAGATTAACAAGGTCACTAACCTGTTGTCTCTTCCTGCACAGGTTCCTGCCTTAGACGCAGTTGCTCTTCTGTACAGCTCCGTCTTTATTAAACAATTTTGAAACCTAACCTTCTCTCCACCTTGAAAACTGGGTCATTTTGTGTTCTGAGCCTGACTAATATTTGTTTTACAGTACATTGACTGAAAATAAGCATATTTATGATTTGTTGAAATGTTTTCTTAATTGACCGCTCGTTCACTTAGACGATAAAGTTTGATTCATTTAACAAAAGATTAAAAGGTTGGCAGAGAATATTTAATCTATTATAAGAATATAGTTTCCCTTATGCTTTAGTAGTTTGATATTTATTTTAAGGTTAAAAGTTAATGGATTATTTATCTACTTTGGGGAATGGTGATTTCTGCTGTTACTCTGGCTCCGTAAAATGTTTACGTTACATAAGCATACAGCAAATGTCCTATGTAATGGTTCTGGAATAAAGGAAAAGCAAGAAAATTTAAAGGCTGCTCATTGAGTAAAGTCTGATTGCAAACATCACCTTAGAGGCTGCTGTCCCTTTCAAGTTGGGAATTGCACAAATGATAATCCCAATACTTGACAGTCGGTATGGCCTGGATTTATTTATTTAAAAGCAAACTATATGCTGCTAAGTAGACAACTTGGTGGTAATGAGTGCAGGAACTGAACACTAACCTTCTTAGCTAAAAACACACAAATACAACCAGGCTGTGGACCCCTAGGAATGAAGGGACTGGTTAAAATTAGAAAATAAAGCCAACAAGCAGAAGATTCCATTTACATTCCATTTTTATATTTTTAAATATTTTTTATACTTTGTATTCTTCTTTTTCCCTACTGTACTGTTCACTTTGATGCAACGCTGCAATTTCCCCACTGTGGGACAAATAAAGGATTATCTTATCTTATCTTACAGTTTGTTGTTAGCTTGGAGAAAAAGCTCAAATCAGTTTGAAACCTTTAAACATCCTCCTCAAACACTATGCTGCTGAAATTGGACTGAACCTTGTTGCTCCACTGCTGATGTATGTCACAGTATGTTAAATAATGAAAATCGGTATGACAGTCAGAGTGATTATAGCTACAACAGGCCTTATTAAAATTAGTTTAAATCAGTAAAATAAAACTGGAATAAAAAAACCTTGAATCATTAACATATTCTGCAGGCTTCAGAATAAAGTCAACCATTCAGTTTCATATAGATTCCAGCAAATGTTTGCAGCAATGAGCCTGTTGATAAATAGGATTAACAAGAAGATGTCTTTCCCACAATTATCAGATATACTGTCAGGGCTGGGGAAACAGAGGTTTAGCTAGATGTTATTCAAGAGATATCACACAGCTGTCCACCTACTTGGAAGCTAACAGGCAGCACGTTTAGACAAACCAACAGCACATGGACCAAAAAAAGGAAAAACAAATTAAGAAGAAAAAGAGGGGTAGAAAGAGTGAGAGATGATCTAACTCGCTGTCTGGTTCTGCTGTTTTTCAGGATTACTAATTAAGGAGGAGCAAACAGGCCAGATCATGACAATGGCATTAAAACAAAACAAGGAGCCAGAACCAAAGAGGTATCCACACTAAAATATCTCCATCTGCAGAACATCAAATAGCACATTCAAAAAAGAGGTTTCACAAACAAGACAGACAAAAGCAGCAGAGCTGCTCTATAGTCTGCAACTGTGAGTGGAGCAATTCTAGAAGCTGCTGATCTATAATCCATCATTTGCTGTTCAACCAGCTGTTCCTACCAACATCTAGATGGTGTCCTTCAGATGTGAACCTGTTAGAAATCATTTTAGTGCCGTCAGTAAACTAATATGCTTCAATGAAGGGGATCTGCAGTCAGTGAGGATCTATTATTGTGTAAAATCAAACAATCAAAGCAGGTTCTAAATGGAGCTGTTCAACCAAGCTGTTCCTACATTTATGTTTGGACATATTTGTTTTTCAGCTTTAAAAACATACATTTATGTTAGAAAGAAAGAGGAACTAACCATAGATTTCTCTTTACAGGAAGAAGGCGGGCTTTATTCTGAGGCCCCAGCAGGAAACGATCAGTGATCAGATCGTGAAGTGACGCCATGATGGAAACATCTCTGCAGTTTCTGCTCTGTGAGTAAAAAAGCTGCTGTTTAAGTAAATTAACTGTTTTATCTGTTATAACCTGAGAGTTTGATCAAAAAGAGAATTTAAAGAAAGAACTTCATCACATCAAGCAGGAAGAGAAATTACTTTACTGCCCTCTTTGTGACGCTTAGTAACACAGGATTGGCTTTAAGGCACAGATCTCAGATAGTTAAATTTAATACTTTTGAATAAATCTTTATATTTTAAACTTTAACAAAACAGTTTAATTTCTCCTCAGTTCCCTGTTTGCTGCTTTGCTGTATAATAAATGAAGGTTGGTTCATTTCTATTAACATTAAAACTAAAACTCTAATGAGTTACAAGAAGGAAACAATACAATATAATTTTTGTCAATAATATAAATCCATATATTTTCTCATTCCAGTCCTCCCAGCTGCTCTGACTGTGAGTCCCAGCAGATCTCAGTTCTTTCAATACGAATCTGTGTCTCTGAGCTGTGAGGAGAACAGCAGCTCTGCTGGATGGACTGTATGGAGGAACACAACCAGAGGAACCAGGACTCAGTGTGGAGGTGGATGGGGGAAACCAGCTGGTTCTACCTGTAACTTCAGCAGCCTCCACCCATCAGACAGTGGAGTTTACTGGTGTGGGTCGTCAGAGAGGGAGCAGCCAGCAGCAGCATCCAGCTCACTGTCACTGGTAAGATCAGACTGTGGAGTTAGTGTTGATGAAGCTGTGTGGAAATGGATGAAATGCTGTAGTTTGTCTCTGTGTTGAGGTGGATCAGTGATCCTGCAGAGTCCTGTCCTCCCTGTGATGGAGGGAGATGACGTCACTCTGAGCTGTCTAACAAAGACCACTCCCTCCAACCTCCCAGCTGCTTTCTATAAAGATGGCTCCCTCATCAGTACTGAGCCCAAAGGTCACATGACCCTCCACCATGTGACCAGCTCTGATGAAGGCCTCTACAGGTGTAACATCAGGGATCATGGATGGTCTCCATCCAGCTGGATCTCTGTTGAAGGTCAGAAAGATAAACATCAGTCCTTTAAGTCAATGGTACTTTTGTGATAATTTAATGAATATCTTTTAATTTTAGATGAACCACCAAACCCTGACCCCACCAGAAATACTCCTCCTCCTCTTCCTCCACCTTCCCGGTCTCTTTTCTATCTGCTCATTTCTCTTCCATCCATCATTGTTGTGGTTCTGCTGCTGGTTCTGGTTCTGATGGTGAGACGATGTGTTCGCAGAAGGTCTGAGGGTGAGACAGGCTGCTATGGCTACATGCATAACTTGTTCTCTGCAGGAATTAATACAATAAAATCCGATTATGTTGGATGTTCACATGTTTTACAGCTAACGTCTGAAACTGTATCATTTCATAAATGTATTTTATTGAATTAATTTTCCTTCAGGTCATCCAGAAATTTTACTGACAAAGATGTCAACATTTCACAAAATCGACGACTGAAAAACAAACTGAGCAAAGGTAGGATTGTGTTTATTTTCCTGTGGTTATTTTTTTATGATGTTTTCTGGTTTAATAATTCAGTTTTAAACAGAAACCAATCATCAAAAGCTGTTGAGTTCAGAACTGAAACAGCAACAAGTGAACAATAAGATTAGAGATTTAAAACACCAGGATGAGTGAAGAAGGATGGACTAATCTACAGAGATGGATTGAACTGCAGTTTAAAACAGAGAGAGAAGTGATGTTTCAGAGGTCAGAGGTCAGTGGATTCTAGGGTTGAGGAGCTGAGTGAATAAAAGTCCTGCAGCCCATAGTGATAAGATGGGAGGACAGAACAGAGAGGAGGGAGGAGGCTGATCTGATGGAGCTGGTGGGGATTAAAACGGGTAGAAGAAGTTTGTAGATGAAGCTAAATTGAACTGGGAGCCAGAAAAGCTGCTGAAGAACTGGAGTGATGTGGATGTAGGGAGGAGTTGAGATCTGGACCCTCTGCAGCCTGAGAAGAGATTCACTGGGAAGACCAGCAAGAAGGACATCCAACAGAACACAGGAAAAGTTTCTAAGAATAGTTTCAGGTGATCAATGAATTAGACTATTATGTAAAAATCATTTGTAGAAATTTCCCTTTGAAATATATTGTTTAAGGAGGCCATTTATTTCATATTTACTCTGAACACAGTTTATAGGTCCTATTTTTAAAAATTAGGTTCTCTGCTTTACAGTTTGATTAAGATTATGTTTCCATAACTTTTCTATTTTCAGCAGATCACAGTTAAACTAACACCTCCTTTGCTGCACGATGTGATATTTCAGCAGATGTTAAACTAACACCTCATTTGTTTGTGCTGCAGTTTGTGGTTTTTCTGCTAACTGACTCTAACAGACTCTGCTGCCATCAGGCTTCCTGTTTCTGTGTTTTAGATCAATGTGGACCTCAGTAATAGTGACCCTTTGTCAAAGTCTCATAAAAGTTATTTTTCATTTTCTATCAGAATAAAAATACTTGTTGTGAATTTATGTTAAAAACAGGATTCTGAATGTCAGAATGTTAAAGAAGAGCTCAAGTTTTTACGACCACTTTGCTTCCCTTTTCTGCTCTATTTCTGTATCAGATCATGACGCTGATGCTTCAAGCATGTGTGAAAGCAGGATGTCTGTCAAACCCAGCAGGTTAAAGAGATCTGCACCTACTTTATGTTGTATTTTTTCTGTCAGGATCCTCTCTGTTTTGTGATCATTTATATTAAGTTTGCACCGTTTGCACAGCATATTGTTTCACAGTGAGAGTATCCAACTGCTAATCTAAACCGTTTTGGTATCTTATTATGCAGCTTCAGAGGTTCCTTGGGTGTAATGCTAATATCAGCTACATGTATACGTCTTTACTTTGATCGAGCAACAGGACAAGGTAGAACTACAGCACATAGAAGTCCCATTCAATGTCTCCCACCCCTAATTTACCCTCCCCATTGAAACTCGATGAGACGATAACCAAATATTACAAGCTACACCACCAATGATAAAGCCTTACTCAAAGTCACATAATCCCAATGGCCATCAAAGTGAATGCAACAAAAAGTAAAGAAAAATATTGTCTGTATTGGTTCATCAAGGTTCCATAAAAGTTCAAAAAATCCACTGGACTTGGTTTCCGAGATTTGAAGACGTTTCGCCACCTCTCCAGGAAGCTTTTCTCAAAGGTTCCAATAACCAGGACAGACTGGTGTTCAGCACCACAGACAGCTTCAGCCCAAAGCTCAGGTTTTAAGGCTTTTTGATTTTATATACTCTAAATAATCCCAGAGGGAAATTACTTCTCTGCATTTTAACCCATCCCCTTGGGGAGCAGTGGGCTGCCAAATGTGAGGCGCCGAGGCAGCAGTGTGAGGTTATGGGTCTTGCCCAGAGGGGCAGTCTATGGGAGTGGGGGATTGAACTCACAATCTCGGGATTCAAAGCCCGATGCCCTAACCACTAGGCCGCCACTCCCCTAAGTGGTTTTAGGCTCCAGACTGAGAATAACTTAGGTTTGTGAACAGTTCAACATATTTTAAAGTAGATTTTTTTCAGCTAATTTCTTGTTTCCAAAATAAGAAGAAAATCATTACATTACTGCTCTGAAAGGCTGGGAGTCAGGACTGTTGCCACCTTCTTATCCTGTTGAGGTAGCAGCCAATGTCGGTGAAGGCTGGCAGCCTGATGGGACTTTTTAAGCCCGACTCATTTGAGACACAGACTCCAGACTGAGACATTGACTGCTGTGATGATCAACTCGTTTTTTATGAACTGCATCAGAATGGTCATTAATTTATTCCAGCTACCAGAGATGTATATGTTATATTACAGCTCCACAGATGCAGAACCTCAGACTTTTTCTCACCCTTTAGCACAGAGGTTCTCAAATCCACTCAAGAGCTACTATCCTGCAACTTTTTGATGCACCCCATTTTTAAACACCTGAATCAGATGAGTGGCTCATTGCCATGCCTCTGCTGAGCTAAAGGAAGGGATTGAGCCTTCAGATTCAGGTGTGTTAGTGAGGAGATGCATGTAAATGTTATAGCATGCTAGCTCTTGAGGACTGGACTTCAGCAGCACTGCTTTAGCAGCACCTCCTCCCCACATCAACTCATTTCCCCCATTGCTGTGTTCACGGTTTTTCCTAAAGTTGAGAATATGTGTGGTTCTACTCACATGTAGAACTGTGCAATGCTGTTTAGGAGATGAACTTAGAAACAGAGTGAGATTCAGTTTTGTGATATCTTCTTTAATTCTCTTTTGGATGAGAACATAATCATATTTGAATAGTTTTTCGAGATCCTTTGCTATAGTAATGCCTAGATATTTAAACTGGTCAGTGTGCCAAGCTCAGCAGTACCTGTTTTGTATTTCCTGTGGTGGAGTATAATTATAAGACAGCAACTGAGTTTTGTTGATATTCATTTTATACCTGATAACTTGCCAAATTGTTTGAATAATTGCAACAAAACTGGATAACTGGAAAACAAGCCAATTTATGTTCCATACCTTTGATATTTATTCATTTAATATGAATAATTGTTTTGTCTAATCGATTGGGCTAGTGGTTCTAAATCTAACGGAAACAGTAACAGTGACCAGGCACACCCTCATCTAGACCCTCTTTCTAAAGAAATCCTGTCAGATGAATGTCTGTTAACTTTAATTCTGGCTGGGGGATTATAATATAACGCCAGTATGGTTTTTATGATTGTATCATGTTGTGCTATTTTACCTGTAGATTATGAATATATGATTAACTAGAACTGCAGTTGAAGTTAATTATTTAAATCATTCGAAGTCAAGGGTAAAATTAATTAAGTTCTTAGTTGAATAATTATAACTATAACCTGTTTACTCACCAGGATTTTAGGTCTCTCACACTTTGGACCGGCTGTTAAAATCCAGTTATTCTCACCAGTTTAGTGGCTAGGCTATCAGGAGAGCTATTAATAACTAACCAAAGTTTATTCAAACATCACCAAAAGAAGGGTGGATCTGGCCTGAGTGATAAACCACTCGCTTTACCAAAAAACAAATTAGATCAAAATAATTATGTTTTTATGTCAACAATCCAGGATTATGATAAATCTAACATCTATGCAAATGCTATACTAGAAACTACTAGTAGACTAGACTCCAGGGTGTCCATGGAGGTGATGTGGTCAGAGGAGCAGGTGTGAGTGAGCAGCAGAGCTGTAGAGATGTCTGCTGGAGTTTATTGAGGACTTTGGACGATGAACTAAACAGAACAATGCTGCAATAATCTAATCTGGAGGAGATGAAGGCTTGGATGAGAACTTCAGCAGGGAGAGAGATGGACAGAGAGGAGCAGCAACTTTAAGATGGAAGAAGGAAGTTCTTGGAATGTTGACCTGGCGTTTGAAAGAGACGTTTCTGACCAAGACAAAGTGGTGTTGTTATAGTGAGAATGAATTCAACTGAAGGAAAGTTATTATATAATAATGATAACTCCAGTGAAATGTTTTAGCTTTAGTTAAATAGCTGAGCTAACAGGTTCTGCAGCAAAGAGGCTCTTGTAGCTGAAACTTCAGTTTTATGAAGCTGCAGTAAAAACATTTCCTGATCCAAAGCAGTGATTGGATTCTTTCTCCTCTTTGTCCTCAGCTCCCAGTCAGCTGTGCTTCACTACTGTTCTCTACAATGAGAAGAAGAAGAAGAACATCTGATGATCTTCACTCCTGGAGCCATACAGTAAAATAATGTTGAGTTGTGCCTGAAATCAGATTGTTTTCATTATGTAAAATAATGTTGAGTTGTGCCTGAAATCAGATTGTTTTCATTATGTAAAATAATGTTGAGTTGTGCATGAAATCAGATTGTTTTCATTAGATCTAAGAGGCCCTACTGCTTCCTTTAGCACAGTGGTTCCCAAAGATTTTCAAACTCCACTGAAGCTTATTTCACACTTCAGGTTGCAACAAAACAAACTACACACCATCTTTTCAGTGGAAACACTTTTGTGTAACTGTATTTTTTTTCATAGTTCTATACTGTAGATTAGAAGAAGATTCTTTGTTGTCTGTGTTATTTTAAACATATTTCTTTTTTTATTTGTAACAATATTTAACTTTGCTATCATCAATACATTAAAAAAGCCTCTGTGCAAAATGGAGTGAAAACATTTAATAGGCCCCTGAGAGTTTTTTCTTTGTACTTTAATCCTCCCATCTTTTCAGTGGCTGTAGTGAGCCTGCTTGTTGCTGCAGATCTTCTCCAAATCTGGGTTGCAGTGTCACAACTGTCCATTATGCTCAGTCAAGCAAGCGCTGTTTTTTTTTTTTTTTCTTTATTAATCCATACCGCTTCTCGCACCCCCCCTGCACCGGCATTGCGCCGGTGCAGGGGGGGCGTCCTGAGGCTGGGATCTAGAAGCACCTCAGAATCAGTGGTTCCAGAATCAGGAGATAAAAGAACACAACTGACCCATAGAGGAGCAGTTTTAGTGCTGCAGACCTTCAGAGATTCAATCTGTTTCTATAATATTAGATGAGTTGAAGGAGATGATGCTGATATGCAAGCAGAGACTTTTCAATTTCTGTCTCCAAACCTGAAATGTTTCAACCTTGTTCCTTTTATCAGAGCATGGATGATGACTGGTGGATGTGTGACATGTTTCTACCAATAACATCAGCTGCAGTAGGGGATTGTCCTTCCTTTTCAAGCTTTTTTCAAAGTTTTTCAATATTTCTTACGCTAAATGTGAACATTTGTTCTTTAATTTCCGTTAATGTGTGATATATAGATTCCTATGCTGGATGGTTAGAGTAGATGGGGATGCCAATTCTGGCAATATGGAATGAAATAAAAAGCCTGATGTTGGAACAAACACTGTTTATTAAGGATAGGTCAACATAGAGAAAGTCAATATAAAAGACAAATATTGATTTAATTACTAAATTGACTTAGGGAAAAATTATATATCCTACTGGGTATAGCCTATAATAAGCACATGTTCATTTTTATGTTTCATTTTTATTAAAAGTATATGGTTGACAACAGTTTTCAATGAGATGAGAACATTTAGACAGGAACCGTTGGCTTTCAGAGAACGGAGGAGACACTGCTGTCAGCTTTCTGCTATAACGTGTGAAGGGAAGAATAAAATAATATCACCAATGTCATGGTCTTGGTTCTGTTATGCTTTCATTTGCTCCATGTTTTCTAGTTTTATTGGTTTAATTCATATTTTGTTGTATTTTCTGGATATATGAGTTTTTTTGGTTTTTATTTGTTGCCCTCTTGTGTTGGTCTCCTTTCCCCTAGCTCCTTCCTAGACTGCTCTCCACTGACATCTGCTCCTTATCAGCTCGTTAGCCCTGCCTTTGTTCTGTCAGCCATATATACTGTCCCTCTGCTGTCACTCTTGGTTCCTTGTTGTCGCTGGTTCCTCACCGCTGTTGTGTTCCTACCTCGTCTGTCCCTGGCTCCTCGTGCTCTTTTTCCCGTGATGTCTCCATGGTTTTTGGTTTATTAACATTTTTATTTGGATTTTTGGATTGCCTGTGTTACCTATGTTTTTTCAATTAAACTGCAAGAAATCACCCCAGCCTCTCTGCCTCTGCATTTGGGTCCTCTAAACCACAACCAAACCCTGACAGCCCATCTTTCATAAACATAACACATCTAAAACTTCTCGTTTAGTAAGATGGAATTGAAGCGGAGCAAACTTGATCAGCTCTATCCACTCCGTGTGTGCTTCTGGCGAGGGGATACAAATTCTCGCAGTGATAACTGACAGAAGGCAACATGGCAGTAGGCCATATTGGTATTCCAAGTTGGTACAGACTGATCGATCAGCCCCTGCTGTCCGATCAAGGGTACTACCCACAAGTCACAGATAATTTTTTAACCGGTGTTAACCTGATAAGCCAGACTAAATGTGAGATTAAATGTGTAATTTAGTCTGGCCCAGATGAATGAGACATCGGAAGATTGTTGATGTGAACAACCAGTTGTTTTTCAAACCACTGTCTGTGCCTAATGGCCAATGCTCTGACCAATGAGCGCAACTGACTTTGACATAGTAAGCACAACAGAAAGCTGGTGGGGGAGTGTAAACAAATGGTGAATACATCTTTCTTTAAAATGAATGAGCTTAGAGCCTCTTCCTGCTCACGTTTCAAGGAAAACCCCAAGTCTAATCCTTCCAAAACTGATTCCAAAGCTCAGTCTAACGAGAACTGTTCAGTAGTTGATGCCATCTTCCTTCTTGTACTTTCTCCAGCGTCGATCAGCTTTGTCGTCACGTCCTCAAAGCCCGCCCGCTTTGCATCCAGAAATTCAAAACACATCTCTCCATTGTGATTGGCCCGCCAGTTCTAGGGCCTGGGGCACTGATCAAGGCTAAACCACTCGCAGGAAAAATTATTTTGGCTGCTGGCGGGTGGGGCTAGTTTACTAAATTTTTGCAAAAAGGAAAATGAAGACGTAACTGGTAAAGTTTAATTTGTGCCCTACAGCAACAGATCTGTGTCACTGTATTCATTGATTTGTATTTGTGTTAAGGAAAATATATATTTTCTTTTGAAGATTTTAATACACGCGTTTTAATTTGTTTTGCACCATTTGTTTTAGATCAAGTGTAGCAAAACTGAATGGAAGACATTTTTGATATGCAACTCACAGAACAGAATTTGTGTACTTGTACTAAAGAATTTGAAGAGGTGTAACTTTTTTTGTAATTGTGAATGATTAAAAATAAAATAATGCAATTATAAAACACCAAAGTTACAATGCACAAATAGCTTTGCAACAATAGTTCTGGACCATTTGGAGCGAAACTGAGAATGTAAGAGGTTTTTGATGTGCAAATTCTAGAACAGAATTTCTGTACTTGTACTTCATTTTTTTAATTCTATAAATACAAAACTTAGAATGTAATTCTCTCTACAACTTGCACAAATGGTTTTGAAACAAAATAACCTTCAAATGAAAGGGCTGGTAGAAGAGAATACATCTGTTCCTTGATGGATTATTCCTCAGAGATCAGCCTGTTTACCCACTGAAAATACCATAGCTGGTTCCCTCAATTTCATTAAAAAACTCACAGATGTGTGTGGGGTTGTGGGTGAGTGTGTGTGGGGGTGCAGCCATGTCTTTATTACCTGTTGGGGACAATTTCCTAGGAATATGCTAGATTTGGGGGACTCAGAGGTACTTGTGTGGACTAACGACTGGTCCCTATAAGGGAATGTTATCTACTTGGGGGTGGGGGCTAGGTTCACAACTAAGGTGTGAATTAAGTTAAGGTCAGGCTAGGTATGTGTCAGTAATGGCTAGGATTATGGCAATAATAGTGTTAGGCCATATAAATTAGCGGGAAATGAATGGAAAGTCAATAGAAGGTCCCCACAAGGATAGTGTGACACAACATGTGTGTGTGTGTGTGTGTGTGTGTGTGTGTGTGTGGGGGGGTTGTTTGGTCTTGTTTTAGCTACAATGTGAGGGAAGTATTTTGTAAAATATCCTACATGCGAGGACTTACAGGTACATATGGGGACATTCAACTGGTCCCTATGTGGTAAACTTCTGTTCTTTGTGTGTGTAAAATGTGTGGCCATGTCTTTAATACCTGGTGGGGACAATTTCCTAGGAATATGCTACATTTTATGGGGACTCATAGGTACTTGTGAGGGACCAACAACTGGTCCCAATAAGGAAAGATTTCTCTTCTTGGGGTGGGGGTTAGGTTTTAGGACTAAGGTGTGAATTGAGGTTTAGGTTAAGGTTTAGGGATAGGTATGTGTGGTCGGTAATGGTTGGGGTTAGGGCAAGGGTCAATGCGGTTAGGCCATATAAATTAGTGGGAAATGAATGGAAGTCAATGGAAGGTCCCCCACAAGGATATTGTGACCTAGTTAACATGGGTGTGTGTGTGTGTGTGTTGTGTGTGTGTGTGTGTGCAGAGGAAGGTCAGATGTAAAATGTTTGGTATCTCTCAGCTCTTTAATTGCACCTTTGCTTTAAGAAGAGACAGAATGGAGATGTTGACTAGCTTCAGCACCATGGAGAGCACCACTGGAGGTCAGATTCTCAGTGGACTAGAAGATTCCTTTGGTATAGGCTTCCTTACCCTTTATCTGTATTTGCATTAACCCTGCGCTTAGTGTAATACTATAAACATGTGGCAGTAAGGAGAGTTAGAATCAAAGCGGTCTCCATGATTGATCAGAATTGGCAGTAAGGAAGGAGGAAAACAGGATGGACACAGCCCACCTGATAGAGTTTGGCAAAAAAAAACGTTATTTCTTCATTGTACGTTGATGTAACACATGCTGATGCCCACACATTCATATGATTTAGGTTTTATAATGGAGAGATTCAGCTGTTCCTTACATTTCTATAACTTTATTTAACTGGCATCATTCGTGTGTATTAGGTATGTAATATTGCCATAATGCTGAAGGTTTTCTGGATTCACCACAGCAAGCCAGATCTCCTCTCTTTCCCTGGATAGTGTTCTTACTGTTGACTCCAAAAAGAGGGATTGGTAGGAGCCAGGAATAGAGGGAATGAATACTGTTTTCATACAGACTAACAGTGTTTATTTGGATCCAAGGCTCTAAGTAGTGGAAGCTGCAGCACCCCCTGGTGGAGATCAGATAGCATTCAGCCCTAATTTAAATAATAATTTTAAAAAATCAATAAAACTGATCAAATATGTGTATTTTTGCTGCTTCTGTTTATATTCATATGGTATTTAGATCTTACATTTTTTCCTATATCAAACAAAGCAAAACATATATTTACTGTATATCTCTGTGCAGGATTTATCCCCTTTATCGTCAGAAACATATAGGTGCATTTTTAGCATGATTTTAGAACCTGAAGAGTTTTATTACCAAACACCTTCCGTTGATTTACTCTTTAACTAATTTTAACAAGCTGATTCTGCAGCTTTCTTAACCGTCTCCTTTTAAAACAATAGGAACTTCAAGTTTTAAAAAGGAGAAACGCAAATTTATAAATAATCAGCTGACAGTTCTAGAATTTCAAGATCTATTGGATCAGGTCAGGTGATTTCCTGCTATCTTAACCTTTGAAAGCTTTATGAACATCAGCAGCAGAAATAAACATACAATTCAAAAGTTCACCAGTAAATATTAGGATTGCTGAAAGCTGGAAGGACTTTTTTCAGTTTTGATTGAAACATGTTCAAATGCTTGTTTTTCTCTGTTAATGAGGAAAAACAGGTGATCAGGTGACCTTCTACCGATTAAACAGCAGGAGGAACAGAGAGCTTTCTGCCTCTGCAGTTTCAGACTTCTACCAGCCTTCACCACAGACCCCTCAGTGGTCGGAAACAAACATCACAGAAGCAGATGTTCAGCAGCTCTGCTTCATTCTTCTTCCATTCCATTATTTTTCAATCATGCTGCTTTTAAAGGTTGATTCTTTATGTTTCTGACGCATTTTATTCTAACTGAGCATCTCTGCTAAAGCTACACATGAACTCACCTGATATCAGGAGGAGCAGCTTCTCAGCTTCTCAACTTAGAGCAGAGATCACATGATCTGAAGAGATATGGGGCTTCCCCACTGTGTGGTTTGGATCAACAACAGTCAGCGAGGATACAGTACGTTTCTTAATATATTGGTTTATTATCAACTTATATGCAGACATTTTGTCTTTTTTTAAGTTTAGATTTAATATTTTTCTCATAAAGATCCTGAAGCCACTCAGACACCTTAACAGAGCAGCTCAAAACAAAAAACAAAAACATCAGAGCTGTATTGCAGATGGACACATTAGACATCCAAATCAAGATAATTCTTAATACATTAATTTATTTTAATTTAACAAGGCTAAGGCCATTATTATGTTCTAGCTCCAACAGGCACAGTTCACAATTTCATGTCTCAGGTTCTGTATTTAACTAATAATTTATACTGCAAACTACAAATCTGGTCTAATTATTAGAAAAAATCAAAACGGCCATTTTTGTTCCAGTTCACTATTATGCATCCATCAAACATATCAAAATATTTCCCAGCCCCTCTATTTTTATTTTTTGCCTGACTCTTTCCTACACTGGGGGGTCTGTGGATCTCCTCATGGGTCTGTGGGCTCCCCCATGTTGCCTCCCCCACCCCACCCACTGAACATCCTAGGAGCAGGTATGAGCAGGGCCTGCCTCCCCTCCAGGGACAGGTTCCTGTGTCTGCTGGAGCACTGACATTTCTCTAGGTGCAGAGTTTGGTACTTCAGTGGGAGCTGTCTCATTCCTGGTTATTAGCGGGCTGGGCCTGGCCCTCCTGGCCCTGTGGGGTCCCAACTGGGGGTGGTGTGCCTGTGGACCTCAGATTCTGGGGCTCTCATCTGGATCCACCTACCTTGGCAGGCAGAGCCCATGGCTCACCTCTGCAGCCCCATGGGACCATCACTATGGCCTCTGGGGTCGGGCCCCTTTAGGGTTTGGCACCTTGGGGGTCGACTCTGGGTGCTTGTGAACCAAAGCTGTGGAGATATCATCTAGCTCTGGGACATCTATAACCACAGCTATATTGAAAAAAACAGGACATAGGAAGAGAAAAAAACAAAAACCTCACAGTCAGAACGATGAAGGCTGTTTGCACTGTTAAAATGTCTTTTATTTGAAAAGGAAAAACCTGCACATTCTACTAGGATCCTAGTTTTATTAATGCCTTCACCACCTTTAAATGTTTCTTCTACAAACTGTGGTTATTTTTCTAGCTGTTTATTATGATAAGATTGGTTTGAACTAAAGTCTAATTTCTTGTTTTTGCACAAAGTCTTTTTCATTTAAGTTGATTCTTCTTCTAAATATGCAGACAAGCTGCAGATTGACTCCAGGTTGATCCAATCACAGGTTAAACCACAGATGGCTCAGAGTTAGTATGGAGTTCAGGCCCATTAGGAAGCTCTGCAGGAGAAACATGAAAGAAACCAATAGGAACAAATGTACTTCATGTGACTGACATAAATTACTAATAAAATAATTATGACATACTAAGAAATAATACATATGCAATATTCATTCTGTGGTTGTACAAACATATGCATTCAGTTTATCTAATGCTATTGGATAAATAAAACAGTTTAAATGACAAGTCTTAGGTTTGACACACTGAGAAGTTTCTGCATGTTTTAACAGTTTTATTCTGTGGTTGTGGTTTTGCTTTAATGTAACTCAGACGCTGCTCTGCAGAACAGTTTCCATTGGTCAACCACAAGTGTACAGGAACAGAATGTCTTCTTGTAAGTAACAAACTGCTGAACCGCAGGTTAAAACAGGTAGAAGCTGCTGAGGAACCGCCCTGCCGCTGTGGTTAGAACAGTTCAAGCCAAACATTTAAAATAAAATAGCAGTGAAGGTCCTGAGAAAGGTGCACAGCACATTGATAAAAAATCCTACTGTACATTCATGAAGAAAAAGCTCATCGTCAGCAAACAGACTTTAAAGGTCGGCTGTAAATGAGCTGACAGCTGGAGGACTACCTCGGAGAAGAAGAGACAAGTTCTGCTTTTGGTGGAAAACACTAAAAAAAAAAAAAAAAAAATTTACTTTAAAAATATGGATTATCTGTAATGAATTATTCCCATAGATTGTCTTTCAGGCTCGGAATACATTTACTTAAAGGAATAGTACACCCAAAACATGATTAGCCTTCATTTTCTACGACTTCTAAAAGCGGCGGCATCTTGCAGTTCACGCGACTTCACGAAAACCGCTGCAGACCAAACCAGATGAAAGTGCGCATTCAGCGTCTGCTCTGCCATTAATGCAAGCGTAAAAAAAAAAATGTGCTGTTTACCTGTGCAAAGAAAGAAACAACCGAAAGGAAAATGTCTGAGGACTTCAGTGTTGAGGAAGAGCATGAGTTTTTGCTGAGCTGAATGCGCATTTTCATCTGGTTTTGGTCTGCCACGGTTTCCGTAGAGACGTCGTACGCTCTTTTAGGAAATCCTATACACTACTGTTTATGCTCTAAAAACATTCTAAATGACTTGTTTTGAGTAAATTCTGAATGTGCTACCCACTCAGGACACTTGGAATACATTGGACGAGCAGTAAGGAGGAATATTGACACGTTTTTGTGGACTTTTATGGACCTTTCTGCCTCGGCCAATAGACCATAGACCTCCATTATTTGAATGTCAGCAGACAGCAAGAAGCCTCCCAGATCTCCAGATGCATTTGAGATATCAAAAAGTACTCCAGAGTGTTGTTCAGCATGGGGTGTGAGTAGAAAATGAGAGGCTAATCATGTTTTGGGTGTACTATTCCTTTAACTTTGTTTCTATGCTAAATGATGCAAAGGAGCGAATATTTCTATTAACTTTGGCTTTTCCTTTACAGTCCTAGGGAAGACATATTTAAATTTCTAATCCTTCTGGCATAAACATGTACATAAATATACTCTTTATCAGACACTATTGTCCCAAAATTTTGAAAATTTAAATTTTTTAAGAAAATCTTTCTACACCAAACCAAGCTTCTGCCGCCCTGGTTAGTCCTCTTCCACAACATCTTCGTCCCCGCCCCTTTCCTCCTCTACATGAAAAGTGCATGATGGAGGAGACTAATCCATGACCTCCAACACTAAACTCTCCTCCTCTTGCATGTTTCCACTGTCCATCTTGTGGTCCCAATGGAATTTCCCATTGGGAACCTACTTGCACTGAGTTGCTAACTGGTTAGCAAGATGCTTCCAACAAACCTGCCACAACTAAACTTGCTTGCCTTCTGCCACAACAGTCCCACCCTCTTGATGAACAACCAATCACATTCACTTTATTCACTTGTGTAAAGTCGTGCACCACTGGGAGAAGTTTCCCTACAACTTTAATATTGAATTAATTTATTATTGTGTGTCTATACTCTGCCTTCTCAAGTCTCCAGTCAGCAGCAGCAGAAGGCAGACACACCGAGCCTAGTTTTGTTTCTGCTTGAGGTTTGTCCTTGTTAAAGCAAAGGTTTTTTTTATCCATTGCTGCTTGCACGCTATAAGGGATTGCTTAATAATGGTTTCCCTTTTAAATAGAAATGTCGGTTTTTCAACTTTTTGCCTGTTTGTTGCTTTTTCCAATCTCAAAATTTAGCTTTGATTATATTTATTGCTAAGGAAATGAGCAGAAACCAGCCTCAGTAATTGAATAAGTTCAATGGATTTATAAGTTGTAAAATAAAATGGCAGGATTCATAATATTCAAAATGTAAGTTACTGGTTTTGTTAATAAATACAGTTTTTCTCACAACACAACATTTTATTTTTTGACTTCAAATGGCTCAACGATTAATCACAGTTAAACATTCATTTTCGATGGTTTACCTTTGTTCCTGTTTTCACTGATGACTGTCTGTCCACAGATGGTTTTATCTGTTCTCACATGGGAGTAAACTGTAGTTTCCTCAGTTTCTGCCAAATGAATAAAGCAAATATTATTGCACATTCAGTTCAATTCAATTATACTTTATGAATCTGTGAAGGGAAATTCTATTTAAGGAAAACAACTACATTATCAGATAAGCACTTTTTTGTCAAACATTTGAACTGCCGTACACCAATACTGAATAAAATCATTTAAACACTGGTCAGAAGGCAATATAGGCAATAAATTATAAGGAAACATTAACTTGCACCAGAAAGAGGCAGGAATTGAACACATCCTGCCCTTTCCTACACTTTTTAATAAATAATAAATATCTATCTTGTTTTAGAGTGGATTTGCACTGCTGGTCCAGTCCAATGATCCGTCTAGACTTGGCCAAAAAGGGAAAAAATTGCCCCACTTATTTTGCTTTTATAACAGCCCTTTTTTACAATGTTATGCAGTTCCAACGAGGACAGTGTTGGACTGATCAAGAAGAAGCTGGTGCTCTCCTGGGATTTCAGAACTATCTGTCAGGTTTACAGTCAGAAGAAGAGAACATTGTGGGCTGAAGTTGTTTGCATGAAGGTTTCACGTATTTCAGTTGTCAGAAAAGGATGAACAGATAAAGGAAACCTTCAAGATTATAAAAAAGCAATAGTGGCATAAATTACCTCTGATTACTATGAAGGTCTTATAAAAGACTTGTACTGAAAGCAGAATACATGAAACACTGAAGTAAATATGCTCTTGCAGCATAAGATAACTCCGGGCACATCCTGAGACAGCGAAGAGAAGAACCAAGAGGCTGGACCTTTTTACATCCCTGGCATTCACTTGCTTCCTGCATAACTGTTACATGAACTTAAATTAGATCACTATGACAATCTGAACGACACAGGTTTTCATGGGCTGGGCTGGCATATGCCAGATACTCACGGTATCACAGACTCTAAGCAAAGAAACAAGCACAAACGATGAATATTTCATAGATGGAAACACTCCAAATCGGTGACGTTATTGATGTGGGAAGTGAATGAGAGAGTGCTGTCAAGGATGAGACCCAGATACTGGACCTGAGGAAAAGCCTGCCACCTGCCTGTCAGTCATTAACAGTCTGCGAAAATCAAATCCAATTTATTTGTATAGCCCTTTACAATAGCCAAATGGTACCCAAAGTGCTTTATAACAAAGCCATAAAACAAAACATAACATAAACAAAACATACAGATACAATTAAAAGTGCTGTAGTGGTGCAGAACTGCAGGACATTAATAGCCTTCCAGAAGTGCATAGAAAACAGCAGAGTAAAGGAGGACACCTAAGAGACAGTATTTCCCTAGTCAGAATTAAATGCAAATTTTAAAAAAGTGGGTCTTAAGCTTGTTTTAAAAAGGCTGAGGTCAGTAGTGGTGCGATGATGTCAGGGGGTAGTTTGTTCCCTACAATCTGGGGAGCAGCGACGGCAAAAGAAGATCGACGCCCCACTGTTTAAGTCTTGACCTAGGGACCTCTAACAGAAGCTGACCCGAGAGGAGCGTAAAGCTCTGCCACAATTGCAGAAAGTTAAAATCTCAGACAAGTAAGAGGGGCCAAGCCATGGATGGCATTAAAACAAACAGCAGAAGTTTAAAATCAATTCTAAAACGGACTGGAAGCCAGTGGAGTGACAACAGCACTGGAGTAATGTGTTCCGCGTCTGGGCGTGCTTGTTAAAAATCGGGCAGCAGCGTTCTGCACAAGTTGGAGACGAATATGACTGACATGAGGCTAACGTGAAGGGGCATTGCAGTAGTCAGTTCTTGAACTAATGAAAGCATGGATTGTCTTCTCAAGATCCTGCCGACTGAGAAAAGACTTGACTTTGGCCAAAAGACGGAGCTGGAAAAAGCTTGAACTGACAACAGAGCTAATTAATCTGTTTGTCAAATTTGAGCCCATTATCAAATGTTACCCCGATTTTTTGACATGAGATTTAAAAAGGGGGGGCAGATTGCAAGAGTTTGTGGTGAGAATATTTGAAATAGATGGAGAACCAAACAAAATGCATTCATTTAAATGCAAAAAGTTCTGTGACAGCCACTGCTTTATATCTGTGATGCAGTCCAGTAGCTTAGTAAGTGCAATGTTTTTATTTGGTTTCAAGGGCAAATATATCTGCAAGTCATCGGCATATAAGTGAAAAGATAGGTTGCGTTTTTTTTATAATTGAGGTAGCATATACATTGAAAACAGAACCGGACCGAGAATAGATCCCTGTGGCACCCCACAGGGCAGCTACAGTATGCCTTTGAGGAGCAAACTCCCATTTGCCAGGTATGACCTAAACCACTGAAGAGCGGTGCCACGAATGCTGATGTGCTCTAGGCGAGATACAAGGACTGCATGGTCGACTGTATCAAAAGCTGTTGTGAGGTCCAGCAGTACCAGCACAGCAGGATTCCCAGCGTCCACAGACAGGGCAATATCATTGTGCACCTTTAACATTGCTGACTCTGTGCTATGTCGGGGTCTAAAACTCTCATCAGCTGGTTCTGTCTTGTTCAGGCCTGCTACCAGTCTTTATCTTCGCTTTTTGATCATATCACAAAGCTTAAAAAAACCTAATAAGCCGCAGCTCTGTATCTAGCTAAATTATTAGGCTGTAACACTGTGGGATTCTACAACACCTCTTCAACCTTAGCCTGACTCAAGAAGTGAGGTCCCATAGATGCTGGAGCCAACAAAAATTTCAGCCATCAGTCCTCAATTCCAAATTATTATTGTAATAGAGAGATCCCTGTTGATTGACTTATGCAAGTAAACTAGAAACTATCAGGACCTTTGGTAGTTTTCATATTGCAGTATAGAGTAAAAATTGAAGGTGCCATCATACATCTGCTTTTACAAATCCACTGTTATTTAGAAAAAGCAGACAGCACTGAAGCTGATGTTCTTTGATTTATCCCGAGCATCTAACATGGTTCAGTCTCTTTTGCTCTGTCAGAGATTCCAGGATCCTCAGGTGAAGGCCTCAACATTCACCTTGATCAATGATTACCTAATAGACGACAATCTCTGAGAATGAAGGGTCAAATGTCTCAGGTAGTCAGCACAACTGGAACAGTCCTGGGAAGGTACCTCCATACACCTCTAACTTCTAGTATCCTGTCATCTGCAGAAATACTAGTATGACTCTGCTCTTCTTTAGGCATCAAAGATGGAAAAGAAGCTGAGCACGTAGAGATGATTAACTGCTTTAGGGTGTGATGTGTAAAAAAAAAAAATCATCTGATCCATAATCGGAATAAAACACAGATTAAAACAAAGAACATTGCAGATTTTAGAAGAAACAGTAACAAAATAAATGTTATTACATTAGGGAAGTTGCATGTGGTGGAGGAGTATAAATACTTAGGTATTCATATGGACAACAGCGTGGACTGCAGACTCAGCTGTTAAACTGCCTACAAGAAGGGACAGAGCAGACAACTTCTGAGCGATGATTTGGTCCTTCAGTGTTTGCAACAAGATGCTGCAGATCGTCTATCAGTATGCTGTGAAGAGTGTGATCTCTTCTGCCATCATCTGCTGACATACAGTAACAACATTAAAATCAATGACTTGCAGAAGTTCGACAAAGAAAGTCAACTCTGTTCTAGAATCTCATCTAGAACACTTGGAGATAGTTACAAAAAGAGGAATTCTTTATAAAGTGGAAACCTTTCTGAATAACCACTAGCATACTCGTCAGAAGACTGTGAAACAACGTCTTCAGCCAGATGCTTCTCAAGATCAACTGCAAGACAGACAGCTACATTAAAGGCCAATTTATGCATCTGACGCATAGCATTCTGCAACCATTAAATCTGTCTCTGTCTTCGACCATGCCCCCTGTGCAGAGGTTCTGCAACCATCATTGTGCACCTCAAAAAAATCCTGACCACACATCGGACGGTTGAAAACCCGCGCAGACCTCAAGCGGAAGTTTTCAGATATAAAGCAACTGTGATTGGTCCTCTGTATGCCTTTCCGGCTGTCTGTGTGGTCGACCTCGATTCTGTGCCGGGGCGCGCCATTTTTAAAAACCAAAGAACAACTACAATTGACAACTACAATGAAAGGCTAATTGGTCTTTTTGCCAACTCCATTAACAGAACCATTTCCTTTTCGATGTCTAGCAACTCTAGATACATCTCCGTAACCGTGACATTTTGCAGACGCGCCATTGTGGTTTTGGAAAATAAACACTCCCGCCAGCGCTGCAGAAGTTCTCGTGACCATGAGCCGAAGTTCTCGCGAGTTCTCGAATAGGCTCCCCCTTGCACTTTGTGCATCCCAAGAAATTCTAGACCGACAGTCCAGAAGCATACATGCAAAACTGGTTCACGACCAGACCCAAGCGACATTTGATGTGTGCGGTTGCAGAAGTATATTCAGGCCTTTAGTCCTCCCTTCACCTGACCACAGCTATCAACATATACAGTACACCTTCTTCATGAAAAATGTCTAATTACAACATTTAATTTACGTTTGGGATCAACAAAGTATTTTTTTTTAATTCAACTGAATTTTGGTATATAAAAAAACTTTATCTAGCACTGTTTTACTAATAAAGACATCCTATAATAAGTAGTGCTGTTCAGAAAGCAAGGATAGAGAACCGTGTCATTTTTAAAACTTCCACAGTTCTAACATGCAGGATTCTGACAGATGATGCCAACATGCACCATCAGCTCACTATTTTTCCGACGAGAGTTTGAAAAGACAATAAGTTATACATTCATTTACCTTGGTTAATATTGTCATGGTATTTGTATGTGGCTGATTGAGACTTCAGATTTCCTAACAGATCTCCACTGGAGGGCATGTCAACCTGAAAGGTGGACTACCATTCCCAGTCTGATGGTCCGACTTAAGGGCTGGTTATCCTCCTGCAGCAGTGTGTTGCAATGAGCTTGACGGAGGCATTTTTGATTTATGCACAATTGTGAAGCGTGGTCTGTGCTATACGCTGTGGGTCTAGATATGGCCAAAGCGATGAGGAAGTGGGGGCGAGTCCGACAACGAAGGGACATGATGGAGAAAAAGAGCGGGGATCCAAGTTGAAAAAGGGTTCCAGTGTTCTCCCGTACCTTAATCTTCTAGCTGGTCAAACTTCACGAGTTGTTTTCCGCAATTTCGGTTATAAAAACCAAGCAAGCCAGCCTCCTGTCTGCGGCACTGTCTGCAGTCAGTTACAATTTGGGAGAGGTGCAGTAGAGCGTCTGCGGAGGGGGCGGGGATGTCTTTTTGTTCACTGTGACACCTACACAGGGGACCTGTTCTGAACTATAAATCAGCCTTTAGTAGGTAAAATCAAGCCTCTCTTCCTGAGTGAACTCTCCCTGAGCTCTGACAATCAGACTGTGGCTGACTCACCTGTGCTCCTGCTCATCTTGTTGTCCTTTCCCCTCAGGCTCTGCTGTTACTCCATCTGCCTGCCCGCTCTCCACTGTGTGGTCTCCAGCCTACTTTCCAGTCTACAAACCCCCTCTGAGATCGGTTCATCATCGGGAACAGTAAGCGTCCTCACGTTCTTTTCCCCACTTAGATTGATGCACTTCTAACTCCCCCTCTCTGTTTCAGAAGCTGCTGATCAATATGAACCAAAGCTCAGATTCCATTTCTGTTTCAAACAAATATTCAGATAATTTAATTTATACTTTGACTCCTGCTGGTGGTTTCCTGCATGTGGGCCTGAAAAATCCCCTTGGTCATGACAAACATGTTCTCTTGTGTCTCTTATTTTGAAGAGAAGCTAAGAGAATAAACCTCCTTAAATAAATGCTCCTAAAAATACATTACAGTATCAAATAGGCTGATGTTGAGGCTTTTGTGCATCTTTATTGGTGCCAGTTTTGGTGGAAGGGATGGTAAATCGTGAGAATGTGTCTGAAGGTTAGCAGTTGAAACCACAAAGTTTCTCACCGTTGTTTTCTCAAAGAGACATATTAACATCAAAGTGAGATGCAACCAGTTTCTCAGGGTTTGAACAGAATCAACATCTACAAAGACCAAACCACAACATGGCTGCTGTCAGTCAGCGGGTAGCAAATACTTAATATGCTCCAGTCACTTTGCCACAGTTTGGTACGCAGTTAGAAAAAAAAAAAAATTATATTGCTCATTGGTAAATCTTAGGAAGATAACTTGTACAACAACTGAAATCTCTGTAGAAGTACTAATAGGGTCTAATCGATGCAAAACACAGACATACAAAATCATAAACAGGACAAAAGAAGTACTTTATGGCTTAAACATCCAGAGTCTTACAAAGTATTTCATAATCGTGAGAAATCAAATATTTCATTAGCAATTTTCATGCTATGTATAGATAATACCATTGAAACATTCTGGTTCTGCTGGAGGTTTCTTCCTGTTAAAAAGGGTTTTTCACTTTCCACTGTCTACAAGGCATGCATAGTGTGGCGGATTGCCTCTGATAGATAGATTCACTTTAATCAATTTAACTGTGATCTGGTTTAGTGTAGCTGTGGCCTTGAGATAACATGTCTTAGTTGAATTAGCGCTATAGAAATAAACTGAATTGAATTGGTGCTATATAAATATACTGAATCGAATGGAAATGGTGCTATATAAATAAACTGAATTGAATTGAAAACATTTAGAAAAAGGGAATATCAACCTATATCTTTATGTTTATAATCTTAAACAGATTAACTTCATATTTGAAGGTCTATATAAAATAATTGGTAGAAGAAAACATTTTAGGAATATCAACCTATATCTTTATGTTTATAATCTTAAACAGATTAACTTCATATTTGAAGGTCTGAGTGTTTTCAAGCCTGGATCAGTACTCAAAGCCTAACTATTGGACAGTGAAAGTTTGATCTTTCGGGTAATGAGACAATGCTATGTTCAGAACAGTAGATTGATTTGCCACAAACAGTAGCAGAAAACCCCCAAGAGGTGAGCGGGACAGGTGCTGCTGTTTCTGGGAATTCTCAGTGACAGCATACCGCCGGTGTATGGGGGTTTCGTGCTGGTCTGACAGCAAAATACTATTTTAAGGCAGGATCGTAATCCTGATCAACTGACTGCACAGACGATGTTTTGAGGTGGACTTTCACATTTAAAAACATATTAAAACTACTTTTTACCCACTGATCACAGCAAATATAGCAAAGCCGCTCTCTGCCATCAAAAACAGGAGCAGCAAAGCATCAGATGCATCTGTTCACCCTTTACTGGTTATGTTTTCGGAGCGTCCAAGAGGCTCTTCGGGTGTGTCAGTCCTTATAAGGTGTACAAGCATCAAAAATGAAGCAACAGGTGCTGAGGATGGTTTTGAGTCAACAGTTAACCTAATAGTTATGTTTTTGAACTGTGGGAGGAAGGAGTACCCAGAGATAACCCATAACCCATACATGCACAGGGAAGAACGGGCAAACTCCATATGGAAGAGCCTATGCCAAGACTTGAACCCAGAACCTTCTTGCTGCAAGGAAACAGTGCAACAAACTGCTAGACTATATGACCTTGCCTGTGTCACATTTGCCAAAAATATCCTGATGATCCTCAAAACTTCTGCAGCAATAACCGGACAAGGCAAGAGGGAAGCTTTTAGAAGGTTGTGACATTAAATACTATTATATGATTAAATACTATAAAGTTGCCACCTGGATTCAACTAAGAAAATAGGTACGAGCCTCCTATTGGATAATTACTGCATGGGAATTATCTTTCAGCTGGCAACAAGTAATTTAACCCCAACTGGTGCAATGACTTCTCATTTCCTAAACAACCATGTCGAAAGACAAATCCCGTGGTCGTGGAAAAGATGTTAGTCTGTTTGAGAAGAGTCAAATCATTGGCATGCATCAAGCTGAGAAAACATCTAAAGAGATTGCTGAAACTACTAAAACTGGGTTAAGAACTGTCCAACGCATTATTAAAAACTGGAAGGATAGTGGGGACCCATCATCTTCGAGGATGTGGCCGGAAAAAAATCCTGAATGATGGAGATCGGCGATCACTTAAACGTGTGGTGAGATCAAATCGAAGAAAAACTGAAAAGTAAGAGCATTTCCACACGCACAATGCGAAGGGAACTCAAGGGATTGGGAATGAACAGCTGTGTAACCGTAAGAAAACCACTAATCAGTGAGGCTAACCGGAAAAAAATGCTTCAATTTGCTAGGAAGCATAAAGATTGGGCTGTGGAGCAAAGGAAGAAGGTCATGTGGTCTGATGAGTCCAGATTTATCCTGTTACAGAGTTATGGGCGAATCAGGGTCGGTTCAGCAACAGTGTATTGCTCAAGTAAGTCAGCGGCTACCTGGAGCCATACTGAATGACAGGTTATTCCGGTCAATGGACACCTGTTCCCTGATAGTGCAGGCATATTCGTAAGGTGAACAACGCCAGGATTCGCCGGGCTCCGTTATGAAAAGGCTGATTTCAAGAGCATGACTCATCATTTTACGCATGGCGTTGGCTTTATGGGGAGTCCAGACCTCTATTACGGTAAGGAATGGTTTGGGATTAATCGTGCTAGAAAACTGCTGGCGATCCTTTCATATCCATTATCAATGCAAGATCTTGAGTGTAAAAGGTAATGCAACGCTGGATGGAAATAAATCTTTTGACATTGCAGAAGCTTATCGAAACAATGCCACTGCGAATGCATGCTGTAATCAAAGCTAAAAAGGCGGTCCAACAAAGTATTAGAGTGAATGACCCTTATTTTTTTTGGTGGCTTACTTTTTTTTTGGCCAGACAGTGTATCTATCTGTCTGACTTCTAGTGTTTATGTATCCACTGTGCCTTGGTTTCATAAGACAGGAGTGTATTTGGCATATCCTTATACGCAATGGAGAAAGAGCAGGTAGGAAGACCTTGCGCCGGTCCGTTGATTAAAAACGTGACTTAGGCATTTCTTAACTTCCATACACTTTTAAATAGACAGTTTTTGCTGTAACAAGCATCTAGTTTGGCTCATTTTAAGTAATAATCAAAAAAGAGTAGGTCCAGATTCCTCCAAGCAATGGAAAACCCTATCATCAGTTAGCACAAAGACCTGGTGGCAGCTGGCACTGCCATGGGTGGATCAAACAGCGCTAAGGTTTAGGGTATAATTCTACTTTTGGATAAAACAGGATGATTTGGACACATTTGTTTCTTTAACAAATAAAAGTGCCAGATAATGAGCTATTGACAACTCTGAATGTGAAAAGTAATACTCAAATTAAGGAAAGTAATTAAACACGTACTCATTTAGTTATTTATCACATTACAGCTGTTTCTGTAATTCAGCTAAGTCTTCTTTCATTAGTCTTGGAAGTAACCTACTTAGGTTACAGGGTGGGCAAAATAACCTTAACCTGAAACACAGAAACAGGAAGTTGAACGACCGCAGAGCTTGTTAGTCAGTTAGCAGAAAAACCCACAATCTGCAGCATAGAGGCAGAAACCTTTACCATACAAAAAGCAACCATGCTGTAGATAAACACATGCGGTGCATAAGGGTTCAAATATGCAAAATCACAATATTTCGAAATCTAACGACTAAAGGAATCTGATTTAGGCTCAGTGGATTATCATTTAGTTTTCAGCAGATTCAAATCTCCATGTATCTGTTATTATTAATGAATTTATTAGTTCATACATTCCCACTCAGACATAACTGAATTACTGTATCTGAGCAAAAACCAACATTCAGACCAGGTCTTTGCTTTTGTGTGAACCCTGTGCACATCTAGTCATTCCTATAACTCAGTAAAGGATCAGCAAACTTTTAATAGCTTCCTTTTAGCCTAACCAAATGCTAAACCTGAAAACAAACACAAGAAGAAACCAAATGTTTACCTTTGCTTAGTTTGTTGTTCTGTTCTTCAGGTTGTGATATTCTAACATCACTGTAAGTGATACTTTCCTGCCGAACTTCCTGATCACCTGAAAAAACATTAATCCAATTCAGCAATTAAGCCTTTATTCTAAATATGATACAACTGTTATTCTAAAATATAAACATTAACAGACAGAAGATGATGATGATCTCACCTTTGCTTTTTCTAATAATGCAATATTTCACCAGTAGAACCACCAGTACAGCTACAACCATGGCACCAAATAGAACCAGATACCCATAATGATGAAACTGGTAGGAGGGGGGAGAGGTTGATGTAGGAGAAGGGATGGTTGTTGGGGAAGACGTGGAGGATTTCTCTGAAATAAAGATTTATTAGGTGATGAAGATATAATAAAGACCCTTAAGGTTCAGCATTGAAATAATCCTGCTGACCTTCAACAGAGATCCAGCTGGATGGAGACTCTCCATGACCACTGATGCTACACCTGTAGAGGCCCTTCATCAGAGCTGGTCACATGGTGTGAGGGTCATGTGACCTTTGGGCTCAGTCCTGATGAGGGAGCCATCTTTATAGAAAGCAGCTGGGAGGTTGGAGGGAGTGGTCTCTGTTAGACAGGCTCAGAGTGACGCCATCTCCCTCCATCACAGGGAGGACAGGACTCTGCAGGATCATCACAGATTTTATCTAAAAACAGAGACAAACTACAGCATTTCATCCATTTCCCCACACAGCTTCATCAACACTAACTCCACAGTCTTTGATCTTACCAGTGACAGTGAGCTGAGATGCTGCTGCTGGCTGCTCCCATCTCTGGATCGAACACCAGTAAACTCCACTGTCACTTGTGGTCATATAGGTCGTGTTACAGGTTTGGCCAGTAGGTTTTCCCCATGAACCGTTACACTCAGACACTCTACTTGTGTTCCTCCATACAGTCCATCCAGCAGAGCTGTCGCCCTCACAGCTCAGAGATGCAGAGTCTCCTCTGAAGAACTGAGATCTGCTGGGACTCACAGTCAGACGAGCTGGAAGGACTAAAATATACATAATGAGGATTTCAGTAGCGATTAATAATAAAACTAGTCATCAAATCTAATGTTTGTTTTTTTCGGTTTTCTGTTATGTGGCATTTAATGAAGGTTAATATAACAGAAGTTTACCAACCTTTTATTAGTGAACAGCATAGGAAGAAGGTCAGAACTGAAGAAAAGGGAATATTTTTCAATTAAGAAATGAAGCTAATCAAAAATCTGACAAACAGAATAACTAAACACATTAAATCATTCTCTTCTATGCCCCAATTTCTGAACTGTGAATTCAAAAAAAAAAAGTTAAACATACTAAACTTAGCAGAAGTTGATACCAGTTACCATACAGACATTAGAAACGTTTCTACTCACAGAACAGCCCTGGTAGAGCCGTGCCTCTCATTGTTCCTCTGACAGATCTGACCATTCTTCAGTTTATCTGTTTGCACCAAGCTGAGCCCGCCTACTTCCTCTATGTCATGAGGCTCAGTTTCTGAGCAGCAAGAAAATGTTTCCATGTGATTAAAGGAAGATATTTAACTTAGAAACTGTGTTTAGATTATTGATAGCAAACAGACCATTGTATTCATATTCAGCAACATTAAATTAAAACATGATAAAATAATTGATAATAATATCAAATGGAATAATTTACAAGGCAGAAACTCTGCTGACCTTAAGGCTTTAGGAAGAAGGGCTGGAGGAGAACTCAGAGAAGGTTCATGAATGAAGAGAATGAGGAGATCCATCAGGTTGATCAGACAGAGGAGGATTTAAGAGAGGATGGATGATGGAGGACGAGGATCAGCTTTGGTGCCCCCTAGAGGCAGCTGCTAATAAGACAGAAAACGTTAGAAAGTGATTATAAATAGCCTAAACATTTATTAAAATATCATGACACAACATATCCCACACAAATGACCGTGAACTGGAATTTCACTGGAAACTAATGAGATTACATTGATGCTCTACATCCCTAATGCATGTGTATAAATCTGCACTAGCTGGTATAAAGTTGCTTCTATGGGGAACTAAAGTGTTTGCTTTTTCAAACACTGTCTTCCTAAAAAGGAAAAAATGAGCACTTGTTTATTTTATTGAAGTAGGAGACAAGATTCAAATGCTTATTGACAATAAAAGAAGACAACAAAATATATTTTAAATGATTTTAGAGCAGGCATCCCCAAACTCGGTCCTCGATGGCCTCTGTCCTGCAGGTTTTAGAGGTTTCCTTGTTCCAGCACAGCTGATTTTAATTGAAAGCTGATTAACAGGCTTCAGCTCTACTGCAGTCAGCGATAATCAGCTGTGCTAAAGAAGGGAAACCTCTAAAACCTGCAGGACAGCGACCCTCAAGGACCGAAGGAAGTTTGGGGATGCCTGTTTTAGAGTTTACCTTGCAATATTGTAAAAATGACAATAAAAATTGTATTGGGGAAAATCTAATTTGAAAGGCAAAACTTGACCAATAAAATATACTTCAGGGAATCTGAGGAAACCGAGGCTTTACAGCAGCGAAGTCATGAGGATGAAGGGACAACATCCATTGAAGAAAAGGAATCAACCTACACTCAACAAAACAAGTGAAACCAAAGAAAGTGTTGGGATCTGGAGGCTTTGTCCACTTTCTCCACCAGAGGGTGTACAAGATCTTCTGGGGGCATGAGCTGACTGCAACACCTGTCTTCCATCTGCTCATCAGGAAGCCCTATTTAAGGAGGAGGAGGCCAACACTTCCCTGCCAGAGTGTTTGCCAGTAATGGTAGAGCTAGACCTGAGCCAAACAACCAGATCTGAATCTCTGACTTTTTGTGAACCTGCCAGACCCTGTTTCTCTCTGCTTCACAGATTGAGTCCTGTCTGAAGACCTGAAATCCTGGAGAGTGATCTCTGTCTGGGAATCTGCTGCTGCCTGCACTCAAGTTGCTTCCTCTGCCCTCAGCCCTCTGCCTGCCGACCAGCCTCTGGACCATCAAGATTTCCCCCCCTGCAGCTCCGTTGAACCCTTGAGCAGGTATTGACTCCAACATCAGAAAACCTGCAATTAACCTGGATCAACACTAACCTCTCTGTCCTCCTCAGTGGTGTTCCCCTCGTGACCTGTCTGCCAAACCAAGGACCAGTTCATATTCATTGTATATTTTGTAAATAAACCTTTGAACTTTTTCCCTGTCTCACGAGTGTTTCTGCATGTGGGTTAGACGCCTTGAACCCAACATGACAGAAAGGGGTGAGTCCCAAAAAAAAAACAGACACCGCCACCAGGGCTCATGGCTGCCACAACATAGAGCCTCAGTCCGCAAAAACCAAACAAACACTTAGTAAAAGGAGCAGAATACCAGAAAAGCACTCAGAGATTGCAGACCTCCAGTAAGCAGCTAATTTCCCCCCATAATATGATTTCCACCTACAGGGACTTGCAAAAGTATTTAACCCCCTTGAACTCTTTAGCCTTTTGCTGCATTTCAGGCTTCGAACACAATCATGAAGTGGAAGGAATTGAATGGATATTTTAAACAATTTAAAATTAAAAATGTCTTCAGCAGGAAACGTTAAAATTAATGGGAAGATGAATGGAGCCAAATACAGGACTATTCTGGAAGAAAACCTGTTGGAGTCTGAAAAAAAACCAGACTGGAACAGAAATTTATCTTCCAACAAGAAAATCATCCAAAACATAAAGCAACATTTACAATGATACAGTTCACATATCCAGGTGTTAGAATGGCCTAGTCAAAGTCCAGACCTGAATCCCAATGGATAATAAAGTGAAAAGAACTAAAAACCGCTGTTACAAATGCTCTCTATCCAAACCTCACTGAACTCCTGCTGTTTTACAGGAAAAATGGAAAAAAATCATCAGTCCCTCGATGTGCAACACTGATAGAGGAGCAAACCCCAGCAAACTTGCAGCTTAAATCACTGCAAATGATGAGGTGCCACACATGTATTAACAGGGCTGCATAATTTTACAGTCCCAATTGCTATGGTCTTTTCCTGCTTGTTAAAAAAGCTTCAAATATCACATGGGTTTTATTTCCCATTCAGGATTTTGTCTAACATCTTGATTCCCCCAATTAGAATTACAATTTTAGATCGAATATGTTTCAAAGTAGGTTGCATGGTTGTGTGGAGTTTGTAGCTGCTGTTCGAAAGGTTCCTGGTTCACCTTGATTCAATGTGTGGGTTCTCTTCGGATACTCCATATATTAAACAGAGTGGCACAGCAAAGATGCCACAACAACAGCGTAAATACACTGCTATGAGGGAAGCTAGAATAATATTTAGACTTAGAGCTTAGACTTCTTTATTTGTCATTTTGTATGCACAGAGTGCATACAGAACAGTATTGCGTTACATACAGCTTATGGTACGTTGCGTGATATTCGTTCAAATGGCACGAGTTATACAAAAGTGCAGCAGTGTCAAAGTGTGAACAGTGCAGAGGATAGCTAATACCAGGATATTTAAGACCGCTTGTGATTTGCCCACCTGACAACAGGTGGTGGCGTCGGATGTAGGGGTTTGCCATGAAATTGAAGGATTGGACTATTCAAGCCCTCAACTCCGGCTTTCGAGGTCAGTGTGTCCTTGGCAAGACACTTCACCTGCATTGCCCGTTGATGGTGTCAGACGCGTCAGTGTCACCGGTAGCCTCACTTCATGCAGTGAGCCCCAGGGCAGCTGGGTGTGTCTACAATGTAGCTTGCTACCATCAGTGTGTGTGCATGAATGGGTGAATGACTGAATAATGTAAAGCGCCACAAGTCTCCTGACTTGAAAAGCTCTATATAAGTACGGCCATTTACCATTTACCTGCTAGCTTATTGTAGCAGACATATAAGCAGGTTGACGTAAATGATTTTAGCCAAACAGCTGTTACAGATGCTGCATAAAATATGTGTATATGGAGTGGATAAACAGTTTAGCAGGGCTAGCCTAGCTTATACCTTCTAGAAAAAGAGTCTAAAGCAGATTAATCCATACATCAGGGACCGCTACAGAGGTGAGACGAAGCCAAAGATTAACTAACCAATTTTCATAGCACAACATAGCACAACAGTCACTTTAGCCATTGGGCTTTTGAAACAGAAGGATGATAACCGGTTCAATAGAAGCAGAGTATCAAAAACAGGAGGAGAAGCTGTTTTATAGACAGAGCTAAAATTGGCAGTATTAAAGTGAAAACAGACCATTTATTATTATATGCATACCGTGAAATCCTCTAATATAGGATGGGGCTTCCTTTATTTCACCTCAGGGTGCATTTGTTCTTGTCTCCCGATATTAGATGCATGTCTCGCTCCTCGCCCAGCTCTAGGCGGAGCTGCATTACGCATCTGGCTGTTGTCAGGTTATCTTGGTCCAGGCCATTATTGGAAGGAGGTCAGGAGAATTAGAGGCAGGCCTCTATTTCTATTTGATCAAAACAGACTACCAGTAAAATGAATAAAAACAATATTTTGGGTCTCTTTGAACCTATAAAATTCTAGGTTCATTTATTGAAAAATACAGTTACCATGACAGTATACAGAACATTATTCAGACATCTTCCATTAGCTGCAATTTTTCTGCACGCAACACGAAAAAAAAAAGAAAAAAAGACATAGAATGGAATCTTGGCCAAACAATGTTTTTATAAAAAATTAACGGAAACTGTTCTGCCATCACAGCGAAATTTTGTTTGAGGCAGGCTAAGTGGAAGTAGGCTACCAGTGTCATATATTTCGAGGGAAAATCAGAATAACGAAGGCAAATGAAATTCTGTAATTTTAACGCTGCCTGGTTACCACCAGACCTACGGATAATCACATGTTTCAAGATCAGAACAATTGTGTAAGGCCACTACGATCTCTGTAAGGATGGGACTTCCCATGCTTGATTCATTAGCAAATATTGCCCCTGTGGTACTTGTATGTTACCATCAAAAGTTGTTTAGGACTGCCCAGAAACATTGCTGGTTCTAACTATAGCCCCGCCTGTATACAGTCCCGCCAGTATTTACCTCCGCCGACACCCAGAAAGGCCATTATTAGAGACCCCGCTAATGGAATACAGGCCATTATTAGAGGATATGATATATGTCCCTAAATATAATGTCCCTGAAAATATCCAGTATTACAATAAGTATTTAGTGGCCGCTGCAGGTAACTATAGTTAAGTTTTTTTATAGATTTTAGCACCTGAATCCCAATACCTCTAAGTCTATGTGTGAGCATGCTTGTATGTTTGAGGTTCCGTAATAAAAATGGTCAGTAGTAGTTGTGAGAATTTAAAGGCATGCCCCCACAGGGTACATGGGCATAGAAGTGGAGACCAATCCCCCAGAAATCAAAAGGTTCCCCAGTGCATGGAAGCCCCAGAAGGAAGAACAGAGGGATAGCTAACTCCTCCATTTCAGTGGAGAGCAGAAGAGATAGATCTTACTAGCATCTATCTGTCTAAGATCTATCATCTTTCTCAGTTGTAGTGCAAGCAGACACAATGACCTGAATTACTGAGAATTTGAGCAGATACTTAAGAGTATGACTGCTGCCCATGTTAGTGGTAAACTGCTTGTCCCAGAGGTAGTGTATTACATACAGGACTGATTATCCGTTAGAAATGGTCGAATGGATGGTGGAGGATTAGCTTAGTGTGGCCATGGTAACGACTCCCACTTTAGCTCTATCTTTACTAGGTGATTTTGCTGAGAAGCAAATGGACAAAGGGTCTATCTGAATAGTGCAAACTACTGAGGGCACTTAAGATATAGCGGATGTGTGTCAGTGGTTGCCATAATAAGTTCTGTCTAAATAGTGCTGCCAACAAAGAAGGAGCTAGGAAGAGGAAGCAGGATACCTCTTATCCAAAATTCAATAAGGATAGTTTATAAAAAACAAATTTTTTTCCATGTACTTTTTGTGACACATGTACACACTCATATATATGTTTCTGGTCTTACAAATATGAACTTCATCTGTTCATTACATTTGTTTAACTTTTGTTTTTTATTTATTTTCTAGTTCCAATTTGACAATCTGTACATTTTCCATGACACAAGGATGTCCTGAATGCTAAAGGCTGGCCAGATGCAGCTCAGACATCCAGAGTTCCTTTTCTATCCAGGATAGTTGTTGACCCTATGAAAGATGAAGAAATAGGAGCCAGGAACAGGAGGTATGGGCTCAATTTAGATAATTTGGATGGAAGGTAAAACTATAGTTGGATAAAGCGAATGATTCAGTAAACAAATCTTTTGTGTGGTGACATTATGAGATGAGCCGAGGCTTCGAGGCATCTGTGGAGTAATGGAGGGGACGTTTCCCTGAAGCGTATTTCGATGCGTGATTCATTTAGGGGAGGGGCAAAAATTGATGACGTTTGAAGCCTCGCTATTGTGATACCAGGTGACCGCTTCAGGAAGTGGTTCAGAAAGCGTAGGAACTTCGACAGGCATCTAAACAGCCCAAACACTGTAAAGAGGTGGGAGTTTGAAGGAGACTTGCTGTCAGTTGGATAGAGTTTGGATATATTCTAAGAATAGATTGGTTGGAAGAACAACTAATCCAGTTGGTTAAAACAATTTTAGTTAGATTAAACAATGTAATGATAAAAATCTGAGCAAGCAGCTGGATACAGTTGTAACCTTAATGTTAAGTATTGCTGCTATATGTTAGCTTTAGAATGGTTAGTTGATGAAAATGTTAGGGAAGGAAATAGTTATATTATTGCATCAGATAGTCAAGCTGCATTATTAAGTATCAAATCTGGTAAGTCTTGTAAATTAGTTTTATTATTAGATATATATCACATATTAGTTCAGCTTCATAATAAGACATGTTTTGTTTATTTTATCTGGATTCCTGCTCATGTAGGGATTGAAGAAAATGAAGAAGCAGATATATTGGCTAAACAGGCCTTAAAATCAGATATTATTAACTTAAGTATTCCTTTAAGTAAAAGTGAGGGTACGATTATATAATCGTATTTAAATTAAGAATATATGTGTGTAAACATGTGAATATACACACATATTAATTTATATGTAAGTTGTATAGATATTGATTGATAGATAATAGATATTGATTAATAGATAATAGATATTGATTGTATAGATATTGATTGATAGATAATATGCAGATTCGTGCATACCATTGAGGTATGAATTAATAACTTCCCTCTGACATGATTGATGACCTCACTCCAGTCTGTTAGGTGGCGGTAAATGCACCTCAAAAGTTGGTTGCCATCCGCACAAAAAAAAACATAAGAAAAAAAAGAAAAGGATGGGTGGAGTCTAATGTAGAGTTTCGGCTGGCGAAAAGAGACTCCAGTCAGGAAGGAGAAGAAGCAGCAGGGGCTGAGAGCCGCTCTAACTCACGCAGCCGGATCACACCGGACGTGAGTTCCTCAATGTATTTTAGCTAGTCGCCGAAGAAAACAGATGCCAAGTCCTGTAGCCTACTCAAACGGCGAAATAATTTGGGGGTCCTCGTCGGAAGAAGGAGACGATGACAATGACACTGATCCGAGTCAAAAGCCAGTTTGTTGGGTTCAAGACGGCGGCTCAAGTTGTAGAGGATGAGGAAGAGCTAGGAAGTGATTCGGATATGGATAGTTGGATGCCAGTTGGTAGTTACCAGAGAAATGGAAAATCCAAAAGTAGTGAAGCGGGCAGAACTTGTGAGAATTCAGGAATCAAAAGAAACCTTGAAGACGAAAGCACAGATGATGGAAGCAAGGGTGTACGCAAAAAAATCATGAAAGAAGAGGTGAAGATAATATTAAAATTCAGAAAGGAAGATGAAAATATTATTCTGGTCGCAACAGTCTCTATGAGCTAAAAAGAAAAGTGGGGAAGTTGAAATGGCTAAAACTCTGAGAGATGGAAACTTGCTAATTGTCTGTAAATCAGAAGAGCATAAAAGGAAAGCAATGAGGTTGGAAAGCATTGGAAAGAAAAGAGTGGAGAGTAAGAGTGTTGAGAAAAGAAAGAACTCCCGAGGAGTTATTTACGGAATTCAAGTTAATGAAGATCTGAGAAATTAAACATAACATCCATAATGTTGAAGTCAGTGATATAAAAGAGATCGCAGAAAAACAGTGAACAATGAGAGAGTTGACAGCTTATCTGTGCTTCTGAAATTTTCTACTCCAGAAGTCCCAGAGAGAGTTAAAGTGGGTTTCATGTGCTATCCAGTCAGGCCTTATGTTCCTCCTGCACTTCAGTGTTACAGGTGTCAGAGATATGGTCACATTGCTGCAGTGTGCAGGGGCAAACAGAGATGTTTTAAATGTGGAGGGGAGCACAAAATACAAGAATGTGGTGAAAATACTCAGGTTAAATGCTGTAATTGTGGTGGAGAGCACAGGCACAACACTATGGAGGGTGTGAATTTAGGAAGAAAGCAGTTGAGGTTCAAAAAGTGAAATCAACAAACAATCTACGCAGTTATGCTGAGGCGTTACAAGAAAGGTTCAGGAAAAGCAAAAGGAAACTGTGAGTAACATCGAAGAACTAAGAGCGAGAACCAGAAATACCCAGCTTTGATAAACTTACTGTTGTTTGCTTAGCACGGACCAGGTTAAACATAAACATGAGAAAATCAAAATCATTGTTAAAGGAGCTGAGAAATTCTTGGGGATGAGGAATATGTCGTTGGATCAAGTTATACAAAAACTTGAGAGCAGATGGCAATAAGCCAAAGTAATGAGTGATATAAAAATTGATATGAGTAAAATAGAAGTTAAAAGTTTTAAAAGATCCGATCCGAGAAGATAGTGGCAAAAACAGTGGGAAGAAGATTTAGAAGGAGTACGATTTACTTTTTCAAGTATTTATTGGCTACAGGTTTAGTGTGAAAAGAATTTAGGTTTTTTCCCCACTTTTTTTTGAGCATGTCTGTGGCAGATCCACACTCTCTACTGGTTGGATGGCGGTAATGCACCTCTCCATTGTTTGCCAACCGCCATAAAACAAGAAGAAGAAGAAGAAGAATGTAGAGAGTCCCCGGTTTTGGTTGGCGAGCGGTTGAGCACGTGTGGTCAGAAACGTTTGTGTTAGGACGCAGGAAAAATTCAAAACATCACTTGTGAGAAGGCGGATTGGCATAAACTGGTATGTGAATGGTTCGGATGGAAATGGAGATAGGAAATGAGGAAGACGAGGATTTTGAAGGGGGGACATGATGGAAGAGAGTTTAGAGGGCCTCAGGTCGTGGAAGAAATAAAAGCTGATGAAGGACGGGGAAAAGGTGACAGTCAAGGTGAATAAACGGGACCACTTGTGATAGCTCAGTAGCTCAAGAAAGAAAGAAGAGGGTGGTTAGGAGAAGAAGTTGTGAGGGATTTGCTGCCAAAAGTAATAATATTACTTAAAAATCAATGAAATATTGAAAAAACATGAAGTCCCATTGTGGTATCCAGAGAAATAAATAAAGAAAATTGGAGATGTTGAAATGAGTAAAGATTTTGAGAGAGCGGAAACCTATTGGTGTATGTAAAGATGAAGAACAAAAGAATAAGGCTTTAAATGTGGAGAGTATCTGCAAAAGCGCTGTTCTAGAGAAAAAAATCATGGGAGAAAATAAAAAAATTAGTGGAGTGATTTATGGGATCCCTCTTGAGAAGATCTTGATAAAATCAAGAGAAGTGTTGTGGGTGGAAAAGTGAACAACTTGAAAAGATTATCAAAAACAGTGAATGGAGAAAGAGTAGGAAGTTTGTCAATCCTCATTGAATTTGAAGATGAAAGAGCCGCTAAAAAACATCAAAATAGGATATCTCAGTTTTCAGGTCAGACCATATGTACCTCCACCACTTCGTTGTTTCAAATGCCAAAGATATGGACACATAGCAGCAGTCTGCAAAAGGAAGCAAAGATGTCCAAAATGTGGAGAAGATCACAAATTAGAAGAGTGTAAAGAAGAACAAGAAAAATTTTGTAACTGTGGAGGGAGCCATAGAGTCACTAATGGAGGATGTGAAGTAAGGAAAAGGGCAAAAGAAATCGTACAGATTAAAACAACTAAAACATAAGCTATGCAGAAGCAGTTAAGAATGTGAAGGAACAGGAAACAAGAGAGATTAAACAAACAACGGAGACAAACTACACAACAAAGCAAACTACAGACAGAAGAAAAAGCCACAATTCCAGTAGAAAAACTAATATTATTCATAGCTTATGTTATCAACTGCACTGACCAAGCCAAACACAAAACTGAGAAGATTAAAATAATAGTGAGAGGAGCTGAAAAGTTTTTGGGGTTTAAATAGGGATCATGGGGGAACATAAATAAAAAGTTGGAGGTAGATGGGAGACCAGGACCATCAGGTGATATATGTTAATATTACAATGGAATGCAAGAAGTTTAATAGCTAACGGACAAGACTTAAAGGTTATATTAATAGTCTTGAAGAACAACCAGAAACTATTTGTGTTCAGGACACATGGTTTTAGAAAATTTGCTTTTGTGATCAAAGGATATAATACTGTACGAAGACATCAATAGGAAGGAGGTAGAGGAGGATGTGCAATATTTTTAAAACAAGAGTTACAATATCAACTAGTAGAGAAATAACTTGAATATATAGTAATTTAGATATGGGAACAAGAAGAACAATTTTGAATAATAAATTGGTATAATCCACGTAAAAACATTATCGATTGAAATAATGGAAGAGTTAACTAAATATTTGGAAGGGAATTAATTTGGTGTGGGGTTTTTAATGCAAAAAGTACAGTGTGGGGTAAATATGTAATGATAAAATGGACAAGTTATAGAAGAATAATGAAATAAAAAATCTTGTTTATGTTAATGATGGAGAGGAACAAGAATTAATATAAGAACAGGGATGGGAATCAGTTATTGATTTAACAATTGTCTCAAATGTTTTTAGCTGGTATTTGTGATTGGTTTATTGATAAAAATCTACAATAGGTAGCGATCATTATCCCATAATAATAAGAGTAGGGCTAAATTTAAATAATAGGAAATAGTAAAAATTGGGAAAAAAAATGAATTTTAATAAGGCTGACTGAACTAAATTTAGATATTTGAGTCAAATAAACTTAGGACAAGTAGATATGAGGATGGATATAAATGATTTAAATTTAAAAAATAATTGGTAAAATAATAATGGAAGCAGCAGATAATTCTATAAAAGAAAGTAGGGTGTAAGAATGATAAGAAAAATGGTTCCATGGTGGACAAAATGGATGTAAAGAAGCAATAAAGTTAAGAAATAAAGCATTTAAAGACACTCCAAACATAATCCAATTTATAAAAATTTGGATGATTATATAAGAAAACAACAATAGTAAAGAACATAAAAGAATGCAAAAAAGAGAATATTGGAAAAAATTCAGCAAATACGATAGGGAAAAAAAAAACAAAAAGAGAGAAAATTTGGAAGGTAATCAAAATATGAATGGTATAAAAAAGAGTTTGACTATCCTGTACTAAAATAGATGATACAAACATAATAAAGAGATGAAGATAAAGTTGAAATATTGTAAAGAACATTCAGTAAAATTCATAGTTCAAATAATATTAGGTGAGAAAATGGAAGAAAAGGTAAGAAAATACAAAAATTAAATATAAAGATTTTTATACAGAGCGTTGAAGAAAACAAATAATTTTTAAATGTTGAGTTTACAAAAACGGAATTGAACAATGCACTTAAAAAGACAAAAACACAGCACCAGGTAAAGACCAAATCTGGTATAGAATGATAGGGCAACTTAGTGAAAAATCTAAAGATATAATATTACAACTATATAATAAAAATTTGGGAGGAAAAATTACCGTTGAACTGGAAGGAATCAGTATAATACCAATAGCCAAACCAATCATTCAAACCCAGAAAACTACAGACCAATAGCCTTAACATCAATTTATGTAAAATAATGGAAAAAAATGATTAATAATAGACTAGTGGTATATTATCTAAATAGTAAGGATATATATCAAAAATATCAAAGTGGTTTTCGAAAAGGGAGGAGCACTAGCGATCAAAGCTCTGTTTTGGGAAACGAGGAAATTAGAAAGAAGCACAAGTAAATAAAAGTGTAGTGGCTGTATTCTTTGATATAGAAAAAGGCATATGACATGATGTGGGTGGATGGATTATCAATTAAATTATACAAGTTTTGGTATTAAAGGGAGAATATTTAAATGGATTAAAGACTTTTTAACAGGTAGGAAAAATACAAGTTAGAATAGGAGAAACTACCTCAGGAATATAAAGGAAAATGGAACCCACAGGGTATTATTATTAGTCCACTATTGTTCTCAATTATGATAAATGATGTATTTAAAGATATTAGAAAAAAGACATGGGGTGTTCACTATTTTGCAGATGATGGAGCTGTTTGGAAACGAGGGAAAAATGTTGATTTTTATTGTTAAAAAATTACAAAAAGGTTATTATTGAAATAGAGAAATGGGCGTTTAAATAGAGGATTTAGAGTTCACCAGTTGATAAAAACAAAGTAATGTTATTTAATCAGAGAAAAAAATAAACAAAAGGAAATAAAATTAAAATTAACATAAGCAAAAGAGAGTTAGAGCAGGTAAAGTGTATTGAATTTTTGGATTATGAATTTGATGAAAAATTAAAAATGGCATATACATACAAAAAGTTGTTGTCATGTAAGAAATCTTGAATATTTTGAGATGTTTGGCTGGCAGTGACTGGGGAGCAGATGAAAATCACTAAAACAGATTTACACAAGTATGATAAGATCAACATAGACTTTGGTTGTTTAGTTCACGGTTCAGCAGCTAAAACACATCTAACCAAATTAGCATTATCCAGCATCAGGCACTAAGATTATGTACTGGAGCATTTAAAACCACACCAACAGCAGCATTAGAAATAGAAATGGGAGAAATGCCATTAGATTTAAGAAAGAACAAAATTAGAAATCAATTACTGGTTAAATTTACAAGGAAATAAAGGGGATCACTTAACTTTGGACATTTTAAATCCATGCTGGGAAAAGAAAAGAAAGAAATGAGGAGTTTTGGATGGACAATTGAAAATAAAATTAAAAAATTTAAAATGAATAGTTTAGAAATAGGTCAAACAACACCAATATCAATTATACACTCCTGGATTCTACCAGAAGCATCAGTAGATATGTCACTAATGGAAAAAAACAAGATAAATCAGACACGGTAGATATCAATTTAGTACAGTTACATTTAGACAGTTATTATCAATATATTCAAAAATTTATACGATGCATCAAAAAATAACTGAGAAATTAGGAATTGTATGTGCTTGTAGTACCAGAATTCAATATAAAAAATAGGAAAACGGATTTCTACAGATGGATTATCGCATATACAGGAGAAATGTTGGCAATATTATTAGCATTACAATGGGTAGAAGATAAAACCGCGTTAAAATCAGTCATTTGTTCAGATTCAAGCTCCGCATTGTTAAGTTTAAAAAATAACCAAACAGATAGTAGGATGGACATTTTATTAGAAATAAATCATACACTGTTCAGAATACGAAACATGGGGCTGATAGTTACATTTGTGTGGGTTCCAGCACATATTGGGGTGGAAGGAAACGAGAGGGCAGATAAAATGGCAAAAAGGGCAATTAAACATTCTATTAGTTTTATAGTTAAAATAAGTAAATCAGAAGGAAAGAGTATTATTAAGGGAGAAACTTATGGAAATTTGGCAAAAAGGTGGGATGAAGATAAAACAGGAAGATGGTTTTATAAAATTCAGAAGATGGTAGGAGAAAAGAAATGGAAGAAGAAATAGAAGGAAAATTGTCGCTTTCAAAAGGTTAAGATTTGGGCATACTGGACTTAATTATACACTTTTTAAAATACAAAACATAAAGCGGGCAAATGTGATTTCTGTGATAAATATGAAACCATAGAACATGTTATATTAGACTGTCATAAATATGAAAAGAGAGAGAAGATATATGAGAAGAGAGTTTGAAGACATTAAGGAGAAGGTTAATTTATTAGATATACTGAGGAAAAATTTAGGGAGTAAACACATACAAATAATTATTCGATTTCTAAAGAAAACAAAATTATTCCATAGAATTTAATTATAGTAAGTGTGGGTTTGTAAGTGAAGGAATGATATACAAAGCTATGCCAAAGCTGTGCACAAATTTGTTTATATTTTTAAGTGTGAATGTGCGGGAATGTGTAAGGTTTTTAGAAGCCAGTTTAGGGTAGAAATGTGACCAGGATTAAATATTTTAAAACCCATCACGAACCTACTACCCATACCCTCCAGTAAGTGGCGTAATGCCACACCAGTTTGCTGCTTTTCAACCGCTATAAAACACGCAGAAGAAGAAGGCTAAAGAAGTTAGAAGAAGAAGAATGTAGAGTTCCTTTGTCCGCCACCTCCGTGAGCGCGGCTGGTATTGTTTCCTGTTTGCCTGCCCGCTATCACTTGCATTAAAAAAAACTCCACCTCCCATAGTCGAGAATCCGGGATAATTGATCCGACTCGCGGGCATCAATGAAAAACTATCGATATCAGGGAGACTCCCGGAACTTCCGGGAAACTTGGGATGTCTGCAGCTATAGGGTTGGAGGTTTCCACAAGATTTAACTGAAACAAAGTGACAAAATGTGGAATTTTTATAGCACAGTAAATGTTACTCTGTATTAATAAGTGATCTGTAGTTATGTAGTTTTTCACAATATAGATTATTTCTTACATTCTGGTGATTTATAGAGAATTGAAGTAAAGCAGAATGGGTCCTACTAAAAAACTTGCATCTTAAATAACAATTTCACAACTTTGCTCACTAACTGTTCTCTGCAGTTCAAGTAACTTAAACAACGGGGGACTAATAAACTACTACTGCATTACTTATACAGGAATCAGCACAATTGAAACCTATGTAAACTGCACTGTGTATTAATATTTGATAATAGGCTAAGGATTAAAAAGCTTCATTCATTATGTTATTATTTTTTTTACAATTAACAAAACAGCTAAACAATCCAGGCCTTTTAAGAGGCTGTAGATTGTATAAAAACTCAACATGACAAAAGACAGCACTTCTCTGGATTTTTTCTTTTGAAAGGTGTGATGGAAATTAAGTTTTCAAACATATTCAATGGACCAAAATAAAGATAAATGAATAAGATTAGCAATAATAAAAGAAGAACATCCCTGTGGTTTCTCTTCTATGGAACCTGGATAACTGATGTGTTCTGCTCATCCTCTCTGGATGCGGTTTGTCTTTTCTTTGTTGGCTGATCTTTTGAAAAATAAAATGCAATGGTTCTTTTTCTTTTTGTGGAGCTCCTATGGGTTTGTGAGACAAACCTAGAGGCTTTAAGTAAGTAAGTAAGTAAGTAAACTTTATTTGTATAGCACTTTTCACAGACAAAGTCACAAAGTGCTTCACATGATAACATAAAACAACACAAGTAAAAACAGATACAATGCAATAAAATCTATAGTATAAATAAGGAAGAATAAAACAACAGGCTATGTGTTTTGGAAGGCTAGTGAAACACAGGTGTAATTTTTAGCTGCTTTTTAAAAGATGTCCACCGAGTCCAGAAGCGCGGGGACGGGGGAATCTTTAAGCATTGAAAATATTTGTTTCTGTTGTTTAGTACTCCTGAATACCAAGAGGAGGTTATCAAACTAGACTGAGCAATAGTATTTAACTTGTGAGCAAAACATGGACTAAAACTTGGTACTAAAAGGCCATGTAGCAGCTTAGAAAGAAACACAAACCATTGGATGTGAGTCCTACACTCATACCCGTTTAATCACCATGCATGCTTGAGGCGAGCACTGGCACAGAGACTCAGTAACTGAAGATAACAATGGGTATTGTGAGCGGAAACAGTGTGAAGCTGAACACAGATAACCATAACCGGACGCTAACTGCAGACCAGTTCCCGAGGTAGTGCATACGGCTCGATTTTTTCATATATGCCGGTGTCTCTGATAACAAAGGCGCGCATGAGCTTGAAGGCAATTCGTCATCGCCGACTGGCTGGTTTATGCCGATTCACACTCCATTCCAGAAATTAAGCTTCCCAAAGCGGAAAACAAGCTCTTCTATCGGCGCAGGATTTGCCTTCTTGCGCCTGACCCACCCGCCAAACGCGAGTACAGCAATAATAATCAAGCATAACTTTCTGAATGTGACCGAGGCGCGCGCCATTTTGATTTGCTTGATTCCCTCCTCGCTTCGTCTTCTTCTTCTTGGGTTTTCTGGCGGTTGACAAACGGCGTTTGGTGCATTACCACCACCAGCTGCTTGAGTCCCCTACTTCAATCCTAACGGTAATACATACATGGATCGTCACTAGAGGCGAGGAGTCAAGGAGTCGAATAACGAGATATAAGTGCTTAGTGGCGTGTGAGCGATTCGTGCAAAACTGAAACGAAGCCTGGTTACCGTTCAAGCTTCGGACCAGTCTGCGGCCGCAGATGGGTTTTTCAAGGGTGGCAGTGTAAATGGGGGCTTAAGTCTCCACATCAATAGTTTAGGCTAGCTGCTGTTTTTTATTCATATTTACTCAAAGTACTAAGATTGCTTAAAAATCTTCAATAATTTACAAAGACAATAATTCTAGTCCAGATGAGATAAGATTAAAAAAAATTAAATGACATACCTCATAACAGCTGTCTTTGTTCAATATCTGACACATTGAACAGGTGGTATTATGGACTAGATATGAACCTGGCTGGTCCTTGTGTTTTAGCACTAAGGTTGTATGAAAAACATGGACTGGATTTTTATCACCATGGTATTTTCATACATAAATAAGTGGAACGGAGTTAAGTCTTAATCTCTGTCATTCTTTAGTGTAAGAAATTGTAATATGGAGTGAGAGTGTGTGACGACACTGAGATGGGTGAGTCTCACTCCCAATAGGTGAGAGTTGACAGCCCTGCTCTATCAGTGATTTTTCTCATTGCTGGTTGGAGGCATAATCCAGGCAGTAGGGATCTAGACCATAGTTACAAAGGGGGCCAGACAGGGCCGTAACCAGGATTTTTGAAATACCAAGGTCAAATGGAGAGTTAAATCACAAGCCCAGCAAGGAGGTGAATATAAACATGTTTATTATAACAATTCCAAAACTCACAAAATTAGGGTATTTGAGTGAGTGTGAGTATAAGTGAGTGAGTAAGAGAGGGAGAGAGAAAAATGTGTGTGTGGTAGACTCTTGTATCTAGGCAGCCATCATCTGAAGTCAAGTATTCACATGATCTGCCATGCTTGCTGAGGACGATGAGCATCATATTCCTAGCCATGCTTTGAATGATATATTTACTGGCAAAATGAACTCGCCTCCTTCTGGCTGTCCAAAGCTGAGTTTAGTTTGTTTCAGCTTAGAATTCTTCATCTTGCCTCCATTTCCAGATTCCACCACTAAAAACTGGTAATCTATTCTATGTCGTGGTTTTCAGAGCGTGGGCGGCTGACTTTTGCCAAGGAGCTCGGATGCAATTTCCGCTCAGTTTTAAAATAATGTGGTTTTTATGAGGTGATTGTGGACTTTATTAATTTTTTTTTTTAACCAATCAGACTGCATGCTGATTGTTGCAGCAAAATGCTTGATTTATGATTGAATATTTATTCCTAGTTTACTTTTTTTGTCTGGTTTTGGTAAGATATATATGAACATGAAATATTTTGGTTTGAAGTATGAGTTGACTGACTTAATTATGAAATTATGAATTTGTTTAGTTGTGTTTTGCTGCCGTGCATAATTTAAGGTGTTTCTCGCCTCCGCCCCTAATTATGGACAGGTGACTGCAGCACCTGGATTATATTGGAGTTGGCTATTGGGGGTGAGTTCTTGGATTCAGTCAGCGCCAATCATGCAGTTTTGTCCGCACGATTATTGTTCTTTTTTGAGTGTAGAATGAAATGAGCGATATGATCTGCCTGTCCGCGTCATATTGCGGTGAAAATCTAAGTTTGTTTTTATTTTGGAAAATAAAGAATCTTGATCAAGAGGAAAGAAAGCTTGTTGGATTGCATGGTCACATTAAAAAACATCTGACAGAGCTGAAGTGAGTCTAACTTAGATGCTTCTGAACCAAGAGCCACACGCATCTTTATTGGAAAGATTGCGCTATTATGATCTTTACACCAATCAAATCAGAACAATTTCCATCATATAGTTTGACATTTCTCTGAATTAAAAAAAAAAACAAAAAAAAATGGAAAAATTCTAAATGCTGGTTATGGGGCTGGGGCCAGGGGTGGGAACAGTGTCTTTCATACAAAGCTGAAGTTGGCTTCCGATTCGGGAAATGAATATAGGGCGATTCCACTTAATTATCCATACCTACCTTCAGCATCTTTAATCTACTCTAATTAAAAAATTATAACTTCTAGATACATCAAACCTAGACTAGCTTATTCTAAACTACTCGTAGAACAACTAGAACCAGGTCTGGAATTTCATGAGATCAAATAGTTTTAACATGATTTTGATGACAACACCCTTTTCCTTCGTGATATTACTGAATGTTTCTCTGTCATGTTTTTCGGATTTTGTAATTCTCGAATGGTACCCACACGTTAACTGTGGGTGAGCTCTGCATAGAGGCCAATCCTATGGAGGACCAATACTGCCGTAATTAATAATAAATATAGAAATAAATAAATTATCCAAAAATAAATAGGTATACAATTAATTGCCCCCGAAATACAATAAACAAATAAATGTAGATAGAAATTAAAATATACAGTGAGACATAAATGTACATATCTCTTTTAATTCGATTCTTTATTTATTTGCCTTTGTAATAATTACTTTATTTTTATTTATTGTCTGTTATATTCTTCAACTTTATTTATTGCTTATTTCTTTAAGTATTTATTTTTGTGCATGTTATATTTTTGTCTGTTTTATTCTTCCTTTGTATTTTTTTACCCTATTTATTTCTTCCATGCTATTTATTGCCTGTCGTTTTTACATTTCAGTTTGCATTTCTGCCTCATTATGCAAATGAGGAGGGGGTGTGTCTTAGAGGGTTAACCTCTGCCCATTGATTGGTCTGCAGCCACCTGCCACAGTCACAACAAAGATGGCTACCTACGATGAAGTGGCAACTGTTTTTTTTTAAAACAATGCTGACGTTATAAGTATTGATTTTATTATTTTTCTTTTTGACGCTTTGACGGACCGTGTGTTTCAGTTAGCCACACACATGGACACAGATGTTGACAGTGTCATTTTTCAGAATCTGGAGGAAGTGGCTCATCTTCTTAACTCGGTTGCTAATGTCGCGGTAAAGTTGCTTTAAAGTTGGATTTTGGCTAGTCAAGCCCCGTGGAGTCAGCGGGATCTAGGATGTTAGCCAGTGTCTGTTAGCTGCTCCTCCTCCCACATGCGATGGTACATTTAGGGATGGACCGTCAACAAACCAAGCACTCTTGAAATCAATTAATTTTTTTATCTTATAACCAGCGAAGACGAAACTAATATGAAATCATGCCAATCGATTACATATGTAAGGAACACTTACTTTTCAATATTTTAAGATATTTTAAAGATTTTTTAGATATTTTTAAAGACAAACCTTGGGACTTTTCTTCAATAGCTTCCAGTCGTATGACCTACTGACTCAAATTCTTTGTGAAAATGTTTTACTATATTAGTCTGATGAGGGCACACTTATTTTTATTCCATTTTTTAAACCTATTGTTCATTTTCAAAGACTTTTTATAATATGAAAATCAGATACTTCTTCAATATCTACTTCTTTGTAAAAGGGAGGAGCTTATTTCCTTTAAGTTCATTTGGGGAATAGGAATGTTTGATAAATAACCTAAACCACCAGAGGCAGAACATTTTAATGTGGGAGGCTGGGAAGGTACCAATGTGCAGTTGGGGGGGTTGTTTGTGATAGAAGACAAACCAGTTAAGGGCCTGTCTATGGTAATCAAACTGTTCCACCAGGAAGATGACTGAGCAACACATCCATATATTCTAAAGATATGATAAGATTTTCACAAAGGCCTTGCCAGGAAATAGTTATGTTAGTTATGGTTCTGCATAATACACACATTAAATGGATCTAGCAGCATTTCCTCAACTTTATTTTCAGAGAGGACTATCTATTGACTGCAGAAACATACAACCTTCCCTTCTTTCTCTATATAGCAAAAACTTAGTTCTGAAAATAACATCTTTGTTTTTGTTTTATAATTAAATACTGTAATTTTGATCTCGGTATATGGTCAATATGAAAAGAATAAGTTAGGACATTCGACCTGAGAGTATCACTGCTGCCACCCTCTGTTTTAGAGAGGAACTGCTTGTTACAGAGGTGGTGAAATATGATCTACAGCAAATCAGATCACCTGATAGGTGTGCTACAGGAATGGGCATTAGCCCCTCCTTCTAGCTCCACCCCTTCTAACCATTCTACTCTGTTTCCTCTCCTGCAGATCCTAGAAACATCACAGCAGAACCTGGACAGAATGTCTCTCTGCCATGTAGAGCTCCTGACAGTAACCCTATTATAGCTGTAGAGTGGAGCAGATCTGATCTGGGATCAGAAAATGTTTTCCTATTCAGAAATGACCAGATGGATCTAGAAAACCAACATCTATCATTCAAGAACCGGGTGGATCTACAGGAGAGTCAGCTGAAGGTTGGAGACATGTCCTTGTTTCTGAGGAACGTTACGACTGAAGACAAAGGAACATATGAGTGTCGATTCATCCAGACCGAAACAAACAGGAGGAAAGTTACCAGCCTTTTAATAAACCTTGATGTAGTTTCTCCCCCAGGTGAGTTTTGTCTTTAAATTTATTTGGTGGAGGCTATTGTTTCCATTTGTGTTCAGGTGAATTTAGTTAGTTTGGAAATTGGTTATATATGTGGTTATGTGGTTTATTTAGGCAAGCAGCATTGGGCTACCCTCACAGCTTTATTTTTTTATTGTTGATGTCAAAATTGGCTGAAATAAATTTCTATTTATTCATTCAGTCTTGAATCATATTTTAGGTTATCATGAACATTTGAGTTGGACTATAGTTGGACAGTGCTTATTCTGTGTATGTTCATGTTATTTTTTTTTATATTCTGGCCAATGTATATTGGATATCAGTCAATCTATCGGGTTTCGGTTTATTAACTACCCCCTGTATTGGTATAGACCTTCAGATACTCAAATAAGTTGGACTGTACTATACATTCTCTGCAGGATGCTCTAGGGTTCATTGCCCAACTGCTCTAGATGTGCTCTGTGAACTAGGATTAGGCGTTAGACTCTGTCCTCTGTGGTGCTCTGTGGCACGTGCTCCAGTTGTATGGAATAGAGATGTTCTAATAATAATTTTTCTCTCCCGATACGGTTCTGATGCTTGTGCTGTGAGTATCTGCCGATACAGAGTAACGATACCAGTATGTTTACAAAGAATATACGTATTCATACTACTCCTGCCTGACTGTGATATGATTATCATTGTGAGGCCTGGCTGCTCAACCCTATAATGGAAGCACGAATGGATACAGCAACTTGGCGCCATTTATTTTTTAAATTTAAAAAGTATTAAAATAACCGTATTAGCAGTAAGCTCAATCTCAGAAAGATGTTAGGTGATCAACTCTTCCCCTGTCTGAAACAGCAAGCAGCAGGTCAAATGACAGCAGGACTGTTTTAGGAACAATGAAGAAGAACTGTGTCAGAAATAACAGAGCTAACAAGTTTCACCTAACCTATTTTAATTCCTATTTTAAATGACATGGTATCAGATCAGTGCCTGGACTTTTAACACTCATCTATACAGATGGCAGCGTTTTCTGCAGTATCGGAGACATTTCTGATACTGGTATCAGAATCTGAACAACTCTAATCAGGAATAAAGATAGACACATCGCCTGGTTGATATACGTTTTTTTTTCTTGCATTGGTATCGGCCGATGCGTGCATGTGTTCATCAATTCATTAGTGCATTCAGCAGCCATTCTTTGAGGTCACACAAAGCGCATGCATTGCTGCTCTCTCCATTTTCTATACATTGTTAAGCTACAGTGCTGACTTAATTACAGTGATTCCCTGACAGAAATTTAATATTCTTTATATAAGTGTGCTATTTTATCATTTCTACACTTCAACTCTCAAGAGTAATCTTTGCATTGCCTCAGAAATCACTATTTATAATTACACAGCAACGAGTCTCACATTTATGGAGGCAGCCATCTTTGCGCTATGGCAGCTCAGACCTGCCTTAGCTAAAGATAGGCTGTCACAGTATAATATTCTACTCTTAATACAAACAATTAAGCATTTAAAAAATTTGTGCACTTACCAATGGTAGGAGCAGATAAAATGAAACTGCAATCTTCTTTGAGCTCGTCTGAGCAGAAACAGCAGCATTCTGCTTGTGTTCCAGCCGTCACTATTTCTGGTATAAATTCTCCAGGAAATTCTGGATATCACACGTAGAGTGGACCTCTAGTTGGAGCGGGCTGTTCTAAAGAAATAGCATCAGAGCATGAGGACTTGGGTGCATACGGTGTGGCCTTGGCCTTTAGCCATGTTAAGCTCAGCTGCTCGAGAAATTAGCACTATAATCCAGCCTGTGATTTCCTAGAGCCATGAAAGCCCCACAAAGGGACAATAACTCCCCCACTAGAAATATGTTTAATGCTAGAAAATGCAAATCACTGCAGAAACGATACATGAACACCTAAAGTTGGTCAGATAAAATACATCGTCTTTCTTTGTCACTTAAAAAAAAAGCTTATTTCAATTACCTTTTACACAGAAATGATACGTGGCTAAAGACAGTTTTTATGAGTTGATAGCATTGAAGTTTATCTCTTGGCTGAAAGTGGAAAACTTTAAATGCTGAAGCACGGGTGGGGATTCATATGTCGAAAGTTAACCACTACAACACTAACAATGTTAATAATCGTTCTTTGCTGCACTTTGATGCTTATAAAAGCATTAAAAAATCTGGTCTTATAAACACAGTGAAGTAGAAAATATATGACTGACTGAATGATGGGTAAATAACTAACGACTGCTAAAAACAGTCAAAGCATGAGACTCTTACTTACCCTGATGATGCGAGCAGCAGCCATCTTAAATCCTGACATCAGGAACAGCTTCATCTGAACTTCTGATCTGTAATGCAGACCTCCAGTTGAAATTTCCCACTTGGTGGAAATGTTGGCCTCCAAATCAGAAAGGAATTCATTCTAGCCACGCGTTATAACATTTCTTGAGGAATGTTGGCCTAGGTGTTAGAGCAGTGCGCTTGTGCTCTGAGAATGTGCAAGTACCGGGTTCAATCCCCAGAGCCTCCACTCTAGGTCAGTTGATAGTTACTAGCTTTCTGTAGATGTTATTGGTTCACACACTTTAAATTAAAGTTAAACTATTGTGTGAATAAATTCTTGTTTGTGTTTTAAATAAAGTGTGTTTCTGTTCTGCAGGTGAGCCTGATGGAGGAAACGCAGTGCCACTTGGTCTGGTGATCACTTTGTCAGTTATTATTATTACTATTATTATTGTTTTTGTTTTAATAAAAAAAAAGACTTCACATACTAGAGCAAACCCAAACCGGTCCCCTAAAGAACCAGATGGACCTCAGCAGAGCAGCGAGGTCGCTTTGATCAACGGGGAAATTAAAGATCTACAGAACCAAGACGACACACTTCCTGAAGAACAGAGACTGGTGCGGAGAAGGATTTCAGAGACTAATTGTCAATTTCCTGCTGAGGAGAACCACATTTTACAGAAGTAAGAGGAAACGGAAACAAGAGTTTCTGTCCTATTCTAGAACCAAAGCCTTTTATAGACTTGATTTAAAACCAAGCTGGACTTGAACACTGGAGACGAGTTGTTTTATTATGCTCCATACTTGAACCAAATTTGAATGTAGAATTTTAGGGTTTGGGTCTTTAAAGAATCCAAATAAGGAGAGCTAAATTGTGTAGGCAGAAAAAAAAAACAAAAAAAACCCACAATGAATTGTTGAGCTGCAGCTAATGCTGGGCATTAATTGCATCTGCAATATAATCGCAATCTCGCTCACTTTTGTTCATGTTACATTTAATAAGAAACAAACATTTCTCACTGGGTTTGCTGCCACTCAGAAATAAGGAGAGATTTGCAGCTAGCATTTAGGTCCATGCATGTAAGCAGGTTTTTACACAAAGGTTCCAATAAAGTCCTGCAACAATGGACTCTGAACATGCAAGCTTTAAAGGTCTACATTTTAATATCTATAAGCTTGTGGTCAGTGCAAAGGAAATTCAAAGTAAAATCACAATATTAGTTGAAAATAATCAAAGTTTAATTTTCACCATATCTTCCAGCTCTAGTTGCAGCTAAAGACAAGCAAACATTTTTTTTGGTTTCCGTTAGAGAATATATGGTTTTTAAGCCATAGGGGTCAATGTAATAATAATGATAAATATTTTAAAGATAATGGCAGTGAAAATACTAAATATGTTTTATAATCCACTTTGCATTAATATTTCAAAGTGCTACAAACAAGATAATGAAAAAAACACACAACAAAACTTGAATGTTGGAAAAGTTGATGGCTGATAATATTGTTTTTGCCTTTGATCTTGTATCTATGTACTGTATGTCCATAAATGCACATACCTGCAGTATGCATTAAGATGACTATATAATTATAAAGGAAAATGTCATTTATTAGTCAGTGGTTCTGCAGAAGCAGCCTTTCTGATGTCTGTAATGATTTCTTTATAAACATTAAACCAGCTGTTTCACAATGACCTCAGTCAGGCTGATTGTTACCGCAGCATTTCTTCATTTATCTGTGTGGATTAGTTTTGTTTGAAGCAGCTCTTTTCATATTGTGTCATCTGTTTATCCTTTAATTTCATAGCGGCAAACATATTTACATTTTTGATTATTACATTTCTCATCGGGGAACATTTCAGTTTACGTGAATTTGACTGAATAATGAAAGTTTTTATTTAATGGAGACTGCTTATTCTGCCCAGGCTTGGAAGATTTTTCTTATTTTTATTTCTGTTACATTTGAATTGTTTTACATTTAAAGGTTTTGATTGTTTGGAAATATTTCATGTCTTCAACTGTACTGAATGTTTAATTTCTAAAATCTTGCATATTCTATCTTTTCTGCTTTATGGCTCTTACACTAACTGAATGATGAGCAAATCAACTCTACAAGTTCTACAATAAAGCAGAAATCATCACTTGTATATAAATTGGAAACAAAAGAAAAAAAATAATTCACAAACTTACTGGCCTTAAAATTATTCATCTTAACTTAAACAATGAAAATTCAGACAGAGGTGTATGAATAGTTTTAAACTTTAAGTGTTAATGTTTAACAGTAATGATATTTGAAAGTAAAAAAAACTGAATAGTTAAAACACTGAAATCTAACATTAGATTAATACATTTTATCATCAATAATATTCCATCCTGGAAAAGAAACATTGGTATTATTGTTGATTAATGTTACTCATTTCTTTGACATTAGTTTAACATTTATCTACAAGAATTGTTCTAAGCAAATGTTTAATCTACTTAAAGAATATTATGGTGTTATTATTACCATCTATCTCTTAATCTCTAAAGGGATAAACTGTTATAAACAGGAACTGGTTCAACCTGTCAGACTGAGGACAGGTTCCCTGTTCACTGAACCAAAGCCGGACATCCTGACTTTGATCCTTTAAAACTGAAACTGAGAAGCAGAGGCTGAACTTCACTGACAGCTACTGAAGTAGTAATAAATAATAAAGCATAGGACTGGAGTTCAGACAGAGCTGCCCTACAATACTTGATCCTGAGAACATTTAATGACTTCAGCGTATTTTATTTTACAATAATCAGTGAAACATAAGAAAATATTAGATGGAAACAGTTCAACTTTATGGTATGATGTATTGAAGGTACCAAGGAAATCTGAGGACATTTTGTTGTGTGGCTCTTTGCAATGCTGCTGCTTTCTATTTAAGTTTCTGATTCTGACCTGGATGATTGAAAAGACAAAGTGACCCCTAGTGGAGACATCACGGTAATGCAAGCAAAATATTTCTCACAGAGCAACATTTTTTCTTTTATCTAAATTTATTCAACCAGCTAAAGAGATTTAATTTGATATGTAAAATTACACCAGAACTTTTTGTTGTTCCTTCAATCAGCAAAAACACATAAAACATATTTTACCCACCTGGATCTTTATCATTGCAGGTTTTTTGTTTTTAAATCTTCCCCTTGGTTGAACTTAGAGAGCTGCAGTGTGACTGAGAAACCAGGTAACTGATCCATAAGAAGGTACAGTCTGAACATTAAACAGTTCAATTAGTATAAGATTCAGGGAAACATTTTGTCAGTTTCTCTCTGTTGCTGAATAAAACTGTTATTACCACCTTAGTCTCATGTTGTAGTTTTATTTTTTCATACATAAAAAATATGAGCATTTTGTTCATTTTCTAATCAATGCCTGATAATGTTTTCAAACTATAAGGAAACTCAAACTACCCTTAAAAACAGATGAAACTCACCAAGCGTTTCTTTTGCGACTGTCATCCATGACGGACTGAATGATAATGGAGCTTCTCAGCTGGTTCCTCTGTCCTGTTTGTTTTTGTCAATCAGCTGTTAGATCACTGGATCAAACCATGATGGGGCAGGCTCCTCCATCAGCTGATAGTGACGTGTCCATTTACGTAGTTGCACCAGCAGCTCTCTGTTTGTATGAGGCTCATCCGGGACATGCAAGTTGTTTTTCCAGCTTTTCTATCTACTGCAGTTTCAGGAATTAAGAAACTTTATGCTCATTATGAGACCATAATGACATCCAAACTTTACAAAAAAAAGGACACAGACAGAAATAATATTAATATCATCATTAGTTAAAAATTAGAAATATTACTGGTGGCCCTATGATAATTCATCCCACTTCCTATTCATATAAATCCTAATAATTGGAACCTTTAACAATAAATGCACAGAAGGTTTGTTCTATGCTTTTAAATAAACTTTCTCTGTTATATGGATCTATATAAATATCTATATAAATAGAACCAAACCTGTGTGAGTAGGACAGTTTAAAATCTGAGATCAAAATGCTCCCACTCAGCTGAAACCTTTCCTTTGCCTTGAGGCTGCTCTATATTTCTTGATTTATTTGATGACAAACAATCAGAGATTTTTATTTTTGGTAGATGTGTTACGTTGACAGATGTGCTTATAAACACCGTTTACTGCATCAGTCATTTAAAAACAGCTAATGTATCTGTCATGTGGCTTTCTTTAAATGATACGTGCACAGACACAGCAAGTTTTACTGTTAGAGATCAACACATGCACTGATGCATCAGTGTTATTGGTCCCCTCACTAATATAAACAAATATAAACAGACTGACCCTATGATGGATTCCAGTGGTTCCAGAATCAGGAGATAAAAGAACACAATTGCCCCTTAGAGGAGCAGTTTTAATGCTGCAGACCTTCAGAGATTCAATCTGTTTCTATAAAATCAGACAAGATGAAGGAGATGTTGCTGATATGCAAGCAGAGACTTTTCAATTTCTGTCTTCAAACCTGAAATGTTTCAACCTTGTTCCTTTTATCAGAGCCTGGATGATGAGTGGGGGATGTGTGACATGTTTCTACCAATAACATCAGCTGCTGCTAGAAACACAAAGACAAAAACAGTTTTTTTCTACTGAGCTGACAGTAAAAATATTTTCCTACTCAGTATCTTTGTGCTATCAAGCTTATTTACTTTGGCTCTTATTAAGCTCAGATCGTAGGTCATCCAGTCATTATGGATTTACCAGGATGGGTCATAATCAGCCTGCAGGATCCAATTGTCTTATCTTCATGTTCTGGTCTCATGTTTTAACAGATCCTTTGACACAGCAACATATCTGTCAGAGTCTGTGATCCAGATCCTGCAGCAGCAAACTATCACCCCTCCCTCTCTGTGTTTCAGAGGATGATGATCCTTTCTAACACCTGTTTGGGTGTTATATAAACATCTCATCTGCTCTGGTGCATAGTACCGGTAATAGCATTTCTTAAAAAATAATAATAATCAAATTGTAGACTCAATCATTATTAAAGCCTACACTCTACAAGTCCCAATAGTAATTCCTTGTTAATATACGTTCTCTGAGAAAATATACTTTTTTTTTTGCCAATATTAGCTTGATGGATATTTAAAATATCTTTAGTTGTGAAAGAACATTTCTGATCATAATGAGTTTAGTATAATAACCCCCCGAAAATCATCTCAAAAAGATTCACCTCTGCCACAACCAATGACAAATTCAAACAAGTGTTGATCAGTGTCAGAAATATTCTAGAAAACCAGTGATTTATGTCATTTATTTGCCCTTCTGCCACCTGTTTGTTATCTCTGGGCCTTTCTCCGACTTTTAGCATCGGACTCTAATAAAAAAAAAGCATCTCAATCAAGAAGTCCTGATGTCATAGAATAGAATAGAATAGAATAGAATAGAATAGAATAGAATAGAATAGAGTAGAGTAGAGTAGAGTAGAGTAGAGTAGAGTAGAGTAGAGTAGAGTAGAGTAGAAAAGAATAGAAATTCCATTTATTGTCCCATAAAAGGGAAATTCTGGTGTTTACAGCAGCAAAAAGATTATAGAAAAAAAATGTTCACATGAATGTGGACCTCAGAAAACCATATAAGAAAAGATTTCCCTCAAAAAGCCCTTTGATTATGAAACACGGAGGAGTTGATTGCTCTGCAGAAGGAGCTGAGATGGAAGATCAAGGATTAAAAACTTCTAGAAAAGGAAGGTGGAGGGCAGCTTCAGCTGAACATCAGAGCCTATTAACAGCTATCAGGCTGTAGGAGGTTTGGAGCTCTTTTAATGATCACCAACTCTGACTGAAGAGGTAACAGAAACTTTTATTTTGATAAGCTGGGAATAACCCTGTTGCTAGATGTGGCAGTTTTCTAAGAGCTAACAATGGTTGGTAGAAAAAAAAAGAAAGAAATGAGAGAAATTAACCAATTTTAACATCGGGCATGGATTAAGAAATGTGTGTCATGATAGGCAAACTACAAAGTTAATATCATCATCCAGCATCAACATGTTTTAAATTTTCATCAATATTTTCATGCTGGTCATTTTTCTATTCCACCTGCTTGATATTAATGTGGACTCAGCTGCAGACATTTTACTGTCATTATATCCTGCCTACAACAGAGTGTGAGATGGCTTGGAGTCAGACATTTGTTCTTCATACCTCCTGAACGCCTCCCTTGGAAGGTGTTCCAGGCACGACCCTCCGATAGAAGGCCCAGAGGACGACCCAGAACACTATGGAGGGACTATGTCTCTCAGCTGGCCCTGGATGCTTTGGGCATCCCTGGAGTCTCTGTGGAGACCATTGCCCCTATGAGCTGGTTCTGGATAAAGTGGAAGATGAGAAGTACTGAATGGTGGAAAACATTTAACAAAGAAGAGAAGCAGCACTTCATTCTGCACAGTTCTGGAAGGATGACAGAGGAGTGTTGAAAGTTGTTAAAGATATGCTCTGTGTCTGCAGCTTGAAGCTTTCTCTGTCCGGTTCTTTTTCATGAAAAGAGATCACTCTGCACAAACTCTTTAAATAACACTCAACTTACATGTAGAAAATAACCAGGAAACATGACAACAGATTTTGATATAAACTGTAATCTTACTTAGATCAGAGAAGTTGCTTAGACTTACAGAAGGCAGCCCTGGGGTCACCTCTCAGGAAATTACCCCAATTAAAAGATAACAAGGAATTTTATACATCTCCAGTGTGCCACATCATCACATTTTACATGATAGACTGTCACGATCTTATCTAAAGCTCAGACACACATGCAGAGAAACCAATTCAGAGAGACCAGGGGAAAGGTTTTAACGGGTTTTATTGAAGAAGTAAAACAAGGAGAGAAGTGTTGCTCTGAACACTGCTCAACCGGAACTGCAAAGTGAAGGGAAGGCACAGCGGTTAGTTCAGGCTCAGTAGGGAATTTGACTCGTGAAAATTGGAGAAGAGGTTTTGGTTGCTGACTCATGTTTCCAGAGAAGTTGTTGTATCCTTGACTCCTGTCTGTGTGCCGTGGTTCCCGTGTTTGTCTGATTCGGTGGAGGGCGGAACAGGTTTTACCCAGAATGCGACTGATGGTTGGAGAACAGAGAAACTGACTGCCACTCAGATTTCCTGCACGGTACTTGAACAGGTCGTAGTGGAGAAATAATCCCTTTCTCAGTGGAAAGCTCAAAACGATCTCTTGGGGAAAGTGGATCCAAACCTCATGTTTGAACCCCAGCTCAGTTTGAAGCTCAGTTGATCCTTCCAGGGAGAGAAGGTCCAGAAAAATCCAGTTAGCAGGATGACTTCCTGCCAAGAGGCAAAGACAAAACAAAGTTAAACTCAGGTTGACAAAAACTCAGCTTGACTCAGCAAATTCAGTTTAATGAGGAAACCATCCGCAGGTGTGTAAGGAGGCGGACCAGAACCAGGCGCCTCCTGGTGGATGAAGAGAGACAAACACAGAAAACACAGACACAAAACAGGAGTCCTGGCATACAGTAGACGTTAGCTGATGAGAAGACATCAATGGCTCCAGCCTTATCAAAAATATTACACTTTGTTCTTAGCTGAAGGACAAGACACTCATTTCATTCCCAAATCATTGCCATATACAGAATGAGGATTGTAACTGTATATCTGGACAAAGGAACTGTCCTAATTAGATAAACTACTTGGGAAAACATCAGTTCTGACACACAACAGGCAGCTAATACTGAGGTGAAATAAACTCACACAAAATGCAACAGCCTGCTTATTTGTTATTTGACTCATGCCTGATAAATGTTTACTAAGCTCAGTTACACCTAAAGTGTTTTTATTACACAAAACAAACAAATTTTAACGTAAATTGCTGTTAATACTGTGAGGACGAAGAGGAGGAAATCCCTCTTTCTGAGGCAAAGCTCGGATTCATTAAACAGATAGATCACCTGGGATAAAGGAAATGATCAAAATGAAGGTAAAAGGGTTGGTAGTTGGTAGGTGGATGCTGCCCCCTACTGGTGGTGTTTCATACAGTCGAGCAGAGGAAATGTTTAGAGGAGGTCAGACACCTCCTTAAAGGACCATGGAGCAGGGATTAGCAAGACCCTTCAGCCCTTTGTGTGTTTTATTCAAGTTGGAGTGTCAAATGAGCATGAAAATGACCATCCAGAAATAAATGAGGCCCAGAGTGTGAAGCACAACAGATATAGTGATACTGATCCTCCTAAATGAAGAGAAAGAAGCAGAAAATTATTTCCTGCAAGCATCAACATGTTTAATGATGTTAGATTGTAGTCATCCAGGTGGTGGGCTGGGCTTGGAGAGAGTCCAGGGTAACTTCCTTGTCCTTGTATTAAACCTTACTTACCCCCCCAACCCCCACTCATAAAAAGAAAACTAGTTGAAGCTTGTTTTATTTGATCTGGGATCCATCCAAAGCAACCATTCAATAAGGAGCTGTAGACAGAAGTGATTCCTTGATTTAAGTACAGATGAAACCAAAAGCAGAACTTATTATTAGCAAGTTGTTCTGACTGTTTCAGAGACGTTACCTTCTTAGACACTACGGATCCACCAGTGGGTTCATGGTTTAAATTCCTCATTTGGAACACTAACTTTCATTTTCAAGTCACCAAATTCATTTTTTACTAATATTCATGGTTTTAGGTTATCCTATCTACGAGTGTGAACATTCACATGTTATTTACATATGGCTGACTCAGTAAAACAAACATTACAAAGGTTAAATATTTTCTAACACAAAACCACATCCCCCATCGTATTATATTAGCATAATAGGTCCTAAATGATATTAGCATTAATAATTGCCAAAATGTTCTTTTATAGGGTGAAAAATACCTCTGACACAAATTGTGCCAAAGAGACAGCTCAGCTTGGCACCCTGCCAACTAAAACCTTTGTGGAACAAATATTCTTCAGCTAATATATGGCCCCCACATAGTTATAAGGATTGTGTGCATATTTCACAGTCTGCACACCCAATTCAGCCTAAGCACCTATTCCTACATTTCTCATGGGAAATTACTTTATTTCCCACACTGCCAGTGGCATGCACTGGGCAGGGGCTGGGCCCAATGGATGAAAATGGATTGTAAAGATCCATCTCAGGAGCCAAAACACCTGAAGAAGTGCCCTCTGAGGTTCCCTTTACTGGATGAGCACATGCTATAGATGCCCTTGTCGAACTTTTTTCAATTTAAAGTCTTTATTCATTATGGCTGGTGGAACATAATACAGAACTTAGCCACAGTATCTGATACTTTGAAATAAGAATCTTTATACATCATTGTATATAAGACACATTAGGTGCACAAAACAAAAAACAAATTAAAGAAATCAGAGTAAGTAAAATATGTGGCTTTGATGTAGAGAGAAGCTTATTTCATTTATAACAGAAGACAATAAAATGAATGATGAAAATGATAAAGAAAGGGATGCTCCTAAAAAGTATGGCTCGCTGCCTCTGCATGCTCTGCTGCACCGTCTGCCCAGCTTGTTGCTCTGATCAACCTCTGGTGCTGACTGAGCTCTTATCATGGTTTCTTTTTCCCAAATATGGTCAGGGTTATTCTGTCCCCGCCCCCTTCTCTTTGCTGCAGCAAGGTCCTTCTGAAATGCTTTGCTGTAGGTCAGCCATCTTGAAGACAATATTGTTGTACTTGCAGATGATGGCCAGGAGATGACAGTGATGTGTTACTGTCAGCTGTAGTGGTCTAAGTGCAGTTACAAAATCAAAGAGATACAAAAAAAAGGGTCCTTTGAATCTTGTGCGAAAAATGTCAGCTGGAGCCCAAACCCAGGAAGACTATGAATTGTTGAAATTAAAACATAAATTTTATTTATTGTAGAGCTTGCTTATTTAAGCAATCAAAAACTATAAACTGGTGAATGTGTCACGGTCTTTGTTCGGTTAAGTTTTCTTTTGACTATTCAGTTTTACTTTGCTCCATGTTTTCTAGTTTTATTGGTTTAATTCCTATTTTGTTGTGTTTTCTGGGTATATTTCAGTTCTTAGGGTTTTCTCTGTTGGCCTCAACAGAGAAAAGATGATACCTGCAAGTTAAACTTGCAGGTATCATCTTTAGTTGTTGTGTCAATTGGTGCGATCTAGTTTTATGGTATTGACGATGCTGCAGATGGCACACAGATCTGTTTATGTCTGATCATTGTGCTCAGTGCTGGAATTCTATTTATGTTCAAAAAAGGACAGAAACATGGTATATTACTTTATTTAATCAGGAACAAATATGCTTTGGTCTTTTTTTTTCTAGGTATAAAACAACTCTATGCACCTTCAAAATGAAAAATGGCAGTAAAAAAGAGAACATTGGACAGCACACTGATAATCAAACAATTAAAGACATTCATAATCACTTCGTTTTCATCTCACTAAACTCAAAACAGCTTTTGCAGAAGTAGATCTTTATAAGCAGACCTTTAATCAGCTGACAGATGGAGGACTACCTGAGCGAAGAAGAGACAACTTCAGCTTCTAGTGGAAACCCTAAAAAATATGAAAAATTAACTCAAGCACACAATAAATGTCAATCGAGAAACAAAAGAGACACTGTTTGTTAGCTGCATTGATTTATTTTATTCCAGAGTTTTCTTCAGGCACAGAACTTATCTGTTCAACATGTTAAGATATTAATTAAATTTTATCTGCCATTAATGCTGGTTGTCCTATAAAAAAAGGTATTTCCTTTGTGTGTTCATCTGTCTTGGTAAAGCTGCAGTCGGTTGTAGCAGAAGGCCGTTTACACTGAGTCTGGTTCTGGTTCATCTGATATCTCCCCATTAAAAGGGAGGTTTTCTCTCCTCCGTGGCCCATGATCATCCTGGAGAGTAGAATTCTGTAAAGTCAAGGACTAAATACACTCTGCTGAATTTTTATAGATAGAAAACTATCTAACTAATCTATATAAGTAACTGAACTTAAGTATATTACCTTTGAACTGGGATTCTTAACCTGATGAATTAATAACACTGGAGAAGGGTAAATCTAAACTTATCAGACCATATGACCTTCTATTGCTCCAGAGTCCAATCTTTTTGTTCCCCATCAATCTAAAGTCTTTTTCCCCTCTTCGCATCACTGATTACTATTAAGTCCCAATCCCTTGAGTTCTCTTTGCATCGGGAGCTTGGAAATACTCTTACTTTCACTATTAAACATAAGCCAGAGTTCTACAGTTGTTTTTCTTTCATTTTATTTGACCAAATATTTAAGTGATCGCCAATCACAATCATTCAGGATATTTTCTTGTCACATTTATTTCCAGACGACAAAGTGTACCCACTATTGTCCCAGTTCTTAGTGATGTGGTGGACAGTTCCTAACCCCGTTTAGGTAGTTTCAGCAATCTCCTTAGATGTTTTCTCTCTAATTTGACCCTTCTGAAACAGACTGGTATCTTTTCAACCATCACGGGATGTGTTTTTCAACATGGTTGTCTAAGAAATAAGAAGCAAATCTTTGTACCAGTAGTGGTTTAATAATTTATTGCCAGATAAAACATAATCCCCCATGCAAGGATTATTCCATGGAATGCTCATACCTGCTTTTTGGCAAGACAGTGTAGATCAAGATAATCATCCACATTTGGCTTCTCTGTCGTCATTCTGGAGTAGATTACACTTTGAAAGGTTTCTGCCAAAATATAAAAAGCAAACATGACTAAAAGCTCAATCAGAGGACACATAAAATAGCTGAATACACTACTACTACTACTACTACTACATTTTATTAGTAATGCACTTTACCATTTTACATTTAGGAAAAATCTCCAATTGCAACAGGTAAAATCAAAAAATGTAAAACTGAACATATTGTAAAGTTCAAACAGAGGACCCATAAAATAGCTGAATGATAATAATAATAATAATAATAATAATAATAATAATAATAATAATAATAATAATAATATAATAATAATAATTATTATTATTATTATTAATATAATAATATTCTTAAAGACCGGTGCAAAGGGAATTGGGCAGCCAGAGGCGGAGACCTCAGCGACCTGATCCGTGGGCGCTTAAACTGGCTCTGGGGACGTGGAATATCACCTCACTGGCGGGGAAGGAGCCTGAGCTTGTGCAGGAGGGGGGGCGATACCAGCTAGAAATAGTTGGGCTTGCCTCTACACACAGCCAGGACTCTGGAACCCAGCTCCTTGAGAGAGGCTGGACTCTCTTCTACTCTGGAGTGACCTGCAGGGAGAGGCAGAGGGCAGGGGTGGGGCTTAGCATGTCTGCCCCCAGCTCAACCGTCTCGTGTTGGAGTTCACCCTGGTGGTAGGAGCGAGAGGGTCGCATCCCTTCACCTTAGGGTTGAAGGGAGGACTCTGACAGTTGTTTCAGCCTATGGGCCGAACGGCAGTACGGAGTACCAGACCTTCTTAGCATCCTAGGGGAGGGTGTTAGAAAGCGCCCACTCACCAAGGGGATTCCATCATTCTGCTGGGAGACTTCAAGCGCCCACGTGGGAAACGACAGTGACACCTGGAGGTCGCGTGATCGGGAGGAACGGGCCCCCAGCTCTGAACCCGAGTGGTGTCTCATTATTGGACTTCAGTGCAAGTCATGGATTGTCCATAATAAACACCATGTTCAGGCATAAGGATGTCCATTGGTGCACTTGGCACCAGGACACCCTAGGCGAAGGTTGATGCTCGACTTTTTAGTCATATCTTCTGATCTTGACCACATTTCTTGGACACTCGGGTGAAGAGAGAGGCGGAGCTGTCCACCGATCACCACCTGGTGGTGAGTTGGATGAGCTGGAAGAGGAGGCCTGAAAGACTTCGGCAGGCCCAAACATGTAGTGAGGGTCTGAGGGAACGTCTGGTGGAGCCCTCAGTCAGGGGCGTGTTCAACTCCCACCTCCGGGAGAGCTTCTCTCAGGTTCCGAGGGAGGTTGGAGACATGGAGTCCGAATGGGCTTTGTTCTCTACCTCTATTGTCGATGCAGCTGCCCATAGCTGTGGCCGTAAGGTTTGTGGTGCCTGTCGTGGTGGCAATCCCTGAACCCGGTGGTTGACACCAATAGTAAGGGATGCTGTCAAGCTGAAGAAGAAGGAGTCCTATCGAGCTTGGCTGGCTTGTGGGACTCCTGAAGCAGCAAGCAGGTACAGTGAGGCCAAGTGTGTTTCGCGGCCCGGGCAGTTGAAGAGGCAAAATCTCTGGCCTGGGAGGAGTTCGGAGGGCCATGGAAAAAGACTATCGGTTGGCCTCAAAGCGATTCTGGCAAACCGTCCGTGTCGGCGCCTCCGAAAGGGAAAGCAGTGCTTTACTAACACTGTTTTTTAGTGGGAGTGGGGAGCTGCTGACCTTGAAGGAGGAGGCCTATTGTCGGCGGTGGAAGGAATACTTTGAGGATCTCCTCACGACCCGACAGACACGCCTTCCGTGGGGAAAAAAGAGAGAGCGGGGGTGCTTGGGGGCTGGATTGTTCGTTCATCACCCAGGCTGAAGTCACCCGAGGTGGTCAAAAACTTCAGGGGTGGCAAGGCTTGAGGGGTGGGCGAGTTCCGTCCTGAGTATCTTAGAGCTCTGGGTGTTGTCGGGCTGTCATGGTTGACACGTCTCTTCAACATCTCTTGAGGTCCGGGACAGTTCCCCTGGATTGGCAGACTGGATTGGTGGTTCCCATCCACAAGAAGGGGGACGGGAGGGTGTCTTCCAACTATCGGGGGAATCACACTTCTCAGCCTCCCCGGAAGGCCTATGCCAGGGTGCTGGAGAGGAGTGTCCGGCTGATTGTCGAACCTGGCTGCAGGAGGAGCAGTGTGGTTTTAAGCCCTGGCGGTGGAACAGTGGACCAGCTCTACACCCTCTGCAGGGTGCTTGAGGGTTCATGGGGAGTTTGCCCAACCAGTCCACATGTGTTTTGTGGACTTGGAGAAGGCGTTCGACCGTGTCCCTCGATGCTGCCCTGTGGGGGTGCTCCAGGAGGTATGGAGTCGGGGGCCCTTTGTTAGGGGCCATCCATTCTCTCTGTACAAGCGGAGAAGGAGTCTGGTTTTGCATTGCCGGCATTAAGTCGGACCTGTTCCCAGTGCATGTTGGACTCCAACAGGGCTGCCATCTGTCACCGATCCTGTTCATTACTTTTATGGACAGGATTTCTAGGCGCAGCCAAGGACCAGAGGGGGTCTGGTTTGGGGAACAGCGGATCTCGTCCCTGGTTTTTGCAGATGACGTAGTTCTGCTGGCCCTCCTGCCAAGACCTACAGTCGTGCGCTGGCCAGCTCGGTTAAGCAGGCCGAAGTGTGAGCGGCCGGGTTGAGAATCAGCTCCTCCAAGTCAAAGGCCATGGTTCTTGACGGGAAAAAGGTGGCTTGTCCCCTTCAGGTTGGAGGAGAAGTCCACTGCCTCAAGTGGGGGAGTTCAAATATCTTGGGGTTCCCTGTTCACAAAGTGAGGGAAAGAATGGGCTGGCCGGGGAGATCAATAGGCGGATCCCGGTACTGCTTGCTGCAATAATCACGGGGCCTTTCTGCACTGGTCTGTCGTGGTGGTGAAGAGCTGGCGAAAAGGCAAAAGCTACTCGAATTTACCGGTCGGTCTAAGGTCCCTACCCTCACCTGGTATGCGGATCATGACCGAAAGAACGAGATCCCGAGGCCACAAGCAGCTGAAATGAGCTTTCTTCCGCAGGGTAGCTGGGCTCTCCCTTAGAAATAGGGGTGAGGAGCTTGGTCATTCAGGGAGGCTCAGTGTAAAAGCGGTTCTGCTCCACGCTTCGAGAGGAGTTAGTTGAGAATTGGCTCGGACATCTTCTTTTGGATGCCCCGGACGCCTCCCGCTGGGGAGGGTGTTCAGGTCGCGTCCACGGGGAGGATGCTGAGGATGACCCAGGACTGCAGCTGGAGAAGACTATGTCTCGACTGGCCTGGGGCGCCCTGAGCTTCCCCTAACAAGAGCTGGAGGAGGTGTCTGCGGAGGGGAAGTCTGGTAGTCTCTGCTTAGTCTGCTGCTGCCGCCCCACGACCCGGTTCCAGATAAAGCGGGGAGACAATGAGTATGAGTAAAGAGTAATAATAATTATAATAATAATAATAATACAGTTTATTTATAATGCAGTTTACATTTAAGAAAAATTCAAATTGCTACAGGTAAAATAAAAAAAATGAAAACTAAACATCATTGTAAAGTACATGTGAAAAAATAAGTCAGGGCGTAATTATAAAAGGCAAACAGTTGTAAAATCTGCTAAAAAGAATGCTTTTAATCTTTTTTTTAAAGTCTGGATAGTCTACTGTATGGTTCCCTCAGATGATCAGTGAGGGTATTCCAGGTCTGAGGAATTTCCATAGATGCACTGGTGGGTAAGAATTGAGACCTTCTGTTATACCCTAGACACAGGCATGGACCAGTTTTTCTGCATCAGCCAAGGTGAGTGTAGAACGTTCTGAATTCTGAAATATTGCTTAGATGATAGAAGGAGACCTTGCAGAGGTGTTTTGTATGGGCTTCAAAGTTGAATTGCTGATCAAATCTTACAACAAGTTTGGTGACTGTAGTTGAGAGGGAAATGTCCTGGCCAGAGATGGTTATACCAGCAATAGAGGATGACTGGGCTTGGTATGATGTGCTAACAGGGATTGCCTCAGTTTTGGACCTGTTCAACTAGAGAAAAATGTTTCATCCACATCTTTATCTCCTCCAGAGAGGCAGTGAGTTTTAAAGACGATGATGCCATCGTCTTTAAAGCTGCAGTGGGATGAGACTCAGATTTTATGTACAGTTGTATATCATCAGCACACAAGTGAAATGAGACTCCATGGTGGCTGATAACATGACAAAGGGGGAGGATAAGAGGATGGGTCCATTCGTAGGTTGTTTGTGACTCTAACCACGGCTGGAATTTCTAAAAAAGATAGTTTTATTTGTGATGGTCCTAGAGATGGGTGGCAACAACTTTTTCCTGTACTTTAGAGAGGAATGGGAGATTGAAAATGGGCCTGTAATTTGAAAGTGTATCTGGATCTGGGATGTGTTTATTTTGGAGTGGTCTGATTATGGCTGTTTTAAGGTTAGGTGGAACATTGCTGGAATGGAGAGAGTGGTTTATTACAGTGGTAATCAGAGGGCTTAGGGCAGGGGTGTTTGCTTTTAACAGAGTTGTAGGAAAGGGGTCAAGGGCACAGGTGGTGGGTTTCATCCTCTTGATGATCATTTCAACCTCGTGCTAGGAGATTTCTGGAAGCCATTTTAGGGGCTGTGAGATTACAAGCTGTGAGTGTTCAATTGGGGTGGGTAGCACTGAGGACCAAGAAAAAGAAGAGTGGATTGAGTCTATTTTTGTTTTGAAAAAGTCCAGGAAATGATTACAGTGCGGTTCCGTCTGTAAATGAGGGGGTTAGTGCTTTGAGAAGATGGTTTATGGTGGAGAACAGCTGTTTGGAGTTTCAGGGACTTTTTCTAGTGACATTTCTATAAAATTTGTGACCATGCCCTTGTGAGTGACTTTGAGTAGTCCTTTTGGTGTTCCCAGAAAGCTTGTTTATACACAATGAGACCTGTTACTTTGAAACTGTGCTCGATAGAACGCCTAGTTGCTCATAACTTCCATATAAATGCGTTTTGCACCATGTTTTTTCTCCCAGTGTTTACATTTGATCACTGCTGCACATTATGAAGTGAAAATGTTCATTTTACTGCTAGGCTGCTGCTCATTTACTGTCTGAAAACTCAACAAAATTTCGTTTTGGTATATTGTGTATACAAAACAAAATGTCGTTTGGTCACTGGAGGTAGTTCTACGACCATTTCAAGTAATGTAACCAGGATGCGTTACATGCATTGTAGGTTTGTATACACTATGTGTTCACAGCTGACGATGTATATTCTCACACTGTGCGGCCAAAAGCTGTGATGCGATCTACCTGCTCACACTGTCCGTCTAAAAACCCTTGGGACTCAGCTCCGCAGTGAGATGGTGTTACTCGGGCTCATCTATCCAGAAGCCAAACGAGCAGAAGAGGAATATCAAGCTCACTAGAGTAAAAAATAAGCTGCCTTGGTAATTTGTGCAAGTTTGTGCTGAAAGCCCTAAGAAAGAAAGTTGAGGACATATTTGGAAAAAAAAAAAAACGTGGCTACTACGCTCTGTCAATCTTACTGAAAGAACTCCATTTCAGTCGCACCCCCACCATGCTTCTGTGTTCTTGTCTGAGAGGAAGAAGAAGAGTCCTTTTTTGTGCATGTCCACTAAGCGATCTGACCATGACGACCTTACGATGGCCGACTGAATTTCAAACATATTTGATTTTCTCCCAACCTTGCGATCCATGATCGGGAGGTGGTTGTTAAAGGCCCCTCGTTAGTCCCGTACACTACACGAAGCACGATCAGGCTGAAAGTCGGCCCGATCAAAAAATTTTTTCAAGACTGCAGAATCGGCCCAAAAAGGACAAAAAATAGTAAAGTGTATGCTCAGCTTCAGAAGTAAAACTAGCATTTGTAACACAAATACATAATGTCCCAGGAAAATAAAAAGTCACAGAGGTCTAATGTATATGTGTGGGGGCAGCAGTTAGTCATGAGAATGAGTCTGCAGTTCAAGTTAGCAGTGAAAACCACAAAGTTTCTCACCTTTGTTTGCTCAATAAGACACATTCACATCAAAGTAAGAAGCAAACAGTTTCTCAGGGTTTGAACGGAATCAACATCTATAAAGCCTAAACCACAGCTTGGTCAGTCTCGGTTTGCTGATAGAAACTAAAATATGCTTCAGTTTCTTCTTCCAAAACATCTATAATGCTCCTTCAAACACGATGAGAAAATAATCTGTTTTGCCAATGAAAGCGGGTAGTAGCATAAAGACAAAGTGAGACTAAGTCCAAAACACAGAGATACTGAATCGTTTAACATAAACAAAGAAGATCTTTATGACTCCAGCATCTAATTTAATAGGAAGTTTTTTGTTAGCATGAGAAATTAGATATTTTTAATGATAATTAGTTATTATCTTGTCATTTATTGACAGATATTCATAGTTAGTAAATATCAACCTCCATCTGAATATATATGAGTTTAAACAGAAGAACAGAATTGCTTTGTGTTAAAAGGGACATGCTTGATATGGATTGGTTAATATGACGCAAATTCGCAAGAGTTAAAATTTATTAACGGCAATAAAATTTCCCTTTACTTTATATGCAGTTCTGCTTCGCTCGATCCATGCATCCACAGAGGCTATCGCTGCTATAGCTCACTATTATTGCACAATAAATGGCTTTGGCATAAAGCCAGAACAGTTTGAAAAACCATCCTTTAAAACATAAAAGGAGCATATAGTGTTTTATAGAGGGTGTTGAAATATTACTAGCAACTGTCAGATGAAAAAGAAACTAATGAAACACCTGCAGCACATTTAGTAAATTATTACATTATAACTGTTTAACTAATTGAGCCAATTCTTTTTCTATTTCTCCTATAGCTGACCTACTTAGGTTACACCGTGGGCAAAAACAGCTAAACCACAGAAACATGAAACTGGATGACTGCAAAACCTGTTAAGAGTCAGTTAGCAGAAAAACCACAAAATGTAGCTTAAAGGGTACAGCCTTTACCAAACCTGCCACACATAAACAACACAAACATTCTGACTGAAATAAGCCAAATCACATTTGATCACTGCTGCACTTCATGAAATGTTATTGTTCATTTCACTGCTAAGCTGCTGCTCATTCACTCTCTGAAAGCTGTAGAAAACAACTCTAATTACTAAGGTCTCAGTCGTTAGTCTGAAGGAATCTCATTTAGGTCAATATATTTAGTTTTTAGTTGATTAAAAAGTTTAGATTTAATCTAAGAAGATTTTGAGCCATAAAACAATCAAAAACAAGACGACAAAGATTCCTACCTTTGTTTGGTTTGTTTTTCTGTTCTTCAAGCTGTGATAATTGCATGTTAACATAGGTGATTATTTCCTTCCCAACTTCCCAATCACCTGGAATTAAGCAAACCTTGATTTAATTCAGCATTTTATTTTCTTTTTCCTAAAAATCTGAAGTGCAGGGGAAAATGCGAAACATCCATCAGAAATAATGATGAATCCCAGAAAGTATTTACCTTCTGGGATTCATTTACGCACCTTTAATTTTCTTGTCCATATGACATTTCACCAGTAGAACCACCAGTACAGCTACAACCATGGCACCAAATAGAACCAGAAACCCATAAAGATGAAACTGGTAGGAGGATGAAGAGGTTGATGTAGGAAAAGGGATGGTTGTTGGGGAAGAGGTGGAGGGTTTCTCTGAAATAAAGATTTAATAAATTATGAAGATATAATAAAGACTCTTACGGTTCAGCATTGAAACAATCCTGCTGACCTTCAACATAGATCCAGCTGAATGGAGACTCTCCATGACCCCTGATGTTACACCTGTAGAGGGCTTCATCAGAGCTGGTCACATGGTGGAGGGTCATGTGACCTTTGGGCTCAGTCCTGATGAGGGAGCCATCTTTATAGAAAGCAGCTGGGAGGTTGGAGGGAGTGGTCTCTGTTAGACAGCAGCTCAGAGTGACGTCATCTCCCTCCATCACAGGGAGGACAGGACTCTGCAGGATCACTGATCCACCTCAACACAGAGACAAACTACAGCATTTCATCCATTTCCACACAGCTTCATCAACACTAACTCCACAGTCTGATCTTACCAGTGACAGTGAGCTGGATGCTGCTGCTGGCTGCTCCCTCTCTGGACGACCAACACCAGTAAACTCCACTGTCACCTGTGGTCATATAGATCAGCTTACAGGTTTGGCCAGTAGGTTTTCCCCATGAACCGTTACACTCAGACTGTCCTCTGGTTGTGTTCCTCCATACAGTCCATCCAGCAGAGCTGTTGCCTTCACAGCTCAGAGACACAGAGTCTCCTCTGAAGAACTGAGATCTACTGGGACTCACAGTCAGACGAGCTGAAAGGACTAAAATATAGACATAACGCAGGTTTTAGTTGTGAATTACAATAAAACAGAGATTGAAGCCGTTTAGATAGTCATCACAACCGAAGTATTTTACTCTTTGGTTTTTTTTGTTTTTTTTTTAGAATGTCTTTTTCACATAAAAGATTGAGAACACAACAGAAATCTACTGACCTTTGATTACAGAACAACACAGCATGAAGGTCAGAGCTGAAGACAGGGAAATATTTTTTGATCATGAATTCAAAGTGTTTAAAACTCTGAAAATGCTGCATGTCAACCAGGATATCTAAGCATTTTAAAACCTTTTTCTTTTCTTCGTAACTGTTGTTCTAAGTAAAATCACCAGAAATGCTAAACACACCAGAACTTTAAGAAAAATAAACCGTAACTTTTCTACTCACAGCACAGACATTGTAGAGCTGCGCCTCTCATTGTTCCTCTGAGGGATCTGACTCCTCTTCAGTTTGGCTGACTGCATTAAGCTGAGCCCGCCTCCTTCCTCTTTGTCACCAGACTCAGTTTCTGAGCAGCATGAAAACGCCTCTATGTTATTAAAGATGATATCAAACTAACAATTTGTGTTCAAAATAATGATGACAAACATAGAATTTACTGATGACAAAAAAATGACAAACACACAAATAAATTGTGTGAAAATATCTAAGAATTTCAGACAGAATGAGTTACAATGCACAAAGAATGCTGAATTTAATGCAGTTGGGAGAAGCCACATGGATTCAGAGACCAGTCCTCAGAACACGGAGACAGGATGATGAGCGATCTAGAGCTCAATGAACTGAGGAAGACAGGAATACAAGTTAGAATCAGGAATCCAAAACATCAGGTTTTGTCGACATTTGTCGGTAGGACAGAGGACTTGTCATACTACAGCAGTTTAACTGTCTGCCGTCCTTTAGCTGAGTGAACACTCCTCTTAAGCTTGGCAGAGCAGCCTCAACGAGCCGCAGGTGCGGAGCCACGGCCACCTGACAGCAACAACCACCTGTGGAAGAGAGTAAGCAGAGTACAAAACACCAAACCCTGACACCAACCCCCCCACCCCCTGGATAGTTGTTCTGTCCAGCACAACTTGCTGGACAGAACAGGCTTGATCTGGGAACATGGAAAGAGGGATGGACATGGGAATGAGGTGGCAAACGGAGATGGACTGAGGTCGTGCTGATGACTTCTTCGATTTGATAGTGAACAATTTGATCAGGGGGCTAGCTTCTTGGCACAGGGCTTGGTGAGAATATCCTTTGAAGATAACCAAACCTTCTGACCGGTGCATTATTCTGGGGCAGGAACTTGACTACGGTCGGCGAACTTCTTGTTTTGCTCAGTGGTGCTGTGAAGAGCAGTGACAGTTGATCTCCAAGTTTGTTGGCAGCGGGTGATATACTGTTGAATGGAGGTGACTGGGATAAGGAGTTCAATGGACGGAAGAAGTGGTGTTGATAAACCAAGGCTATTTAAAAAGGAGAGTGACCAATTGCTGAGGAGGCGTGGGAGTTGAGAGCCTACTCAACCCAGGGTAAGTATTTGTTCCAGTCGGTGGGGGAAGATAAGGTGAGGCAACGAAGGGTGGTTTCCAGTTGCTGGTTCATTCTTTCTGTCTGGCAATTGGTCTGTGGATGATAACCGGAGGTAAGGGTGTAACGGGCACAGAGAGCTGACAGAAGTGTTTCCACACCTGAGAGATGAAGTGGGGACCCCGGTCAGAGAGGATATAGGATGGGATTCCATGGAGCTTGAAGACATGTTTGATAAGCAGTTGACCTGTTTGTAGCATGTTGGCCAACTTACGGATGGAGACGAGGTGGCACGATTTGGAGAACCACTCGACAACTGTGAGGATTGTTGTCATTCCCTGAGAGGATGACATAGGTCAGTCCAGTCGGCCCGGTACCAGGATCAGGATCAAGCAGTTAGGCCTGGTTGATTTGGTCCTCTAAATCCCTATGAAGGGCTCCAAATGTGCAAACGTCAAGCAGACGGCAGGTATGAGAGGTTTCTATAGACCGTCCAGATGACTATGGGCTGCTTGGAACCCTCCAGCCAATGTTGACACTCCTCCAAAGCTAATTTAAATCTGGTCCATAGGAAAATTGATTGAGGAAGATGATTAACCTAATATGACTCACAGAAAATGGTCCTTGGTTGATCCTTGGGTCCAATTTGAGGGGAGGATGTCCAGAAATGAAGGTTACTTAGCTGGAGGGCGGACCGGCAGACTTTTGGTGGGTCCAGAGGAGCAGCGGAGTGGACTGTCTCCGATTTTCTTGAGGAGGGCTTGAACTGATCAAGTGAAGGTTTCACTTTGCTCAGAGAAACAAATAATTCCTTCCAAGCGAAGAACGACCAGACTTATCCAGAGGATCAGGAAGTTATCCTGCCGGAGACCACAAATTAGACAAAAGGTACAATCCTTAGACTCTGAGAGACAAAAAGAAGATAAGACTCAGCTAATCTCAGAGAGGCTAGAGTACCCAATACTGGCAAAAACACTCTGGTGTCAAGTTGATGACAGTCCGCCGCTCTTATACTCCTCTGGATCTAATGACTAAACGAGCCGCAGGTTTTGGTGGTTGACACCAGGAAGAGGTCCGCCAGGCCAACAGAGAACTAGGGCACCATCTAGTGGATGGATGAAGGTACTAAAGAGAAGAAAAACACAAAGCAACCCCCCACAAACAGGAACCCTAACACAGATAACCTATCCAGGGAGGGTGAGAGGAGGAATGGGTTTTGTAACTCACAGCTTTCTGATGTGAGGAGGTGGCTGAGCGACAGGTGGAACTTAAAAGGGAAACTTTTTTTTTACATTGGGCCCTTGATTTTACATCATGTTCTACTCACCCATAGGAGTTTGTGTCATTTGGAGCAAACGATGGGCAAACGACTTGAAGGCACAAACTAAACTGTTCCTAATTTATCATTTATGGTACACCAGCATTCATAACATGTAGGCGAATCACTGTCCCCCATACATCCGTGGTTATATTTTTTAAATGTATATGTTTTAAAAACAAAGCAGCGCATGTACGCCACTTTGTTTTTGGTGCTGATGTGTTGGTAAGCTACTTGCCTTTCTTTCTTGGGCCAATTCTTGGTTTGTGGTTTTCTTATTCCCCTCCCTTTTCCCCATTCTAGACCGCCTTATAGAGTGAATTTTACTCATTTTTTTGTTATACTTGGAAGTAATAGGGGTTAAATTAACATTTACCGTAGGAGCAATCAGCTCAAGCAGCCATCTCGGAAGTTTATGTCCACGGGTGAAGATATGAAAACTACCTCCTATTCAGACACACCCACAAATCTTGAAACACAGAAATCTTAAAAATTCTTAAGAATTCTAACTTCTAATCAATTCAAATCTAAATGGAAGCTTTCTACACATAAAGAAAGATATATTTATGACAGAATGTGTTGAGAAGAAAATGGCAGAATTCTTTTCACACGGCAACAGAAACAACAAATTACTGTTAATAATAACCAAAATATACAGAAGATATATAATCAGCATACACAATAAATATGTCAGAAAATGTTTGGCTTTCAAATTTTCTTCAAAAGCCCCTTTGATACCATAAACCATTAAATCATATTTAGAAAGTTATGGAAGAGCGCTGGCTTTCCTGAATGATCGTGATCGGCGATCGATCACTTAAACGTGTGGTGAGATCAAATCGAAGAAAAACAACAGTAGAACTCAGGGCTATGTTTAATACTGAAAGTAAGAGCATTTCCACACGCACAATGCGAAGGGAACTCAAGGGATTGGGACTGAACAGCTGTGTAGCTATAAGAAAACCACTAATCAGTGAGGCTAACCGGAAAAAAAGGCTTCAATTTGCTAGGGAGCATAAAGATTGGACTGTGGAGCAATGGAAGAAGGTCATGTGGTCTGATGAGTCCAGATTTACCCTGTTCCAGAGTGATGGGCGAATCAGGGTAAGAAGAGAGGCAGGTGAAGTGATGCACCCACCATGCCTAGTGCCTACTGTACAAGCCTGTGGGGGCGGTGTTATGATCTGGGGTTGCTGCAGTTGGTCAGGTCTAGGTTCAGCAACAGTATGTGCTCAAAGAATGAGGTCAACTGACTACCTGAATATACTGAATGACCAGGTTATTCCATCAATGGACTTTTTCTTCCCTGATGGCACAGGCATATTCCAAGATGACAATGCCAGGATTCATCGGGCTCAAATTGTGAAAGACTGGTTCAGGGAGCATGACACATCATTTTCACACATGGATTGGCCACCACAGAGTCCAGACCTCAACCCCATTGAGAATCTTTGGGATGTGCTAGAGAGGGCTTTGCGCAGCGGTCAGACTCTACCATCATCAATGCAAGATCTTGGTGAAAAATTAATGCAACACTGGATGGAAATAAATCTTTTGACATTGCAGAAGCTTACGGTCCAACAAAGTATTAGAGTGAGTAACCTTTTATTTTGGTGGCAACTTTTTTTTTTGGCCAGGAACTCATCTTTTATTAGTAGAGAAGAAGAAAAAGATGTTTCTGGTTGCTTCCTGAATGTTTTCTGTTGATGTT
>JAGKQL010000050.1:5236995-5257766 GCA_018398635.1 Cyprinodon brontotheroides | reverse complement strand
TTCCAGAAAGGTCCCGTTGACTCCTGTCATCGATAGCGCTGCTGTGGAAGGGTGAGCAGCACTAAATTCCTTGGAGTGCACATCAGCCTAATGACCTCTCCTGGACCACCAACACTGCATCACTGGTCAAGAAAGCCCAACAGCGCCTCTACTTCCTGCGGGAAGCTGAATCAGGCCAGTGCCCCACCAGCCATCATGACCTCCTTCTACAGAGGAACCATTGAAAGCATCATCACCAGCTGTATCACTGGTATGGAGAGGGGCTGCACTGACTACAACAGGAAAGCCCTGCAACATATAACACAACAACTGGGATAATCAAGGCACCTCTCCCTCCCTGCAAGACATCTACTCCAGCCTCACCGCCAAAGCCCTCACAATTTTGAAGGATGACACCCACCCAGCACACAACCTGAAAATCTCCTGCCCTCCGGAAGGGTACAGGAGCCTACGGTCCCAGAACCACCCGGCTGGCGAACACCTTCATCCACCAGGCCATCAGAATGCTGAACTCCCTCCACCCCCCTCCCCACACGGTCTGCTCCAGCCACCAGGCAGACAGGAAGCTAAGACTGCCTCCCCCCTCTCTCTTTCTCTCTCTGTCTCTCTCTCTCTCTCTCCACCCACACACACACACACACACACATATATACACACGTACACACACCTACACTGTACCAGGGACTGCACCCCTACCTGCACTACCTCAGCCTGGAATTAACTATTGCTGCTGTTTTATTGCTTTTATTGTAATGTCTATACTTTATATTTATCTTATCACTGTTACCTGTCATGTCCGCGACCTTATGTCAGTCTGTAAATGCCAGTTTTGAAATTTCTTGTATATTTGTATATTTCTAGAGAGTAAACGTAATTTCATTTCCAATTGTATGTCTTGTACATATGAAGAAAGTGACATGTAAAGCTGACTTGACATAGGGACAGTTTTAAAGGAAGTAGATGAACCAGATGTCTGTGACTTCCTGTTTACTGTTCTGGACTTTGTGGCCTAAACTGGTTGTCATGTAACACTACTGTCAGAGTTACAGGCTGATTTGTTATTTCTGACTGATTTCAGGGTAAAACTGCATTAAATTTTATGCTGGTGAGCTTTAAACAATTCATTTGACAAACAACTTATTTTATTTTTCAGAGGAAATAAATGACAGAAGGAGCAGGACCAAAGCTTTCCTACTGTCCTCCATAGATATTGGGGCGTTGACCGTCTTTATGAACGTTTTAAAGGCTAAAGATCTTCAGCAGCTTCTAAATAAGAGAGATAATGTATCAGGGATCAGGAGCCAGTTTTTCACAGATGATTTTTCTACTGAACCAGAAACAGATGGTAGATTTGACTTGTAATATACTTTGGATTTTCCTCCACCTCCTTCCATTACCTGTGAAGTGAATCCTTCTCATTCCTCAAATTTTCTCGACCAGGTATTGTTAGTCTACCTTTGACTTAGAGGGCAAATCTAACTCCAACCTGATCTACGAAAGCTCATAATTAAAATCAAATATTATTTGCAGCCGTTTCTTAGGTAAGATTTAGAAATTTTCACTGTGAATTGGGTTTTTATGGCGACTTTTTCTTTAGCATCATCTCACCACAAAGCATCTGTTTCTCTCTGTAACTAATGGCCTTTAGAATGAAATTTGAAAGCCAAACATTTTCTCACATTATTTTTATTGTGTATGCTGATTATATATCGACTGTATATTTAAGTCATTATTAACAGTCAGTTGTTGTTTCTGCTGCCATGTAAAGGGAATTCTGTCATTTTCTTTCCAACTCATTCTGTCATAAATCTATTTTTCTATATGTGTAGAAAGCTGCCAGTTATACTTAAGTTGTGTCAGAAGTTAGAATTTCAAATTGGGTTTGTTTAGTTAGTTTAAATAGTTTCTGTGTTTCAAGATTTTTGGGTGAACGGCAGGTATTGTTTTCAAACACGAATATAACATAAGGGTTCACACCTAACTCCTCTTTTAATAATAGAGAAGAAGAAAAAGATGTTGCTGGTTGCTTCCTGAATGTTTTCTGTTGATGTTTGGTGGCAACCGTTACCACCATGTGGTCAAAGAGCTGTAATGTTGCTGTTCCTCCATCTTGTCTTTATTACCTCCACCAAGGAGGTTATGTTTTCATCAGTTTTTCTGTTTATCTTTTTTCAAAATAACTTAAGAGGTTGTGGATTTTGCTGCTATTTTCAGAGAAGGTAGGTACTGTGACTCAAACATTAATTACATTTTGGTGATGATCCGCACTAACTGGATCCTGGAATTTTTTACAAATTTCTCTGAATGTATGTATTAATTTAAGGTGAAAGTCACAATATGTTTAGGAAAATGAGCTACTTGGCAGATGTCTGAGCCCTCTGAGTGCTCTGCTGTATAGAGTTTATTACTTTAAGGCTTTTGTTATTTCCATAAACATTGAGACTAAAAAGTGTCTTTTCCTTTTTTAAAAACATTAAAAGCAGTTAGAAAAATAAAAAAAGCAGGATAACAGACAATTTAAAATTAAACATAAATCTGTTTGCAATAAACAACAACAGGGACATTAATGACATTTTTATTCATGACAGAATTTTAACATGAATCAAATATCAGTTATTATCTAATAATTCTAATCTTGTGGTAAAAACTTTGTCTAAACCTGTTTGTTCTTGTTTTTATTCTTCTGGATCTCCTTCATGAAGTCAAATGAAAACTGATCAGGTTTTATGAGTGTTGTGGGTCATTTATTAAATAATTTGAATCTTTTATTAAGTTTAAAGTCTTAAATATTTTAGTCAGACCTCTGCTGGATTATTCTGTTTAATGTTTTCCAGCATATGTATTAATTCATTGGTAACAATAGGAGCAGAAATCAGACTAAATGAGCAACTTTATGATGTTAATAATGTATTAAAGGAAGCAGTAGGGCCTCTTAGATCTAATGAAAACAATCTGATTTCAGGCACAACTCAACATTATTTTACTGTATGGCTCCAGGAGTGAAGATCATCAGATGTTCTTCTTCTTCTTCTCATTGTAGAGAACAGTAGTGAAGCACAGCTGACTGGGAGCTGAGGACAAAGAGGAGAAAGAATCCAATCACTGCTTTGGATCAGGAAATGTTTTTACTGCAGCTTCATGAAACTGAAGTTTCAGCTACAAGAGCCTCTTTGCTGCAGAACCTGTTAGCTCAGCTATTTAACTAAAGCTAAAACATTTCACTGGAGTTATCATTATTATATAATAACTTTACCTCAGTGTAGTCATTTGTGTTTTTTGTACAGCGAGTGGTTTATCACTCAGGCCAGATCCACCCTTCTTTTGGTGACGTTTGAATAAACAGAGACAATATTTCTTTGGTTAGTAATTAATAGCTCTCCTGATAGCCTAGCCACTAAACTGGTGAGAATAACTGGATTTTAACAGCCGGTCCAGAAGGCTGTGTGAGAGGCCTAAAATCCTGGTGAGTAAACAGATTATAGTTAAAATTATTCAACTAAGAACATTGAATTAATTTTACCCTTGACTTCAAATGATTTAAATAATTAAATACAACTCCAGTTCTAGTTAATCATATATTCATAATCTACAGGTAAAATAGCACAACATAATACAATAATAAAAACAATACAGGCGTTATATTATAATCCCACAGCGAGAATTAAAGTTAATAGACATTTATCTGACAGGATTTCTGGATGATCTGGTGAACTGTAAAGTGCTTTGAGATGACATGTGTTGTGAATTGGCGCTATAGAAATAAACTGAATTGAATTAATTGAATTGAGGCAGACTCTGAGGTCCTGCCTGATTAGCCAGGTCCCATCCAGGTATTAACCAGGTGCAGCAGAACAAACTGTGGAGCTGTAATATAACATATACATCTCTGGTAGCTGGAATAAATAATGACCATTCTGATGCAGGCTGTAAAGAAGGAGGTTGATCATCACAGCAGTCAGTGTCTCAGTCTGGAGTCTGTGTCTCAAATGAGTCGGGCTTAAAAAGTCCCATCAGGTTCTCAGCTTTCACCAACATTGACTGCTACCTCAACAGGATAAGGAGGCGGCAACACTCCTGACTGGGTGATGTTTCAGCACCTCCTGTAGAAATGCTCCCAGCCTTTCAGAGCAGTAATGTCATGATTTTCTTCTTATTTTGGAAACAATTAATTATCTGAATAAAAATATTTTAAAATATGTTGAAATGCTCACAAACCTAATTTATTCTTAGTCTGGAGCCTAAAACCTCCAGACAGTGAGCATCAGAGGCCTTAAAGTAGGTTTAAACCTGAGCTTTGGGCTGAAGCTGTCCGTGGTGCTGAACAGTCAGTCTGCCCTGGTTGTTGAAACCTTGAAGAACCAAAACAGAAAATATTTTTCTTTACTTTTTGTTGTATTTATTTTGATGGCCATTGGGATTATTTGCCTCTGATTAAGGCTTTATCATTGTTGGTGTAGCTTTTAATATTTGGTTCTCCCCTCAGCCAGTTTCAAAGGGGAGGGTAATTTAGGGGTGGGAATGATTGGGAGATAGCTCTATGTGTTGTGGTTCTATTTTGTCCTGTTGCTCGATCAAAATAAAGACTTAGACATGTAGCTGATAATATCATCAATACCAAGAAACCTGTGAAGCTGCATAATAAGATACCAGAAAGGTTTAGATTAGCAGATGAATACTCTCACTGTGAAACTATATGCTGTGTAAGCAGGCATAAAATTAATATAAATGATCACAAAACACAGAGGATCCTGACAGAAAAACTACAACATAAAATAGATGCAAGTCTCTCTAATGTGTTAGGTGTGATAGACATGCTGCTTTCACACATGCTAGAAGCTTCAGCCTCATGATCTGATGCAGAAATAGAGCAGAAAGGGGAAGAAAAATTGTCGCACAACCCTATTAACTCTTCTTTCAGACATTAAGAATCCTGTTTTTAATTTAAATTCACAGCAAGAGATTTTGTTCTGATAGAAAATGAAAAATAACTTTTGTGAGACTTTATCAAAAGATCAATATTACTGAGGTCCACATTGAGCTAAAACACAGAAACAGGAAGCCTGATGGCAGCAGAGTCTATTAGAGTCAGTTAGCAGAAAAACCACAAACTGCAGCACATCGTGCAGCAAAGGAGGTGATAGTTTAACTGTGATCTGCTGAAATATCAACCAGCTAAAGACTAATAGAGATTAGATACTGATTAGATGCATTATCATAAAACGGTTAATATTTATAGACAGTGAGGATGTGAAAAAACACTGTAAACACTGGTTTAGTTCAGAGAAAAGCTTAATGATGAACTGAACAACAGAACCAACAACAAATAGAAAAGTTATGGAAACAGAATCTTAATCAAACTATAAAGCAGAAAACCTAATTTTTTAAAATAGGACCTATAAACTGTGTTCAGAGTAAATATGAAATAAATGGCCTCCTTAAACAATATTTTTCAAAAGGGAATTTTCTACAAATGATTTTTACATAATAGTCTAATTCATTGATCACCTGAAACTATTCTTAGAACATTTTTCCTGTTTTCTGTTGAATGTCCTTCTTGTTGGTCTCCCCAGTGAATCTCTTCTCAGGCTGCAGAGGGTCCAGATCTCAACTCCTCCCTACATCCACATCACTCCAGTTCTTCAGCAGCTTTTCTGGCTCCCAGTTCAATTTAGCTTCATCTACAAACTTCTTCTACCCGTTTTAATCCCCACCAGCTCCATCAGATCAGCCTCCTCCCTCCTCTCTGTTCTGTCCTCCCATCTTATCACTATGGGCTGCAGGACTTTTATTCACTCAGCTCCTCAACCCTAGAATCCACTGACCTCTGACCTCTGAAACATCACTTCTCTCTCTGTTTTAAACTGCAGTTCAATCCATCTCTGTAGATTAGTCCATCCTTCTTCACTCATCCTGGTGTTTTAAATCTCTAATCTTATTGTTGACTTGTTGCTGTTTCAGTTCTGAACTCAACAGCTTTTAATGATTGGTTTCTGTTAGAAATTGAATTATTAAACCAGAAAACAACATGAAAAAAAATAACCACAGGAAAATAAACGAAATCCTACCTTTGCTCAGTTTGTTTTTCAGTCGTCGATGATGGGAAATGTTGACGTCTCTGTCAGTAATATTCTTCTCTTCAACTTCTGGATGACCTAAAGGAAAATTAATTAGATTAAATACATTTATGAAACAAAACAGTTCTAGACAAAACATGTGAAAATCCAACATAATCAGATTTTATCATATTGATTCCTGCAAGTTGTGCATGTAGCCATAGAAGCCTGTCTCACCCTCAGACCTTCTGCGAACACATCGTCTCACCATCAGAACCAGAACCAGCAGCAGAACCACAACAATGATGGATGGAAGAGAAATGACCAGATAGAAAAGAGACTGGGAAGGTGGAGGAAGAGGAGCAGGAGGAGGAAAAGAAAAGAGAGATAGAGGAGTAGTATTTCTGTTGGGGTCATTGGTTGATGATTTATCTACAATAAAAAGATATTCATTAAATTATCACTAAAGTACCATTGACTTAAAGGACTGATGTTTATCTTTCTGACCTTCAACAGAGATCCAGCTGGATGGAGAATCTCCATGACCCCTGATGTAACACTTGTAGAGGCCTTCATCAGAGCTGTTCACATGGTGGAGGGTCATGTGACCTTTGCGTTCAGTCCTGATGAGGGAGCCATCTTTATAGAAAGCAGCTGGGAGGTTGGAGGGAGTGGTCTTTGTTAGACAGCTCAGAGTGACGTCATCTCCCTCCATCACAGGGAGGACAGGACTCTCCGCAGGATCACTGGTCCATCTAAACACGAGACAAACTACAGCATTTCATCCATTTCCACACAGCTTCATCAACACTAACTCCACAGTCTGATCTTAGCAGTGACTGACAGTGAGCTGGATGCTGCTGCTGGCTGCTCCCTCTCTCTGGACGACCAACACCAGTAAACTCCACTGTGCCCTGGGTGGAGGTAGCTGATGTTACAGGTAGATCCAGCTGGTTTCCCCCATCTATCTCCACACTGAGTCCTGGTTCCTCTGGTTGTGTTCCTCCATACAGTCCATCCAGCAGAGCTGCTGTTCTCCTCACAGCTCAGAGACACAGACTCGTATTGAAAGAACTGAGATCTGCTGGGACTCACAGTCAGACCAGCTGGGAGGACTGGGATGAGAAAATATATGGATTTATAATATTGACAAAAATTATGTGTATTAAATTAATCAGAATATTTATTAATTTTAAAGTTTATAGAAATGAACCAACCTTCATTTATTATACAGCAAAGCAGCAAACAGGGAACTGAGGAGAAATTAAACTGTTTTGTTGAAGTTTAAAATAGAAAGATTTATTCAAAAAGTATTAAATTTAACTATCTGAGATCTGTGCCTTAAAGCCAATCCTGTGTTACTAAGCGTCACAAAGAGGGCAGTAAAGTAATTTCTCTTCCTGCTTGATGAGATGAAGTTCTTTCTTTAAATTCACTTTTTGATCAAACTCTCAGGTTAAAACAGATAAAACAGTTATTTTACTTAAACAGCAGCTTTTTTACTCACAGAGCAGAAGATGCAGAGATGTTGCCAACATGGCGTCACTTCATGATCTGATCACTGATCGTTTCCTGCTGGGGCCTCAGAATAAAGCACGCCTTCTTCCTGTAAATAGAAATCTATGGTTAGTTCCTCTTTCTAACATAAATGCATGTTTTCTGTTAGTAAATCTAAAAAAAAAACAAATTAGTCTCATAAAGAACAGAAACGTACCTGCAGAGTTTTATCTTGTTTAAACAGAAGCTCCACTTAGATTTTTACCTGCTTAGATTGGTTGATTTTACACAATAATAGATCCTCACTAGATAGTATAGTAATACACCTTATGTCAAAATGATTGATGACATATGACCTTATGACCTATGACCCCCTTCCGGTCCCCTCCCCACAAATGATTTATGACTTATGACCTTATGACCTCACCCCTCCCCCACAAATGATTTATGACCCACCCAGCTTCCCCACAAATGATTTATGACATCAGCCCTCCCCCACAAATGATTTATGACATCACCCCTCCCCCCTTTGGTCCCATCCCCCATCCTTCCGGATCTCCCAAGATTTATGACTCCTTCCCTAAGCTAACCAATGAAAATAGGAGGGCGGAATTATGTGCTGTTTAAATATTGGTAGGGAGATAAATGTCTGTATTTTCAGCAAGAGAAAAAAACATTTACGTTCCTACCAACAATGTCAAAAATTCTGAGAGCTATTCTTAAAAGCAGAGAATTACGCTCTGCTTTGGAAAAAGAATCGGTGTTACCTGAGCAGCTTGAAGTAGGTGTAAAAAACAAGATCTGTTTTTCCGTCTGCAAAGAAATGGAAGACGCGATGGGTGAATTCGGGATCGCACCTTTGGTGAAAGACGCTTCAACGTCGACAACCCTGGACGTTATGGAAGACTCGTAGACCACGCTTTCTGTGGAAGATGGTTCAACTTCCACAACCCCGGACAATAGACCGGCCGTAGAAACGGAGGACGCGATGCGATGGAAGGTGAATAAAAGATCTCGCGTTGCCAAGCGGAACATCTTTATTATCCGAGACGCCAATTTCCGTATTCCAAGCTTCGAACCACCCCCTCGAAGCTCCCAAGAAAACGGCGATGTATTTATGCCGGGTTCAGCACCCTCCCTTAGAAACACTGCATGAAGAATGGTCTTTAGAGGATTCTGGCATGGTTGGTGCGTGGGGATACATCTTCAAATACGAATCCGGTGAGCTCTACCTTTACCAACTGGACCGAGAAGAGAAGCTCACACCCTTTTCTGATACATTCAACCTTACCTATAATGACTGGGCAGTGCTGAGGTTGGTGGTCCCATACAATATAGAAATAAACAGGGAATTGGCTACTCCAGACCGGTCAGAGTTGATCGGTTTTCCATCCGATGTTGAAATCGTCAACAGAGAGATACTCTTTAGCGCAGTTTGGCAAACAAAATCTACCACAAACGGGTCCTGGTTTCTCCGAGCGAGCAGGCGAAGGAGCTACGAGGCTTTTTCCCCCGACCTGTTTGTTTTAGAAGTTTTCAACGCAGAAAGTGGGATCTTTAGGATCATGCTGGCGATACCTTTTAGTGTATGGCGCCAAAAAATGATCGCAATTGGGGATCGAATATCCAACCTGTTCCGGAGTTCGCGCTGTTGGCTTGACATTCTGACTGTGAAAAAAACCCTCTTTTTGACACGCCCTCCACCCTCCACCCTATATATTTAGCGTGAGGAAGCATACCGGCACACATCTCTTCAAGAAGGGGCGAACCTACACCGGATAGAACGGGGTCGTACTGGGATTTATACTCTCCTGTTTCCCCCACAGCAACTCCATATCTTCCACCTTCACCAACCTACCCTCCTACCCTCCACCGATGCTTTTTCCAGACGAAGCTAATCATCCACCATCACCAGCGCCTTTTCCAAGCGAGACTTATGAAGTAAATATCCTAAAGGAGGAAAAGAAATTGCTTCCCGCTCTTTCCGAGTCTGATGAAGACAGGGCGGCAAGAGCCTCACCCGATTCGTCCGAAGACGAACAAACCAGCCTCATCGTGCATCCGGCGCAGACTCCACCGATTATAAACGGGGAGGTGGATGAGGATTGGATCTTTTCCTCACACATTGCTATAGTAAAAACAGCCATGCTTCATTTGCTTAACCACGTCGCTTTGGAATATAATCGAGAGACTTGTTACGGATGTCAAACAGACCACCCAAGCCAACCCCAGCATCATTGTCTCGAAGCATTGAAAGAAGAATTCTATCAGACTAACTTTATCACGCTTCAACGTCGACTCAAAACACCGCAACTCATTCCAGCCATTCAACATCTGATGAAAGAACGCGGACAAGAAGCGGAGGATTTCAGGGTGAAGATAATTGTGGAGACTCTTTTGTACGAACTCACATCTTCGTTCGGACTGTGTGCTGCTGTTGAAGAAGTGTATCGGAACAACAGAGAAATTTACAAAATCAAACAACTCTGTACTATTTCAAACATCTTTGGTCGCACTGGATGAATGATGTGCTATTTAGTTGCTTGTTTATCTTCTGTATCACTTGGAAGTGATTGAAAAAAAAAGAAAGAAAAAAGATTAAAAAAAACAATGTTTTTTTGTTTTTTACATTTCAAGTTTGTAGTTATGATTTGAAACGTTTTTACATTTTGTAGTTTGTAGATGTGATTTAAAAAAGTTTTTTGTTTTTACATTACAAGTTTTTATATTTCTAGTTTGCAGATGTAATTTGAAAAGAGTTACAATATGAAGAATTTTTCTGGGTTTTGTGGTTTTTGAGTGTTGGTGTAAGGAATAGGATGTCTGATCATGAAGCTATAAGAAAAATCTACTATAACCCTTCCAATCCTGGAAGTTTTGGGGGAATAGATAGGTTAAGGAGAGCTTTGCAGATTGAAACTGGGAAAAATATTAAGGTAGCTGAGGTTGAAGATTTTTTGTCGGAGCAAGACGCTTTCACTCTCCACAAACCGGCAAGACTTCATTTTCCAAGGAGCAGGGTTTTTGTCTCGAGGCCTTTGAAAAAATTTCAGGCAGATCTTTGTGACATGCAATCTTTAGCCGATCAAAATGACGGATACAATTATTTATTAACGGTAATTGATTTGTTTTCCAAAAAGGCTTTTGTCCGAATTCTTAAAAAAAAGACTGCCTCAGAAGTAGTAAGGGCGTTTGAATCAGTGTTTAAAGACAGTAAAATTCCTAAGAAGCTTCAAACCGATGCAGGGAAAGAATTCTTTAACAAAGACTTCAAGGCCTTAATGAAAAAATACGGAATTATCTACTTCGCGACAGCCAGTGATGTAAAGGTCTCCGTCATAGAGCGGTTTAATCATACGCTCAAAACAAGAACGTGGCAATATTTCACCGCTAATAACACACAGAGATATCTGGATGTGCTTCAAGATCTTGTAAAAAGCTATAATCACAGCTTTCATTCCGGTATAAAAATGACCCCTATGTTTCCTTTGAGAATAAAGACCGAGTTCTAAGGAATCTTTACGGTCGGAAGGTGGGGAGAGAAAGAAAAAAGGCAACAAAGAGGAAATTTAAGAAGGATGACCCGGTTAGAATTTCAAAATTGAGAGGGGTGTTTGATAAGAAATACGAACAAAGCTTTACGGATGAAATCTTCACCATATCCGAATGCGTCGGTCGTTCTCCTCCTGTGTATAAATTAACGGACTATGATGGAGAGCGGATCAAGGGGTCTTTTTACGAAGATGAAATACAGAGAGTCAAAATACCCAAAGACAAGGTATACCATGTGGAGAAGATATTAAAATGACGTACGCTCAGAGGTCAAAAACAAGTGTTTGTAAAATGGAAGAACTGGCCGGAGAAATTTAACAGTTGGGTCAGAGCGGCAGACTTGAGCGATGTATAAAAAACCCCTGCATTGAACCCACCACCGACACTTTACCATGGATCCGGTGAGCGATGACGACGGATTCTATATTACATTACCGTCTAACAGCAGCGTGGACGTATTTAAAAATAATACCGGATCTAGTTTCCGCGTAAATTTGGGGCGGCATATCAATTTAGAAGATAGATGGCAGGTTGCCTTGGTAGAGATTTCATATCCCCATACGTGGTTAAACGAAGCTGGACGGGAGCAGTTCTTCCGGCAGAATATAACGCACGGATATTACGATGACATGACGCGATTCAAAGCGGAGAATGAAAACCATCTTAGAAAAATAGAAAGTGATATATATTTAAAGATGAATATGATTGAAAAAAGGATATTTTGTCAAGCAGGGGGTCGGAACAATATACGTTTTCATCCTCCTATAGCGTACATGTTGGGGGCAGAGCCGGGAAAATTGATTTTGGCTGGCAAAAGATCCCTTCCTCACCCCTTTGATCTAAAAGGCGGTATGGATCTTTTTTATTGCTATAGCGATGTAGTCGTTTCACAGGTGGTGGGCGACGCTTATGACCCTCCCTCTGAAAATAGAAGGCCGATACAGCGATATTATCACGCAACATTTCAATCCTCCTCACCATTTACCCGTTTCAAAAAATCATATTGAAAATATCCACGTAGAAAAAAAATCCGATCAAAATGTACCGATTAATTTCAGCTACGGAAAGACCGTTGTTAAACTACATTTTAGACCAGTCTCTTCGAAGCGTATGAGGAGAAGAGACATACAACACAACGTGAAATTTAACCCGATCATTAAAGATATATATTTCTGGAACAACATTCATATCGTCACTTCACCATAGACTCCCCTTCTGAACTATTTTACCCTGCTGCATCGGAGAGAAGCAAATAAATAAAAAAAATCACACCATGGCGCGTATCGGATTGAATACGGATCCCCATAGGTTTATACATTATTACCAAAATCAGGTCGGAGGCGATTTAGGAGGATTCAGCGGGGCTCCCGTGTTATACGGGCGTGGGATCGGAGCCATATTTTCAAGATTATTCAGATTTGTCTCACCCCTATTTAAAAGCGGATCTTCTATAGCTAAACCTCATCTTAAAAGAGCGGCGAGCGGCATAGCCTCAGACGTGATCGGAAAAGCTATGAAGCTATCGGTAAATGAGCAGGACGGTTCAGGGCTGATGCTTTTATCGCGACGAAACAAAAAGCGTCCGCCCGGAGAACGTGTTTGGAACTTTCAAAAACGCAAGAGCGTTAAAAGAAAGAAATCATTAGGAAGAAGCAAGGCTAAGAGCAAGAAGTCTGTCAGGAGAGGAGATATTTTTCAGTGAGGAGGAGAAGACATGGCTCTACTATCAGGCAGGGAACTGTTTTGAATAAATTCTTTAACAGCTGCACAGTGTCTTTTTTTCTCTTCCCATTCATGCTCCCAAATGACTTCAAGTTTTAGACCATGAAGCGATTCCAGAATCTGCTTTCTTTGGAGGGTGGCTGCAAAGATTTCTTCATAGCTCGCGCCTCTTAATGGACAAATGGACAAAGGGTTAAAACAGGAAGGGCAACCGTGGAACAGACAGCCAAAGTATTCAAAACCGTACTTGACGTCGCCTGTTTCGGCGTAACCGTCCAAAAAATACGACCCTACTCTTTTCTCCCCTAAATTAAGGGCGTGTTAGATGAAGATGTTTCTGGAAAAAGCCAAGTATTCCAGCCATTCGATCGAACCGTTTGAGTACGGCTTTGTCTGTCCACGATACCCGAGCGGATCAGGTATTGCCAGCGTATTTGAAGTCAGGAAATTTGCCTGAAAAGTCTTCATGCACACCAAGGCGATTGTAATGCAAGAAAAAGGATCTATATGGGTATCACTAAAGAACTGCTCTCTATATTTTTTGCAACCTTGAGATAGGATTTCAAAATCGTTTTTACAGTAGTACATTGCCTCTTTTTCAAAAGAGAATGGGGAAGCAGAAGCATTTTTGTACCAGTTCAAAAACTTTTTTTCAGGCGGTGACATATTTTCTATCCCATAGGCCTGAGGAGGGGGAAGCGGGCCGACGTATTTCAAATTTTGTTGGGATGAAAATTTGTGTGGAAAGGAACCTTTACTTTTATCGCTAAAGCCTAAAGCTTTCGGCATGGCACTGAGTTTCATAGGTAGAAATGAAAGACTATCTATAAAATTTAAACCAAAATCTGGATCGATAAAACAAAGAATTTTACAACCTTGCATAATGATGTGAGGTTTTATACCCATCTGAACCAATGCATTTAGAACCAAATAGTCAAAAGATCTACCGTTGTGCGCCAAAAAGACAAATTTGGAAAACTTTGGTCTTCGAAAGTGGAGAATAAAATCTGGAACGCATTTCAGACCAAAGGAAGACCATTCTTTTCCCGATGAATCTTTTGCACAGACGAGGAAAGGAACGTGTTTGCTTTCCTCATTAACAAAGGTCTCAATGTCAAAAAAAACTAATTTCTCCTCTAGTTTTTCATCTTTCTGACAGGGCTGAATGAAACACTGGTGCTCTCCCTCACCCGAATCTGGAGATATTTTTCTCCGCATATGTGACATTTTCGAGGTAGGCATACGTGGCGTTTTCCCGGAGTAGAGATGGTGGCATAATATTTTCTTCCGCACTTTAGACATAATTTATGTACCTGACATTTACTGGCCCGTGTTTTTGCTATCGGTCTTTCTTTTTTGATTTTATGTTTTAACGCATAACAGGTCTGATTGCGGCAAGTCAGATTGCAGTTGGGGCATAAAACTGGTGAGGATTCAAGCTGAGTACAGCCTGGATCGTTACAGATGGGACAATAACCCCGACAGGAATGTCTGTCTTTATTTACAAAAGGGGAAAAGCAATAATAGCATACGAATTTCGCACCCAGAAAACCTGTTAAGGATTTGATTCCGTAATAATGTTGGTTGAATAGAAACAAGAAAAGGGGTCTTGATCTGTCTGAAAAATTTGTCTCAAATTTAGAAAGAGTGCTTTCCTTTACTGAGCGATAACATATCACAATCTTTCTGTTTAAGATTTCTTCAAATGTTTTGACATCTGAAAAGGAAACTGGTGTTTGATCAGAAAGTCCTGCCTGCCTTTGCCATGCTCTAGCCTGATGACAAACCTCTGTGAGGGAGAGATTCGGATATGCTAAACAGGCTAAATTTTTTGCAAAGCAAAGTTGATCGCCGTCATCATTAATCACAATTAAATGTCTTCTCTTTCTTTTTATTAATTCTTGGTCTACTATTTTTTCAAGTTTTAGTCTGCCACCCCCGTGAGGATTCCGAATCAGCTGGAGAATGAATTCTACGTTATCCTCTTCGGTTAATTCCGAATTAGATTGTACCAAAGTATCCATATATTTTTCACGTCACAGTACTGGTGAGCTGGCCGGCTTGATCTGACCGAGGCGGCTGTGGAGCGCTCCTCGCCTGGGCTGCAGCTCCCTCCGACCCAGGTTCCGCGATGTGTTCAACCCGCGGCACAGTATGGGTGAGCTGCCCGGCTTGATCAGACCGAGGCGGCTGAGGAGCGCTCCTCGCCTGGGCTGCAGCTCCCTCCGACCCAGGTTCCGTGATGTGTTCGACCCGTGGCGCTTGCCCAAGAGACTGGGTATTGGATGTCAGCGGCTGCTCGGAACTTTGGTGGCTGATCGAGCGAGAGCCTGGGAGCTGAGGAGATAGAGCACCCGGCTGGCTGACGGGTCGAAACCCTGGGGGATGCGCTGTGGCACGGGCAGATGACACTGGAACTGTCGGATAAGGAGCTGGACGTCTGGTACCACCAGCGCACGCACTCTCTGGCCAGACGGAACGGGGGGTGTGTAGAGGAGCTGGACCACCTGGAGGGTTAGCTGCGAGGGAGGTAGGAGTCGGGTGGTTGAGGGGATGAGGTGTTTGTTGAAGCGGGGTGGGCTGCAGCGTTCCCTGTAGAGCCGCTGTATGGAGCCCAAAGTCCCCTAAATAAATAGCTGGATTGCTATTATTTTGGTGGAAACTGTTTGGTTGTGGAAGAAATTCTCTCTCTGTTCGGATATTTGGGGTGTTTTCAACCGCTGTGATGGTATCTGGAAAAAAAAAAAAAATTTAAATAATTGTTATTTTTCCATCCCATTTTTAATATTCTTTCTAAATAAAAGTCTTACCCAAAAAATCAATGTATGACAGATGAAAATCCTCAATATCGGAATCTTGAAACAGATGAAAAAAAATTAGAGCTTTTAAAATGTGAGAAAAAAAAGCGGATCTTGTTAAAAACAAAAACTTTTACCTATTACAATGATAGGATTAATTTCTGCCATTGAGATCTGCCCTTAAACAAGAATTTAAGTAAATGAAAAAGAGATTGTATTTATTTCTAATAATGTAGGAAAAAAAAATTACTCACTGTGTTTCATGCTGGAGGCGTTTTTCCGAAACGTTGAAAGAATGAAATCAGCTTCCCGTAGGCATACGGTCTTTTTGTAGGAGATTAAAACCTTGCACATGTCGAGCTGTAAATTTAGGTGTCGTTTAGATCACACTAAAAGCTTGGGGAGTCTTTTTTTTTTTTAAATAAAGTTCCGGGGTATAAATTTTAAACTGTCTGTTTTAGAATGTGGGAAACGAGCCGACATGTGGATATACAATTTGCAAACTTTCTCTGAGTCAAGGCGCAGCGGTGTGTGTGTGTGTGTGTGTGTGTGTGTGTGTGTGTGTGTGTGTGTGTGTGTGTGTCATAAGGTCATAAGTCATAAATCATGTGTGGGGGAGGGGACCGGAAGGGGGGAGGGGTGATGTCATAAATCATTTGTGGGGGAGGGGTGGGTCATAAATCATTTGTGGGGGAGGGGTGATTACATAAGGTCATAAGTCATAAATCATTTGTGGGGAGGGGTAAAGGTCATAAGGTCATAAGTCATAAATCATTTGTGGGGAGGGACCGGAAGGGGGAGGGAGGAGGTCATAATGTCATAGGTCATAAGGTCATATGTCATCAATCATTTGTGGGGAGGAGGGAAGGGGAGGGGGGGGAGGTCGCGTAATGTCATAGGTCATAAGGTCATATGTCATCAATCATTTTGACATAAGGTGTATTACTATACTCTCTCTCACTGACTGCAGATCCCCTTGATTAAAGGATATTAGTTTACTGACAGCACTAAAATTACTGTTTCTAACAGTTTCTGATCTGCAGGAAACCATACAGATGTTGGCAGGAACAGCTGGTTGAACAGCAAATGATGGATTATAGATCAGCAGCTTCTAGAATTGCTCCACTCACAGTAGCAGACTATAGAGCAGCTCTGCTGCTTTCTTTCTGTCTTCTTTATGAAAACTCTTTTTAATGAAAATCTATTGTTGAGGTGGATGATTGTCCTCTGTTCTATTTGTTCTCCAGATGGAGATATTTTAGTGTTGATACCTCTTTGGTTCTGGCTCCTTGTTTTGGACAACTAAAAACTCTGTTTTTCTTGTCTTTGTTGCTTTTAACCCGTAACTGGTTAAAAGAAGCAGGTTTAGTCAGACATTATCTTTCAATGCTGATATTTTTTCCAGGAGGAGCTTGCTTGAACTTTCTGTTTGATTTTCTATTGTGTGATTTAAATCGTGCGATAAGCAAACTGTTGTTGCTGGTTTCTGTGAAAGACTGAAAAACATCCCAGCCAGTCAGCTAAGTTAGATCCCCCCCTTTTTTCAGAGAATATAAACTCATTTACATTTTAGGACTTCAGTCTTATTTTTGCAGAATCATGCGTTTAGCAGCTCTGTCCTCTGCAGCTATTGGTTGCTGTTCTTTATGTTCACATTGAAGGCTAAAGATCTCCAGTAGCTTTAAAAGGAAGTAGATGAACCAGATGTCTGTGACTTCCTGTTTACTGTTCTGGACTTTGTGGCCTAAACTGGTTGTCATGTAACACTACTGTCAGAGTTACAGGCTGATTTGTTATTTCTGACTGATTTCAGGGTAAAACTGCATTAAATTTTATGCTGGTGAGCTTTAAACAATTCATTTGACAAACAACTTATTTTATTTTTCAGAGGAAATAAATTCTGTTTATAATCAGGTTCCTTTTTTAAGAAGATGTGATTAAAAGGAAGGAGCAGGACCAAAGCTTTCCTACTGTCCTCCATAGATATTGGGGCGTTGACCGTCTTTATGAACGTTTTAAAGGCTAAAGATCTTCAGCAGCTTCTAAATAAGAGAGATAATGTATCAGGGATCAGGAGCCAGTTTTTCACAGATGATTTTTCTACTGAACCAGAAACAGATGGTAGATTTGACTTGTTATATACTTTGGATTTTCCTCCACCTTCTTCCATTACCTGTGAAGTGAATCCTTCTCACTCCTCAAGTGGTAAATCACCCGACTTGCACACAGGATTCTCTGGGTTTGTATCCCTGCTGGGGGGGAATGAGCTCCCAGTGTGGGTCCTTAGGCAAGACCTTTTATGGTAATGCATACTTTGTAAGTCGTTTTGGATTAAATCGGCTACTAAATGCATGGAAAAAAAAGTACAAAAACAAACAAAAAAACAATTTCAGTAAAGATGAATTAAACTGAAAGCAACAGAAATAATTAGAAAGTACTGTTCTGAGGATTTAGATTATGTAAAACATAAAAGTTATAAAATATTAGCATCTATTAACAAAAACAAATAAACTTTTTTTTAGTGGCCAATGGCATCCCACACCATAGATAACAGCTGGATAAGTTTTTAGAGATCAGTGATTGGTCTATCTGCAGCAGCAGCGTCAACAACACAAAGACAGAGTTTAAACAGGCAAACTAAAGCCCCTGTTACACCTTGACTATTTAACCAGCGCATGCTGACGCCCCAGAATCTTCTAAAATGCTGGCATACAATTTCGGGCGTATACGTAAAGTTTACATAACGATTCCTGAACTTAGGTTCAACTACAGCCTAACTTATGAATAACGCACGGCCAAAGGTGCCAAGAAACAAAATACAAATACTTTGTTACTGTACTTAATTACACTTTTAGGTATCTATACTTTACTCCATTACTTTTTTTTTTCCTACTTCCAACTTCTACTCATTACATTTTTTTACACACAAGTATCTGTACTTTCTATTCCTTACATTTTTAAAACCAACGTTACTCTTGACTTTGGTTTAATGTTTATAAATATTTATTTCCTGTCATGTGCTCCATCCAATACAGATAATTGGCTCCATCATCTAGTGAAAACTATGTGTAATTGGATGAGTCATATAACATAAACACTCATTGGTTAGCTAAAGGAAATCATCAGAAGCAAGCAGGTGTTCTTTCAAACTGCTAACGTGAATTGTCTATGCTACGCTACAATGTTGGATTCAGAAAAGATGTTGGAAATGTCTGAAAGGTCGGACACAGGCGAGAGCGTATCGGGAGATGGAGACCAACAGGACCTCCATCATCATTGGCCCTATCTCAAAGAATTATTAGAAATAGTCGAAACATTTAGTTTTCATTTCATATAGTAGCATCTGACTGTTTTTTAAAGGTTATTTTATACTTTTTATACTTTAAGTAGTTTTGGAGCACATACTTTTTCAGTTTTACTTGAGTAAAGAGGTCAAGTTGATACTTCAACTTTCACCAGAGTGTTTTTAAACTGCAGTATCTATACTTCTACTTAAGTAACAAATGTGTGTACTTTTGAACCCACTGCACATGGCAGCGTAATGCCCATAAAATGTCACAAACAAGTCTCCTGAGGGGGGCAGCAATGCGCTCAGAGGTGCCCAATCTGCATAAAAAGATTTCTTCGATCGCAGTATGACCCTCGCTCGTACATGAGCATCTGCTGGTATACGACGGGAAATTTTGAGCAAATTTTCTTGATGTCCTTGCCGTATGTCGACGTGTTCCAGCGTGCTCCACCGTACTTTAGCGTGCTCATACCTTATAGAAAACTGGCCCATAACTTATCCAACTTATGCCAGCATTTTATGCCAGATGTTAAGTACATCAGGCATATGACAGGGCCTTTAGTAGAACAAGCCTTATCAAACAATGTCACAAGTTTCTGTTGTAATAACCTCTAAACCTCAATCATTTATATCAACTAGAAAGTTTTAATGGTATATATATATTTTTATCAGTTTTCCATTTAAGTGTAAAGCACTTTCTGATATTTTCTTCTTTAAACTGCTCCCACCAGGGGGCATCACAGCAGATCCTCAGCCTCCATCTTCTCCAATATTACCCCCCTCCTCTGTCTTAAAAACCCTCTGATCTCCTTCTTACCTCCATCTTTGTATATGTTCTCTGTTCTTTTTGCTGTGTTTCTCCCAACTGCATTAAATTCAGCATCCTTTGTGCATTGTAACTCATTCTTTCTCATATTCTCATATTTTCACACATTTTATTTTATAGTTGCTGAATATTAACAACCATTCCCTGTTTATCATCAGTATTTTGAACACAATTTTTTTGTTTAATATCATCTTTAATAACATGGAGGCGTTTTCATGCTGCTCAGAAACTGAGTCTGGTGACAAAGAGGAAGGAGGCGGGCTCAGCTTAATGCAGTCAGCCAAACTGAAGAGGAGTCAGATCCCTCAGAGGAACAATGAGAGGCGCAGCTCTACAGTGTCTGTTCTGTGAGTAGAAAAGTTCATGTTCATTTGTCTTAAAGTTCTGGTGTGTTTAGCATTTCTGGTGATTGTCCTTAGAAAAACAGTTACGAAGAAAAGAAATACTAGAAGATAAGAGGTTTTAAAATGCTTAGATATTCTGCTTGACATGCATAAGAGTTTTAAACAGTTTGAATTCATGATCAATAAATATTTCCCTTTCTTCAGTTCTGACCTTCATGCTGTGTTGTTCTGTAATCAAAGGTCAGTAGATTTCTGGTGTGTTCTCAATCTTCAATGTGGAAAAAAATTCTAGAAAAATACGTTAAAAAACAAAGTGTAAAATACTTCAGTTGTAATGACTATCTAAACTGATTCAATCTCTGTTTATTAAATTCACAACTCAAACCTGTATTATGTTTTATTTTAGTCCTTTCAGCTCGTCTGACTGTGAGTCCCCAGTAGATCTCAGTTCTTCAGAGGAGACTCTGCATCTCTGAGCTGTGGGGCAACAGCTCTGCTGGATGGACTGTATGGAGGAACACAACCAGAGGACAGTCTAGTGTAACGGTTCATGGGGAAAACCTACTGGCAAACCTGTAACATGACCTATATGACCACAGGTGACAGTGGGTTTACTGGTGTGGGTCGTCCAGAGAGGGAGCAGCCAGCAGCAGCATCCAGCTCACTGTCACTGGTAAGATCAGACTGTGA
>JAGKQL010000050.1:5182367-5231818 GCA_018398635.1 Cyprinodon brontotheroides | reverse complement strand
ATACTTGAAGGAACTGCTCACCCCTCTCAAACCACCTCCTCTTCCCAAAGACTAAGCTAATCACCATGGGCGACCATGCCTTCTGCTCTGCCACTACCTCAGACCTGGAATACCCTCCCTGATCACCTGAGGGAACCACAGACTACCCAGATGTTTAAAAAAGGATTAAAAAAAGTTTAGCAGAACTTACGACTGTTAACCTTTTATAATTATGCCACCAACTTATTTATTCATATGTACTTTATAATGATGTTTAGTTTAACATTTTTTGCTTTTAAGTTTTTATGATGAATTTACCTGTAGCACTTTGAGATTTTCCTTAAATGTAAAGTGAATTTCAAAGAAAATGTATTATTATTATTATTATTCAGCTATTTCATGGGTCCTCTGAACCTTTAGTAATGTTTGCTTTTTATTATTTGGCAGAAACCTTTCAATGTGTAATCTACTCCAGATTGATGACAGAGAAGCCAAATGTGGATGATCACCTTGATCTACACTGTCTTGCCAAAAAACAGGTATGAGCATTCCATGGAATAATGCTTGCATAGGGGATTATGTTTCAGCTGGCAATAATATTAAACCACTACTGGTGCAAAGAGTTGCTTCTTAATTCTTAAACAACCATGTTGAAAAACACCCTGTGATCGTTGAAAAGATACCAGTCTGTTTCAGAAGGGTCAAATTAGAGAGAAAACATCTAAGGAGATTGCTGAAACTACCTAAACTGGGTTAGGAACTGTCTGCCACATTACTAAGAACTGGAAGAATAGTGAGGACACTTTGTCTTTGAGGAGTAAATGTTATTGGAAAATATCCTGAATGATTGTGAACGACGATCAGTTTTATATTTTTATATTTAGTGAAATCAAATCAAGGGGGAAAAAAACATAGAACTCTGGGTTTTGTTTAGCAGTGAAAATAAGAGTATTTCCAAGCCCTCAGTGAAAGGCAACTCAAGGGATTGGGACTGAACACTAACCAGCGAGGTTAATTCAGAAAAAACAGGCTTTAGATTGATGGGAAGCAAGAGGATTGGACTCTGGAGCAATAGAAGGTCATATAGTCTGATAAGTTCAGATTTACCCTTCTCCAGAGTGATTATTTCATCAGGGTAAGAATCCCAGTTATAAGGTAATACATTTAAGTTCAGTTTATTATATAGATTAGTTAGATAATTTTCTATCTATAGAAATTCAGCAGAGTGTATTGAGTAATTCCGTCCATCCATCCATCCATCAATCTTCCTCCGCTTATCCGGGGTTGGGTCGCGGGGGCAGCAGCCTAAGAAGGGAGGCCCAGACTTCCCTTTCCCCAGCCACTTCTTCTAGCGTGTCCTGGGTCTTTCCCGGGAACACCTCACCAGGGAGGCGTCCAGAGGGTATCCTAACCAGATGCCCCTAACCACCTCAACTGGCTCCTCTCGACGTGGAGGAGCAGCGGCTCTACTCCGAGTCCCTCCCGGATGACCGAGCTTCTCACCCTATCTCTAAGGGAGAGCCCAGCCACCCTACGGAGGAAACCCATTTCGGCCGCTTGTATCCGCGACCTAGTTCTTTCGGTCATGACACAGAGTTCACGACCATAGATGAGGGTAGGAATGTAGATCGACCGGTAAATCGAGAGCTTCGCTTTTTGACTCAGCTCTCTCTTAACTACGACGGACCGGTACAGTGCCCGCTTCACAGCAGACGCTGTGCCAATCCGCCTGTCGATCTCCCGCTCCCTTCTTCCCTCATTTATGAACAAGATCCCGAGATACTTAAACTCCTCTACTTGGGGCAGGACACCCCTCCCTGACCTGGAGAAGGCACTCTACGCTTTTCCGGCTCAAGACCATGGCCTTGGATTTGGAGGCACTGATCCCCATCCCGGCCGCTTCACACTCGGCTGCGAACCGATCCAGCGAGAGCTGCAGATCACGACCTGATGAAGCCAATAGGACCACATCATCTGCAAAAAGCAGAGACACAATCCTAAGGCCACCAAAATGGATCCCCTCAGCACCTTGGCTGCGCCTAGAAATTCTGTCCATGAAGGTAATGAACAGAATCGGTGACAAAGGGCAGCCCAGGCGGAGTCCAGCGTTGGTCCAGCATTCCACGACCAGGACGAAAACCACACTGCCCTTCCTGAATCCGAGGTTCGACTATCCGACGGACCCTCCTCTCCAGCACCCCCGAAAAGACCTTGCCGGGGAGGCTTAAGAGTGTGACTCCCCTGTAATTGGAGCACACCCTCCGGTCCCCCTTTTTGAATAGGGGGACCACCACCCCAGTCTGCCAATCCAGGGGAGACTGCCACCGATGTCCATGCAATGTTGCAGAGTCGTATCAGCCAACACAACCCTACAACATCCAGGACCTTGAGGAACTCAAGGCCCTGCCACCGAGGTGGTTAAAAAGCTCACCCACAGAGATTGGAGAGCCCAGCCCAGAGTCCCCAGGCCCAGCTTCCTCAATGGAAGGCGTGTTGGTGGGATTGAGGAGGTCTTCGAAGTATTCCACCGACCGACCAACAACGTCCCAAGTCAAGGTCAGCAGCACACCATCCCCACTATAAACAGTGTTGGTGCTGTACCGCTTCCTCCTCCTGAGACGCCGGATGGCGGACCAGAATCGCTTCGGAGCCGTACAGAAGTCTTTCCCCATGGCCTCTCCAAACTCCTCCCACACCCGAGTTTTTGCCTCAGCAACCACCCGCCGGTACCCATCAGCTGATTCCGGAGTCTGACAGGCCAAAAAGGCCCGATAGGCCTCCCTCTTCAACCTGACAGCATCCCTCACCAGAGGTGTCCACCAACGGGTTCGAGGGTTGCCGCCACGACAGGCACCGACAACCTTGGGGCCGCAGCTCAGATAAGCCGCCTCAACAACAGAGGAACAGAACATGGTCCACTCGGACTCAATGTCCCCCACCTCCCCGGGATGTGTTCGAAGTTCTGCCGGAGATGGGAGTTAAAGCCCCGCCTAACAGGGGACTCCGCCAGATGTTCCAAGCAGACCCTCACAACACCTTTGGGCCTGCCAGATCTGACCGGCATCCTCCCCCACCACCGGAGCCAACTTACCACCAGGTAGTGGTCAGTGGAAAGCTCAGCACCTCTCTTCACCCGAGTGTCCAAGACATACGGCCGCAGGTCTGATGAAACGATGACAAAGTCGATTGAATTATTGACAGAATTAATTTCTCCTGGATGATCATGGGCCACGGAGGAGAAAAAAACTCCCTTTTAAGGGGGAGATATCAGATGAAACAGAACCAGACTCAGTGTAAACAGCCTTCTGCTACAACCGACTGCCGCTTGACCAAGACAGATGAACACACAAAGGAAATACCTTTTTTTATAGGACGACCAGCATTAATGGCAGACAAAACTCAATTAACATCTTAACATGTTGAACAGAAAAGTTCTGTGCCTAAAGAAAACTCTAGAATAAAATAAATAAATGCAGCTAACAGTGTTTCTTTTGTTTCTTGATGGACATTCATTCTTTGCTTGAGTTAATTTTTTTATTTTTTTATTTTTTTAGGGTTTCCACTAGAAGCTGAAGTTGTCTCTTCTTCGCTCAGGTAGTCCTCCATCTGTCAGCTAATTTAAGGACTACTTATAAAGATCTACTTCTGCAAAAGCTGATTTTCTTCCTCTTAGTTTAGTCAAATGAAAACAAAGTGATTATGAAGGTCTTCCATTGTTTGATTATCAGTGTGCTGTCCAATGTTCTCTGTGTTACTACCATTTTTCATTTTGAAGGTGCATAGAGGTGGTTTACATCTAGACAAAAAATACCAAAGCACATTTGTTCCTGATGAAATAAAGTAATGTACCATGTGTCAGTCCTTTTTTGAACATAAATAGAATTCTAGCACTCAGCACAATGATCAGACATAAACAGAGCTGTGTGCCATCTGCAGTACCGCCAAACTACCATAAAACTAGATGGCACCAATTAACACAACTAAAGGTGATACCTGCAAGTTTAACTGTTCCACGCCAGTTAGTAGCACACTTTCCCTCACTGTACCGTTTGCCAGATGCCTCCAGATACTTTACTGCTATTGCTAATGTTTGGCTGGCATTAATAAACATTTCTCTTTTTAGACGGAAAGCAGCAACCCCACTGCTTTTCTTAGTCAGCTCCATTGCTAAGAAACCTGACTGTCGCGCTTCTCGTTGCGTCACACCTCAACCCGCCTCAAAGCCAACGCTGATTGGACGTTCGTTTGGTGAACGGCTCCACATTTTCTTTAACATAGAGTCTCCAGACTGATCTGCGAGTGAAACCTTGAAAGCTCGCGAGATCAGGATGGTCTCACAGGGTTAGGGGTAAATGTGTGTTCAGAGTAACTGTTGGAGGCACTGCTGGGATTCGAACCCAGGATCTCCTGTTTACGTGTTTCAACCCAGTTGAGACATGTAACATAAACAATACATGGATGTCTGGTACCTTGTTCGGGTGCCTTGACCCATTTATTTCTACTGTGTAGTGATGCTCACTTTAGAACAGCTCAGTCCATAGATCTCTGATGGGGAACTTTTTCTTTCTATAGTTTCTTCTTGTGCAAATGCTGCAAAGCTGCCTCTCTGTCAGTCAATCTCACACATCTGCGACTCAGCACCTTCGTCTTACCTTAATACCTTTCCTGTCATAAGGCCCCTTTAGAAGTAGTGTTATCGTTCTTCTATCTCCTATTAAGTGAGATCACATTGTACGATGTATTTCTAATATGAACTGTTTCACATGAAACACTAGTACTGTACATACTATTCTCACCAAACTGTGATAACTGTGATTAAATTCAGTGTAAACCAATGCCATATGTTGCCACCCCTCAAAAATTCCTGTCCCTGTCTTGCCACCCTATAAACACTTTTCTAGAGCCGCCCCTGCTGCAGCCAGAGTTCTGATGAAAATGAAAAAGAGAGATCATATGTCTCCTATCCTGGCTTCTCTTCATTGGCTTCCTGTTAAATCCAGAATAGAACTTAAAATCCTCCTTCTCACATATAAAGCCTTAAATGGCCAAGCTCCATCTGATATCAGAGATCTGATTGTTCCTTTCAGCCACCCCCCAGTTTATATTGATTATTGCCAGGCCACCCTTATAAAAGAATTCTGGCCATGCCTCTGACTATATCTGCTGTGCTTCACACTCTGGGCCTCATTTATGGACGGTCATTTTCAAGCTCATTACACACTCCTACTTGAATAAAGGGTGAATAAGGCGGTGTCTGACCTCCTCTAAACATTTCCTCTGCTTCACTGTATGAAACACCAACAGTAGAGGACAGCATCCACCTACCAACTGCCAAACCCCTACAACAACAGTCCATCCTCTGACCTACTGTCGTGGGAAAAAAGTATTCAACTATTTTAACCCTAGCTAAATAAACCCAGATCGATGGATTTCACTCAGTAGGCACATTTATTCATATCTTTGCAAAAAGAGAACAGTTCATCATACAGCCTTTATGGCACAGCATTCTGCTCTGTTCTGATAGGGCAGCATTCGTTCCTCCTTACTTACAACAATGGAAAGTAGTCAGAGTCAAAACAAATTACACACACTTTGGTTAAACAGTAACATGTTATGAATAAACCTTAAGAAAGAACCTGATTTGTTATGGGAAGAAGCTCTGTCTGGTCTACAAACACCATCCTGCAGAGAATGGTGTGGCCTTCAAGGTGAAACAGACTGAGTGAAAACTTTTATAGTGAGTAAATCGGTTACATTAATGTATAATAGAAGAGAAATCAACATTTTCCAACAACACCTACCAACCCTTTTACCTGCATTTTGATAATTTCCTTTACCCTAGGTGATCCATCAGTTTAATGAATCAGAGCCTCTCCTCGGAAAGAGGAATTTACTCCCCTCTTCCTCACTGTATTAACAGCAACTTAAGTTGAAAAAGGTTTGTTTTATGTAGTAAATAACACTTTAGGTGTGACTGAGCTCAGTAAACATTTATCTGGCATGAGTCAAATAACAATAAAATTGGAAATGTACAGAGGTGTCAAGTAATGAATTACAAATACATCGTTACTTTACTTAAGTAAACTTTTTAGATATCTATACTTTACTCCATTACTTATTTTTCCTCCTACTTGTACTCATTACATTTTCACACAAGAATCTTTACTTTCTATTCCTTACATTTTTAAAACAAACGTCACTCGTTACTCTTGGATTCAGTTTAATGCAGAGGTCACGGATTAGCGGACCGCAGTCCGGTGTTATGCCAAAAAGTGCATGTCTGCTGAGATATGCGTCCCCAGTCGCGGGCTAAAGCGTGCCTCGCTCTGTACAACTGCATATCAATGAGGAAACAGATTAAAATATGACCAATTGAGCTACTTGTTCTTATAATAATGATATATAAACGTTTAAATATTCCTCTTGTGGGAAAAACAATTGTGGTTATTTGGCAAATTCATTTACAAAAGTACGGTCGTTATGAACAACATTAAATCCAAAGATTTTTTTGTTGTAGTCTCTTGTTATTCACACACCCCAGGTCATCAAGATCTTCCCTCCTGTGTTCCTCCAACCAGCTCTGCTGCTCCTCACCTATCGAGCTCTTCCTTGAGGCCATTTTTGTCCAGATTACACCTTAATTACACTTGTATGCTTAATTTACACACTTTATTTGGATGATGAAATTATAGTTTCAATGTTTCAATTTGTCCAAATAACTTTATTTTGTTTCCGGTGGTCTCAATGAGAATTTCAGTTCTGCCTCCTTTATATCCATTTTAAACATCATAAACATAGCATTCATTAACTTGCTTATGAACTGTTTTATTGTAGTGGAGATCAAGGCTATGGCTTAAAACCGGTTGGACTCCAAATGCGCAAAGCAAGTCGCTGAGTGAACAAAGATAAATCTTGAGTAGACTAATTACCGTTTTCCTAACACACTCCAGGTCCTTCACATCATGTGTTCCACCAACCAGCTTTCTTAAGGCCATTTTTGTTCAGGTTGCAATCGCAAGCTTCATTTATTTTTTTCACCAATATGATTGTTACAATTTGTCAAAAAAAAAAAAAGTATTAGATCCATATAGTATTTGGTGTGACAATTTAATTCAGGATTCTGGCTTCCGGAGCTTTGTTAGACTAACTTACAGTCTGTAAAATTAGGTTATAATACAAACAGTAGTACTGAGGCATTTAAAGAAAGACACGAAGATAATAAAACAGTACATATAGACAAAAAAAATGAAGCATAGCCTCACATAATACTGTTTATTCCCTGGAAAATGGTATAGTTTTATGCTCACTTTGCATTCTTGAAAATTTAATATGTTTAGATCGCCCACTGATGATTCAAATCACAAAAAAGTGTTAGACAGACATTTAAAAATTGACTTCAAACATTTAATCTCATGAATTTGGGCTTTCACTGCCATCTGCTGTCATATGAGAGTAAGTACAACTTGACGACCATAAGCTTTTTCATGTTTCTTTTGTAATTTTAAACATGAAACTACCAAAGCACAAGCCAAGTATTAGAACTAAATGTTGAAAAGAAATTAAAAGCTAAATAAAATAAAGCAGGTCACTTAATAAAGCTGAATTTTTTGTATGCTTTGTATTTATATTCACATGATAATATTTTCATAATTAATAATAACATTTCTGTTAAAGATTTCATTTATCTTCTGCACCAAGGGCATAAGTAGGGAGAACAAGCAGAGTGAGTTTTGTGTAATATCAGACTTTATTATTGAAATAAACAGGATTTAGACAGGATCAGAAAGGAAGGTGCATCTTCTTTCTGCCTTTCCCCAATGATCAGGGATCTCCTGGTTGTGTCTGGTGCTGCAACTTTAAATCTAGTGGCTGAGCACATAAAGGACAACAGTATGATGCATTCACGAGCGTCAGATAGCTATGGTGCATTCAGGAGCATGGGACATACAATAATGTAGTTATTCTGAAACAGTGTGGGCTTTCTTATATTCAAAGTTTTTCAAAAAACCTGTTTAAAAGCTCCAAATGAGGCTTCAGATCATAGAGACCATTGCGCTGTCATTGTTTTGCAGGCAGAATTTGCATTTGCTGATTCTTGACCTTTAACTACTGATGGATATTCAGAATTACAGTCATACAAGTGTCAACTCCTCTGAGATAACAAGGGATGCAAGTTTTGGCAATTTCTATTTTTTTATTGGTTACCCCTGGTTTGAGCTTTATAAATATTTATTTCCCGTCATGTGCTCCATCCAATGCAGATCATTGGCTCCACCCACATCTAGTGAAAACTAGTGTCATTGGATGAGTCATATAATGCAAACACTCATTGGTTAGCTGAAGGAAATCATCAGAAGCAAGCAGGTGTTCTTCAAACTGCAAACGTGAATTGTCTATGCCATGCTACAATGTGGGATTCAGAAAAAGATGTTGAAATATCTGAAAGGTCAGACACAGGCAAGAGCGTATCAGGGAGATGGAGACCAACAAGACCTCCCTCATCCTTGGCCATATCTCAAAGAATTTTTCGAAATAGTTGAAAAATGGAGCCTTCAATTCATATAGTGGCATCTGGATGTTTTTTTTTCAACGTTACTTTGTACTTTTATACTTTAAGTAGTTTTTGGAGCACATACTTTTTCACTTTTACTTGAGTAAAGAGGTCAAGTTGATACTTCAACTTTTATCAGAGTGTTTTTAAACTGCAGTATCTATACTTCTACTTAAGTAACAAATGTGGGTACTTTTGACATCATTGGAAATGAACATATCACCCTGTGTGATTTTAGTATATAAAATAAAAAAAAAAGACCCATAGCAGTTGCTCCCTCATCATTAGCACTGGGTCTAGGGAGCATCCAATTCCAGATCCAGCACTCCTAAAGAGGTTTTCTGAGTGACCTAAGTCTTCTGAGTGGGCCAACTCTGGTTGACTCTTTCTGTAAAAAGCATCTGTGTTGGGACTCTGGTCCAGTTTATCATTCAGTTGAATATGCAGGTACTCATACTAGTTCTGTGTTTGTTCTGTTAGATGAAATAAGAAAGAAGCATCTGAGACCCTCTGCAGATAGCCAGGGGAAGCTAAAGAGGTTTGCAGGGTGGAGGATGTGTGGTACCCGAGAGGTGCAATTGTATATAATCAAGAACTGTGGTGACTGTGAGCACAGCTTTAAAAAGAGTCGTTAAAGTTACAATAATTTATTTAAAAAGGATAAGTTCACAAAAAAAGGGAAAATGTAGGGTAAAAAGGAGCAGCAGGGTCAATGGGTGAGTCTGTTTAAAGGGATGCACGCTTAGCTAGCACAAGGATCCTCTCCAGCGTGTGGGCCTCTCCAGCATAGCTGGCACAAGTGAGGGAACCTCCAGCACGTGGTCCACTCTCTCACCAGCTGGCCGATCCTCCATGGCCACGGCAGATCACAGTGGCGATCCAGCCACCCACACTCCAACATCCGTCCGCTCCATAACAGCAAACAGCCGGAGGGGTCCCTGCAGCAACCAGTCTCCAGATCCCTCCATCTGCCGCTCTCTCTCCTGCTCTGTCCGGCTTCCCATGCCCGACTTCTCATGCATTCAACCACACAGCTGCCTTTTTATGCATGCTGTTTGGCTGATTGAACACCTGTGCCGCTGCTGTGGGCGTGTCCACCTATGAGTGGTAACGTGACCTCAAAATAAAATCAGAAAAACATGCAACACAAAAACCCAAAAAGAAAGATAACAAGGAAGTAAATAACTTAAAAATAAAGCAAATCCAAATTACAAAATAATACAATTAAATTCAAAAAGAAAAAACAAAAGGTCACATTACCACAGATTAAAAATAGTTGTGCCAGTAGGCTGACCACCTTGTTAGAGCCAAAGCCATGTGTCCTCACATACTGTTAGCAGCCAGTGAGGTAGGTCAGTATTAATAAATATGTTAATAATATTTATGAGGAACAGTAACAGACAATTAACCCATATTTTTTTTTAAGTTTAGCACTTGTGTAAACCAATTGTAAGGATCAAAAAATAATTCAATTGAGTAGAGAAATGTGATAAAGAAACATTAAACATAAATAGTATTCAGGCTTTGGTCTACATTATCATCTCTTTGCTCTAACTCATTAAACCAACCACTGCTGTCATGAAGTTTGGTCTGCTGGAAAAATCTGATGCTGAACTCAATATTTGATAAATGGGCATGCCTTAAAAATGCAAATTCATGGAGGAAGGTAAAAATAATAGAACTAGTTTCAGGCCTGAGGTCAAAATGTCTGAACTGGTCTCCAGTTTATTGCTGAGAAACTAAGACCCCAGGCTGGGATTTAAACTCTGGACCAAAGGCTTCTAGTGCTACTCGCTAAGCCAATCAGTGGTTTTGAGAATGATTCAAATGTTAATATTTACAAAGTTTACTGCTTCGGTTTTTATACCTGCAATTTGCATATACTCCAGAATTGATCAACATAACAGCAATCAATTGCATATCAATATTTACCTAGAAAATGATCTTTATCCCCCAAAACACATTTCAGTGTCATTGCAGCCCTGCCTTAAAGGAGCAGCTAACATCGTTTCAGTGATTGCTCCATTAACACAGGTGTGGGTGGTGATGAGGACAGGGCTGGAGATCAATCTGTCATGATTAAGTAGGAATGACACCACTGGACACTTTAAAAAGAGGCTGGTGCTTGGCATCATTGTTTCTCTTCTGTGAACCATGGTTATCTCTAAAGAAACGTGCAGTCATCATTGCACTGCACAAAATGGCCGAACAGGAAAGAGAATCGCAGCTAGAAAGATTGCACCTCAGTTAACAATCTATCGCATCATCAAGAACTTCAAGGAGAGAGGTTCCATTGTTGCCAAAAAGGCTCCAGGGCACCCAAGAAAGACCAACAAGCACCAGGACCGTCTCTTAACAGTGTTTCATCGGGCTACCAGCAGTGCAGAGCTTGCTCAGGAATGGCAGCAGGCAGGTGTGAGTGCATCTGCACGCACTGTGAGGCGGAGACTCTTGGAGCAAGGCCTGGTCTAAAGGAGGACATCAAAGAAGCCACTTCTCTCCAGGAAAACATCAGGGACAGACGGATATTCTGCAAACGGTACAGGGAGTGGACTGCTGAGGACTGGGGGAAAGTCATTTTCTCTGATCAATCCCCTTTCCCTTTGTTTGGGACATCTGAAAAACAGCTTGTTCGGAGAAGACGAGGTGAGCGCTACCACCAGTCTTGTCTCATGCCAACTGTAAAGCATCCTGAAACGATTCATGTGTGGGGTTGCTTCTCAGCCAAGGGAGTCGGCTCTCTCACAGTCTGACCTAAAAACACAGCCATGAATAAAGAATGGAACCAGAATGTCCCCAGAGAGAAACTTCTCCCAACCGTCCCAGAGCAGTTTGGTGATGAACAATGCCTTTTCCAGCATGATGGAGCACCTTGCCATAAAGCAAAGCTGATATCTAACTGGCTCTGGGAACAAAACAGAGATTTCTGGTCAATGGCCTGGAAACTCCCCTGATATTAATTCCATTGAACACTTGGGGTCAATCATCAAGAGACGGATGGACAAATGAAAACCTAGGAATTCTGACTAAATGCAGGCACTGATTGTTCAAGAAAGGACTGCTATAAGTCAAGATTTGGTCCAGAAGTTGATTGAGAGCATGCCAGGGAGAATTGCAGAGGTCCTGAAGAAGAGGGGTCAACACTGCAGATATTGACTTGCTGCATTAACTCATTCTAATGCTGCATTCACACCAGACGCAGCAGGTGCAGCAGAAGCAGCGAGTTTACATGCAAAGTCAATGGTTGACGCGCGTGAAGGCGCAGCAAAATGTCCCGCAGCGCGTTTTGAGCAGCAGACGCAGCGCGTCTGAGCAGCTGAAGCAGCGCATCGGGAGCGTTTAAGCATCTGACGTGCCACAAACGCGCTGCTGCTCGAGATGGAAAAATTGAACTTTTCCAATATTCAAGTTTTATTGTATTTTTTATTATCTTGTTTGTAGCACTTTCAGATATTAATGCAAAGTGGATTATAAAACATATTTAGTATTTTCAACACCATTATTTCTAAAATATTTATAATCATTATTACATTGACCCCTATGGCTTAAAAAACATATATTCTCTTACAGAAACCCAAAAAAAAAAATTCTTAAATGTTTGTTACATGCTAGCAGCAAATCTCTCATTCCTTCTGAGTGGCAGCAAACCATGAGAGAAATTTATGTGTCTTTTTCATACTAAAAGGTAACGTGACCAAAAGTGAGCAGCTCTGGGATTTGAAAATTGCATTTTGCGATTATATTGCAGATGCAATTAATGCCCAGCATTAGCTGCAGCCCAACAATTCATTGTATGTTTTTTTTACATTCTACATTCAAATTTGGTTCAAGTATGGAGCATAATAAAGCAACTCGTGTTCAAGTCCAGCTTGGTTTTAGATCAAGTCTATAAAAGGCTTTGGTTCTAGAATAGGACAGAAACTCTTGATGTCTGTGTTTCCGTTTCTTCTTACTTCTATAAAACGTGATTCTCCTCAGCAGGAAATTGACTATTAGTGTCTGAAATCCTTCTTGGCAACAGTCTTTGTTCTTAAGGGAGTTTTTCGTCTTGGTTCTGTAGATCTTTAATTTCCCCATTGATCAAAGCGTCCTCGCTGCTCTGCTGAGGTCCAGCTGGTTCTTCAGGGGACCGGTTTGGGTTTGCTCTAATATGTGAATTCTTTTTTATTTTAAAAACAAAACCAATAATAATAATTATAAATAATAAAGACAAAGGGTTGACCAGACCAAGTAGCAGTGCGTTTCCTCCATCAGGCTCACCTGCAGAACAGAAACACACTTTCTTTAAAACACAAACAAGAATTTATTCACACAATAACTTTAGATTTAAACTGTATGAACCAATAACATCCACAGAAAGTTTGAAACTATCAACTAAACTAAGAAAAGACAACAAAGAAAACAAAAACAAGGAAGGATGAATAATAAACTAAATAATTTCAAAATGCTGGGATTGGTCGCTTACATCACAGAGCTGCTGTGAGGAAGAGGAGCAGCTTCATCATTATAAAAGCACTCATCTCTTCCTGGAGAAACTATGCTTAGATTAAAATTTGAATGTCAGATTAACGTGGTGAGTCTCAGGTTCAAGCTACAGGACATGTAAAGTCAGCAAATCTTTTATAGAAATAGAAAAATAGAATTTTATCAATCTCACATTGCTGAAATTAAGTCTCTCATTCCCTTGAGGGGCAGAGGGCTGCCACTGTGCGGCGCCCAGGGAGCAGTGTGGGGTTAAGGGTCTTGCTCAGGGACCTAGAGTGGAGGCTCTGGGGATTGAACCCGGTACTTGCACATTCTCAGAGCACAAGCGCACTGCTCTAACACCTAGGCCAACATTCCTCAAGAAATGTTATAACGCATGGCTAGAATGAATTCCTTTCTGATTTGGAGGCCAACATTTCTGCCAAGTTGGAAATTTCAACTGGAGGTCTGCATTACAGACCAGAAGTTCAGACGAAGCTGTTCCTGATGTCAGGATTTAAGATGGCTGCTGCTCGCATCATCAGGGTAAGTAAGAGTCTCATGCTTTGACTGTTTTTAGCAGTCGTTAGTTATTTACCCATCATTCAGTCAGTCCTATATTTTCTACTTTACGATGTTTATAAGACCAGATATTTCAATGCTTTTATAAGCATCAAAGTGCAGCAAAGAACGATTATTAACATTGTTAGTGTTGTAGTGGTTAACTTTGGCCATATGAATCCCGAACTGTGCTTCAGCATTTAAAGTTTTCCACTTTTAGCCAAGAGATAAACTTGAATGCTATCAACTCATAAAAACTGTCTTTAGCCACGTATCATTTCTGTTTAAAAGGTAATTGAAATCAGCTTTTCTTTAAGTGTCAAAGAAACACGATGTATTTTATCTGACCAACTTTAGGTGTTCATGTGTCGTTCGCGGGTGATTTGCATTTTCTAAAATCAAACATATTTAGGGGAGTTATTGTCCCTTTTTGGGGCTTTTAAGGTTCTGGGAAATCACAGGCTGGATTATAGTGCTACCTTTTCCAACAGCTTAGCTTAACATGGCTAAAGGCGAAAAAACACCGTATGCAACAAAGCCGTCATGCTCGGATGCGATTTCTTTAGAACAGCCCCACTCCAACTAGAGGTCCACTCTAGGTGTGATATCCAGAATTTCCTGGATAATTTATACCAGAAATAGTGACGGCTGGAACACAATCCGAATGCTGCTGTTTCTGCCTAGACGAGCTCAAAGAAGAGAGCAGTTTCATTTTATCTGCTCCTACCATTGGTAAATACATATACATACCTACACAAACAAATCAGTCCATATTTACACACCTGTACATCAGCACTCAAAGTATTGCGAACCCCAAAACCCCTGAATCATAAGTGCAACATTCCAACACCACAGTCCCTCCCCCTGCTACCCCCACCAGTCCCATCTGCAACTCACAGCGACATTCACCTCACCTCCTCATCACATGTTGAAAAACATCAGTTTGAGCCTTTTTTTTAAACTGACTTATGCTTGGAAATTGCTTCAGCTCTTTTTGGAGTTTATTCCAAACCTTCACACCACTGGCTTAAATGCACAGTCTCTTCATGGTGGTTTGAACCAGCAAGGTTCTGAAGTTAAGGTTTTCCCTGTAGTCCCTTGTGACTACAGGGAAAACTGTAGTCATAAATAGTCAGTCGATAGCCATGTCTGGTCTGTTAAGGTGCATTAATACTAATTAAGTAAACTCTATTTATAAAGTGCTTTTTATACAATAAAACCACAATTTCACCATTGCAGGAAAATACAGGGATTATCTTGTAATAATATATGACAGATGTATGCAGTATTCAAGGTGAGAAAGTCTGCAGGAAAGTTCAAAACGTTTATTAACAAAAACCGAACACAACAGAACAGAAGCATGTAGCTGTGGATCGCAGTGAATGTAGGAGGAGGCCAGGACACTGCCCAATCACTGACACTCTTTAGGGAGAAACATCCAGCACAGGGAAACAGAAAGGAATGGACACATCCAGGTTCCAGGAATCCACAGAGTGTGAAGGCTGGTTTAGAGACAAAGGGGTCCAGAAGCGCGCCCAGAAAGACACACACAGATGCACACAGACAGGCTCAGTGGATGAGGGAACAGAGACTAGACGTAGTACCAGAATCTCCGAAGGAACTTTTAATCTGGTTTCCTCCTTGGAGCCAGGCTTACAAGAATAAAGCTGACCTTCCCCGCGTTCCCAGCCAAAAACCCAAAGGCCTCCACAGAGAAGGACAAGGACAGAGGACAGGACAAACACTAAAACCATTTCAATCCGCTGGCCCACAGGAACCAGGACATGAGCCTTGAAACCAAACTAAAACTAACGAAAAAGACCACAAAAAAAAATCAATGCTCTGGGCCCGAGCTATCGGGCTGAGCAGAAATGCAGGTGGCTAGGATGAGGAGTGATTAGAAACCGGGAAATGAACAATTAAGGTTAGCTATTAGGGCAGATAGTTGCATTTAGTTCTAAAACACATGGAAATGTATACAGTAAATGTATAAAAGTATAAAATGGACTACGCAAAGGTTTTTTTTGACGACAATGTTTTCAGTTGCCTTTTCAAATTGACCAGTGTCCAGCATACAGAGGAACAGATGCAAATCATCAAACATTCTGGGAGCTACAGTCTAAAAGGACAGACCCTTCTAAGTTTATAACGTGTTTTAGGGACCTTTAGGAGATTCTTATAGGAAGACCGAAGGCTGCGCTGAGAACAGTAGGGACACCGCGTGTCAGCAATGCACTGCAAGGCCTGAACATGCAAGGTTCTCAAAGTTAGCACCAGGTTTCTGAGGGTGGTTTTCACAGACGAGCCCAGACCAACCAGGAGTTTCTGAATCAGTGGGATCTTTAAATCAGGGAAATGATCAGTGTTTCTGACCTGTTAAAATTTATCTGAAGGTAGTTTTTGATGCAGAACAGACATTCAAAAAATAGAGACAAGAAGTTAAATTCCGAGTCTTTAAAAGGGCAATTCAACTGAATGTCATCAGCGTAGAAGTGATAGGATACATTTTTGAAGCCATCTATCAATTGAACAGATAAACCAAGAACAATATGGGTCTCAGAACAGAGGCCTGGGGCAACTCCACAAGACAATCTAAAAACATGTGACATAATTTTATTCATAACACCATTAGAAGTTCTTCTTTTCATATATGAGGACAAAACCACTTGAGAACATTCCCAGAAATCCCAAACACATTTAAATCGCTCCAGCAGTATGCAATGATCCATAGCATCAAAAGCAGATTTCAAGTCCAATAAAACCAAGACTGTCTATTGACCTGAGTCGGCTGCTTCTCCTCAGATTTTCAGAATCAGAATCAGAATCGGGTTTATTGCCATTGTTAGTGAAGGAGTTCACAAACTAGGAATTTTTTATGGTACAACCGTGCAACATGAAACATATAGTGTTCCATTCAGTGTCACCAGTTTGTCAGCATGTTATTGTCAAGCTGCAGCTGCACTTCATTTTCAAAGACTATCGTCTGATAATAGCTGTACTTGCAAAATAGGGCTAAAACAATTAATCGGAATAACCATAAATAATCAATTATTGAAATAATCGTCAACTAATTTAGTAGTTGATTAATCGTTAGCTGGAGTATAGAGACTTGAAAACTCACAGAGCTTTAGCTGACAGAGCGACCCTGCAGCATTTGATCCCAAAGGACCAAAAGCTGGTGTGAGAGCAACCAAACTTGGCCTTTATATAAAAATATGCTTCACTCTGAGATCAACAACCAGACAGCAACTAAAAGAAAATCCTGATTTAAAGACAAAACTCACCTGGGGGAGAAACTACATCAAGGTTTTGTTATTAAAGGCTGGTAACCCTTACTGTTTGTTTTGGTCTGGATGAATGCGACACTCATATAATTTCCTTTGTCTTCAGTCATGCGTTCCTCAGAAACAAGGACATGTCTCCAACCTTTAGCTGACTCTCCTGTGTAGATCCACCCGGTTCTTGAATGATAGATGTTGGTTTTCTAGATCCATCTGGTCATTTCTGAATAGAAAACATTTTCTGATCCCAGATCAGATCTGCTCCACCCCTACAGCCTATAATAGGTTTACTGTGGGAGCTTTTTACATGGCAGAGACATTCTGTCCAGGTTCTGCTGTGATGTTTCTAGGATCTGCGGGAGAAGAAACAGAGTAGAAATGGTTAGAAGGGGTGGAGCGGCTAGAAGGAGGGAGCTAATGCCTATTCCTGTGGCACCTATACAGGTGATCATGCTTTACTGTAGAATCATATTTCACCCACCACTTTAAAAAGCAGTTCCTCTCTAAAACAGGGTGGCAGCAGTGATACTCTCAGCTGGAATGTCCTAACTTATTCTTTTCATATTAATAGGGCTGCAACAAACCATTATTTTAAAAATCTATGAATCAGCCGATTATTTTTTCGATTAATCGATGAATCGGACAAAAAATAATTTTTATATTAACTTCTTTATTCCAAAATAAACATTTTAGACAGAACAAACAAGCACACAAGTACAGGTTGCTCATTAACTGTACTGGTGCTATATGAAAAATAAATGTTTGTGTTAAAACTACGCAAACTTACATGAGAAATGTAGCTGTACATCCACAACATATAGGCTACTTTGTTTCATAAAGCGCAAAAAAAGGCATTTTAGTTTTAAAAAACAATAGGCCCCCCCATTTCAACAAATGAGTTTTTTTTTAGACTAATAGAGTTCTGCCTTTTAAGACAGGAAAGTGAACCATAGAGATAAAAATAGCCCTGTGATTCAAATTATAAATTGTATTTGGAATAAAAATGAGAGAACTAGGGGTGCTAAAAAACACATCCTCCAAAGACAGATATTTACATGGGAATGTGGCAGATAATTAATTGACATATTACTGATCTTGCTGGATTTTATTCTGCTTTACTTCCATAAATTGCAGGATCTTCTTTACTTTATCTTTGCCAGAAGATTTAAACTTTAAAAGCCTTGCCCTCATAATTTGCAAGTTAATTTATTTATAAATAAAATATAAACGCTGCTTAAGCTAATTCAAATGAAATTAAAAGTAAAATAAGTAGCCAACCTTATCACTGTCTGTAACCTACTAACACGGTAAGGAAAGCATCAGATGAGCTACCTGAGAAACTAACATTACTTTTCCCCACTTTAAAACCAAACAAACATGGTGCTTCCGCGCCATGTTAATTTGTTTTGACAAAAGTTGCATGTTACGACTTTTTTCACTTTACAAAGCGCAGGCTATTTTAATTATTGTGATCAATTTGCGCCGTCAATCCCGGCGCATGCGCGCTTCATTTGCAGTCTGGACGCTGAGGGTAAACATCCTGCGGCTCTGACTGCAGCGCTGAGAGGGACTCCTGTGGGAGAACGGGGTTGGGATGAGGGAGGTGCCCCACGGCAGAGTAGGAACGATACATGCTTTCACTAAGAGTCTCCAAAAGCCGCCAGTGACACCGTAAAAAGTCACCAGATTTGTCGCTAGTCGCTTTTTTGAAAAATAGTCGCTGGAGGGGTCTGAAAAGTCGCTGAGTTGGCAACACTGCACCTGCGGCGCTGGCTTGCTCTGCCGTATTTTAATTAAATCCCAGATCTGGTTCTATTTATTCTACAACTAGTTTTTAAATGATCTATTCCAGGTTTGAAGTTTCTAGGTGTTATAGTTTTAAAGCTAGATCACTTCTAGTGTGACATAGACACTAAAGAAACGTGTTAAAAACAGATATTATAAAACTTTCACAAATAAAAAGAATGTTTCACAAATCCCAGACCCATTTTTAATTATTCTAGAAGTAGTAGATTAAAGATGCTTAAGGCAGGGAAAATCGCCCTTTATTCATTTCTCGAATCGGAAGCCAACTTCAGTTTCGTAGGAAAAACACTGCTCCCACCCCTGGCCCCCTTTGTAACTAAAGACTAGATCACCACCACCTGGATTATGCCTCCAATCAGCAATGAGAAAAATCACTGATAGGAACATAGATGTGTTTCTCTTTACAACCAGTCAGGCAGTCTATGTATCTCTGACCAAAATTCCTTTAAATTTGTGATGTTATGAGATGAGCTGAGGCATCAAGGCGTATGTCGTGTAATGGAGTGACCGTTTCCCCGAAGCATGTGTCGAGGCTTGAACAAGACACCATAAACATTACACCATTTACACACCTGAATTGTGTCTGAAATAAAATTAAAACAAAACTGTACAAAAGTAAAGTAATAAAATAATAACAAAGGGCAATTTTATATCAACTTCAAGTTTTTCAATAAGGAAGATACTTTTACAGCGGGTTTGGAATTAGTCAGTCATTTTTCCAATGGCAAAAAGTGGGCTTTGTCTTAAAATACCTACATCTGTGAATGAAAAATGTTCCCATCAGTATAAGGCAATTTCCTAAATATTCAAGAGTCTTATTCTCACTTTCTAAACCAAATAAAATACTTGAGTCAGATAGTGGTGACAAAACAACGTTCTTACCAACTTTGGAAATCTTTCCAGAATTTAAAGATTGGTTCACAAAAGAAAAAAAAAATGTTTCAAACTCTCAAAGTTTCTCATGCAAAAAACACAATAGTCTGTATCAAACTTAAAGGATAATTCCGGTTTTTAACACTTTTAGCCCATTTTCTGTAGTGTCCAGGATGAAATCGAATGATCGACACCAAAATTGGTCCTGTCTCTGCTATTTGGCTCATGCAGAATCCCCCCCTGGCTGCTTCAGAATGGCTTGCATAGAGCATGTCCGATAATGTCCTTAAAGGGATAGTTCGGTATTTTTGACATGAATCTGTATGGCATCCCCATCACCAGTGTCATGCAATCACACTGACTTACCCCTGGCAGCGTCCTGTGAGCAGAGTTCTCGTCCAGCTTTGGTCAAGCCGAAAGTAGTCCGGCAGGTTTGCTAGACCCAGCGAAATAAAACGTTTCTCTTCCCAAAACATTATGTGTTCAAAAGAGTGATATTTTTGCATCCCAAAAACGTATCAGCTAGGAGCTAGGCGGAGGGAGACATGCATCTGGCTGTTGTTGAGCTCGCTGTCTGAATGACGGCGCGCACTGATACGAACAGAGAGAAAATAGGACCAAGTGATAACGACGTGTGACTTTTTCCACTACAACGTTTTTGGGATGCAAAAATATCGCTCTTTTGAACACATAATGTTTTGGGAAGAGAAACGTTTTATTTCGCTGGCTCACAGCAAACCTGCCGGACTACTTTTGGCTTGACCAAAACTGGACGATAACTCTGCTCACAGGATGCTGCCAGGGGCAAGTCAGTGTGATTGCATGACAGTGATGCAGGGGATGCCATACAGATTCATGTCAAAATACCGAACTATCCCTTTAAAACAACCTTAAGCGTTCTTTTTTTTAAAATATGCTACTCACGGTGTCGTCAGCGCTGTTCAATGGCGTTCCAAAAAAAGTTTCGTAAAGAAAAAACGCTCCTGTAGTGTTTTATTTAGCATTTTGTAAATCCCATTGAGTTCTGTTGAAATAGTCAATATCCCTCCGCCACCGAAACGAAATGGGGCCTGCTTTACGCTTAGTTGTAGTCTTTTCGCAAGGCCCAAGTGTTTCTGCTTCATCTCTGTGTACTCCGACGTCGAGTGAAGCGAAAAGACTACAACTAAGCGTAAACAGGCCCCATTTCCGTTTCCGGTGGCGGAGGGATATTGACTTTGAGTTTGACGGTAGAGGATACCGTCGCCAACTAGTGGTCTGGAGTGTGCAACGCTTCAGATTCGAACGGGAAGCGGAAGTTTATAAGCGGTTGTCATGTATCGGAAAAAATAGTTCTGGGATTTACAAAATGCTAAATAAAACAAGACAGACGGTTTTTCTTCACGAAACTTTTTTTGGAACGTCATTGAACAGCGCTGACGACCCGGTGAGTAGCATATTTAAAAAAAAGAACGTTTAAGGTTGTTTTAAGGACATTATCGGACATGCTCTATGGAAGCCATTCTGAAGCAGCCAGGGGGGATTCTGCATGAGCCAAATAGCAGAGACAGGACCAATCGTCAAAATTTTGGTGTCGATCATTCGATTTCATCCTGGACACTACAGAAAATGGGCTAAAAGTGTTAAAAACTGGAATTTTCCTTTAAACTTAGAAGTCAAAAATTCTTTAGTTGGATATATTTCATTGATAATTTTGAATTGCATCTCTTTCGCTTTTGGTGGAAGAGGGAAAGTTATGTAATTAGTTCTTACTTTAATAATCTGATCTGTTTTAAAGTCCTTTAAAATGTAATGTCTTCTAATTGGATTTGGGGAAAGTTCTTTTAAAAGGAAATTCCTCAACATCTTATTGTTACATCTAATATCCTGGATCTGAATACCTTCGATCTGCAGTGATCTCATTATAGGGGAAATGTCAGAGTATAACAAAATATTTTTATCTAGAGATCTAAAAGAACAAGGTATAGATTTTAACAGTTTGTTATACAGTTTTGTGGAACAATTTAGGTTGTACTGTGCACAAAATGACCAAAATCCAAAACGCTCCCTCTGAATCCATGAAGGACTAATGCATTCAGATGCCTTTAGCATACCGGGCCTCCTTCGAACACTGCACACTCTGTTGACCAATACATATCTGTTGTTCCAAATAGGAATGTTGTGTGGAGTAAAGTTATGTTTGTAAATCAATCGGTCTGCGCCAGGTGACGTCAATGTTTACCTCGGGCGCAGTGCATCGTGGTAAAACCACCATATTAGGTGGAAAGTCGAGATAAGCCACACGCGGCTGTTCTTTCGGCACAATTCATTTACCTGCGAGTTCATACCAGACAAAGCCAGCGTAGAGCCAGTCCGCAATCTTGCTGGTAGTTATCCCCTGCGAAAATTTGTATCCCTGCCGGGGAGCGCGCACGGAGTAGGAAGAATGTAAATCTCGATTTAACTCGCTTTCAATTCCAACGTGCAGAACTTGAAATTTAAAAGATTTTACGTGTATGAAAGTTGAGCTTTACTGTTTTATTCTTTTTACTTCACACGTTATAGCAGAATATCGCCGCGATATTGATCTAAAATCCACACAACACAAACGTTTGCTTGAAAGCTGGTCGCTGACAGCAGTGCCTACTCCTCCCTCTGAAAGCAAACAGATCCTTGTTCTTTCCACAGGTTCATTAAAAAAATCTCATTGTTTCACAGTATCCAAATGTTCTCATCCCATTGAAAACTGTTGTAAACCATATACTTGTAATAAAAATGAAATAGAAAATGGAGTGCACGTGTAATCATTAAAGACTATATGCAGAAGGAAAATATTTTTTTCCTGGTTGAAATTTAGTGCTTAAATCTAAATCAGTGCTTATAGTAACGTAATCCTTATCACTGGAGTTGTATCCTTAGTAAACAGTTTGTCTTCTAAGTGGAGCCGTTTTATTTCGCATTTTGCCAGGACCGGCAATATGGGATGAAATAAAACCTGCTGTAATTCGTTCCCCCCTCTCTGCTCCAATTGTATCAAAAGGCCCCCAGCTTTTTCTCATTTGGCTTATAAGCATCTTTTATGATAACTATTTATCCCCGAAACTCTTTGAGCCATCGGACCTTAGCCGCAGAGGGAAATTCAGCAGGCCAAATCTTCGCCATAACCCCCGTTCAAGCAATCAGACGTTTTCACTTTGGCTTAGCATCTTTATGATGACAACTAACCTCTGAAACTTTGGAGTTGATTGACCTTTATTTCTAAAAGTTATAAGGGGGGAAAAAATTATAGCAGGCCACCTGCTATAATCTGCTCCCCCCTGTCTAAATCAGGCACAAAAAGGCCTCAGCTTTTTAATTTGTGGCTTAAAAATATCATTTATGATGACAACTAACTCCTGAAACTTTGGATGTGATTGACCTTTATTTCTAAAAGTTATAAGGGGGGAACAAATTATAACAGGCCACCTGCTATAATCTGTTCCCCCTGTCTAAATCAGGCAAAAAAAAGGCCCCAGCTTTTTCATTTATGGCTTATAAACATCTTTTATGATTACAACTAATCCCTGAAACTTTGGAGTTGATTGACCTTTATTTCTTAAAGTTATAAGGGGGGAACAAATTATAGCAGGCCACCCCGTTCATTACATCAAAATCAATAACATTTAGTCCTCCTTCAACCAATGATTTGATGACATCGTCTTTTCTAATGTAATGGCATCTATTCCTCCAAACGAATTTCAGAAGAATATCACTACTTTCCTCCAGATACTCACATGTAAAGCAGACCACTGTGATAAAGGCGGTCATCAGAGCCAGGACACTGGGGCGGAAGGAATCCATTTCCTGGTTTAAATCGCACCTCGGACGCTTTGACATATTTGTCCTAAATCATTAGTACGGCCTAAAATACAACTGCAAACATTGTTCGGTTAGCGTAAACTTAAGAAAAACAGCTTCAGTGCAATTCTTTCCATCTAAAATCGCCGCTGACTTTTCACGTGAAGCAGGAGGACTACAGATTGAGCTGTTTGTACTACAAGTCAGGGTAATGGTGACGTCACATCCGGCCACTGGGACATTCCCTTTCCGTGTAGCCGTCTTTTGTTCATTTGTTTTTGGCTATGTAACTGTGTTTTGCCGCTTGCAGTTTTGTCTTTGCACTTGTACAAGTGTTTCCGAACAGTCAATTTTAGATGTAAATTTGTTTCCCTATAATGTATTTTTTTTCTCTAAAATGAAACTTTCTCTCACCTAAAATCTAACTTATTTAAAATGTGAATTTGTTTCCTAAAATGTAAATTTCCTAAAATGTAAATTTGTTTTTAAAAATTGTAACTTTTTTTTCAAAAATACATTTGTTTCATAAAATATAATTTTGTTTTTTCAAATGTTATTTTGTTTTTTATTTGTTAATGTGTTTTTGAATTGTAAATGTGTTTTGCACTTCTCAGCCACTGTACCTTTCCTTTCAACTACTCTTCCCAATTTCTCCCTTTCAGGTTCAGATGTTTTACAGTTCATCAATACATGTTCTACATTTTCTATCTCTCCACATCCTTCACATTTATCATTATTTTTCCTCCCTATTACATATAAATTGTCACTTAAATAAGTATGACCTACTCTTAATCTGATCATTATTATTTCTTCTCTTCGGTTCTTCTTATGAGGTTTTAAGGCGGTTGGCAAACTTGTGAAATGTGCATTACCGCCACCAACTGATATGGAGTAAAGCAAGGAAACAGGAAACAATTCACCCGAGAAACAAAACAAAAAAAAAAACTGTGTAACTTAACCCAAAATAATAAATACTTAATCACATTTGCCCTTATAATTTAAATTTATCTTCAGGTCATTGTAATGGGGTTTGGTCTTCATGACGCAAGCACTTTGCGTCGCCGCCATCTTGAAGGCCTCTTTTACCGCGGCTCAGACTACTGCCTATGACTACCGCCTGCTGTACTCCCTCTCAGCCGTGCTTTAATTTCACCTTAACTTGATTTCAAACATGGTAAACCGTTGCTGTATTGTGGGCTGTAACAGCTCAACACATGATCACCATGGGAAAACATAGTAAATGGTGCCACCCTTTCTCCAATCGCTTCCCTGCCTTGAGGCGCAATGCCACCATGGAGACCAAGCGGGCCAGAGATAAAGAGTCGTCTGCCTGCTAGCTTGGATCGCAGCGCCAGCAAGGCTACCGGCCTTATAACTTCTTCAGCCAGTATCCCGGACATATCATTGGAGAGTGTGTTCCCCTGCATTTTCATTCTGGTAAGTTAAAAATACGGTCCAAGTTTATAACCTACTTTGTATGTAGCCTACTTTGTTGGGATCTTTCTTTCCCTTCAAAAGTTGGGATCTTACTAACTACACCTTGAAAACATAGCAAAGCTAGTTAAAAGTACACATTACATGTGTGAGTGGTTGTTAGGATTTCAGCAGCCAGCAGTTGCCAAAGTAGCAAGGTTCCAGAGTCTGCCTGATCACAGCTACCTTCGCGACGGATTGGCCATTGTGTTCCCACTGTTTGGCTTTTATGATCTGCAGCTCCTGAACCCATCCATTCATGAACTGCATATGAGACTCCAAGGACTTGTAGCTTCGGAACTGTTTTGTTGAAGTATAGGCGCTCACTCATCGGTGCTCCACTTATTGTTTGGAACTTCATATGGATCCAAATTATTAATAATGCTGATTTTGTTGGAACATACCGTCCTCCCTGGCTTCTCTATTTAATGTGTCCTGGTAAATTCCAGATCTTTTTCTGGTATTTTAACATCTTTTTTCTCTCACAACGTTGTGTCGGAGCTGTGCTTTCGGAGCGATGCTATCAGAGCGTAGCATTCAACATGGCCGCCACGTCCCACAATGCAACACGGATCCCGAGCCCTATTCTGCCCGTTTCTGATGGTCCTATCGGTTTTCCCATCATATTTTCAACCATTTCCCAGTTTAAATCTTTCTTTCCAGATATTTTTCTGCAGCTTTCACTATTATTTTGATTATTTTATTTTTTATGTCGTCTGTGCAGTACAGTTGATCACTTCATCCATGAAAAGAACAAAATCTTTCTTTTTAACAATTAGTGAGTCTTCTTAAATTTCGGGACATTTCTCTAGAGGTTTGAAATTTGCCGTGTGTTGAACTGTTGGTTTGGTTTTTTCTAGCTTAGATGGGATCCTTTTTGCAGCTCCAGCGTAGGTTATTCCAAGCTCAAATTTCATTTGTTTTATTTCCTCAGACCTTTTGCTTACTTCACAGCCGCGATAAGCAGCAGTATGTTCTCCACCACAGCTACAGCATTTTATTTTAGCTTCTTTTCCACATTTTTCGTATTCATGTTCTCCTGCACACCTTCCACACCTCTGTTTCCCTTTACAAACTGCCACTATGTGTCCGAATTTTTGGTATTTGAAGCATCTTAGAGGTGGAGGATTGTAAAGTTTGACATTGTAACTCATGTAACCAAAGGAAAACGTTGCTTAGTAATTGCTCTTCTTCAAATTTGATTAACACAGATCAACTGTCAGATCTTTCTCCGTTTCTTGTTGTTTTTAACCGTTTTACTTCTTTTACTGTTACACCACTTATGTTTTCTAGAATCTCTTTTTCAGATACTCTTAGAGGAACTCCTCCAATGACTCCCCTGCTGATCTTTTTGTTCTCCACCAAACTGCACTGAACTCTTATCCCATCAATTTTATTGATCCAAATGGCTTTGCCTTGTTGGGCGCTGTCTCTGCAGTTGATTAACAGGTCTCTGCACAGGATTCTGGCACCTTGAACTTCTTCTAAAAGTTTATTTATCGCTTTTGTTAACTGATCCGGATTCCAATCTGCAAGAGTCTGCCTGATTAACTAGTTTGAATATGACTTTATAGTCATTTTGTTTTCCTGTGGAATTTAGATTGTTCATCACTTGACTGTTCTGAACTTGACTCCCCTTGATTGATCTCTGCTTTTTCTCATGTTTTTACGCTACCCTCTTTCGATCTTCTTCGTTTTCACTATTTCTCTCTTCCATCCCACAAGAATCGCTTCCTACTCATGACCCAGGACATTTCTCCACAAGCGACTACAAAAAACATGCCATGCACCCAAAATGTATAATTAAAACAGAAGAAACCATTTTGTGGTGGATAGACATAGGCCGTTTCTCAAGATGTGTACTTGAGAGTTCTCATGTGCTTGTGTACTTGTGAAACATCATCAACCTCAGCCCAGGCACTTTTCCAATTCACAAGAACAGCAGACCGAGAACAAAGCCCCCGGATGTTGTTCTGGCCCCACCCTCTTTATCGAGTATGCATCAGAGCAGACTTGTCTGTTCTTGAGATTGACAGCTCTCCCATCATGCACCAAGGCAGCAGCAGCTTTCAATGGAGCGCTCCATTGAAAGTTCAAAGTTCTCTTTTGTGTTGCTTTTATTCAATAAAAGTATGTTTTAAGACCATTTGAGGCAAGAATATAATACTTTAAAGCGTCACTATATGGTCCATTTATCGTTGTGACTTCCAGCGGACCTCCAAGGCTAACCACAGCCAGGGCTAACGTTAGCCTGTTCATTTGATTTGTGTTTATCTGACTGTGTTCATTATTATTCCCCCCCCCCCTCCTAATAACACGGGGTGAAATGCAGCTCCAGATGAGTTGAGCGTGTGGTGATGTCATCAGTACGCCTCTGTTCCAAGTGACCCAGATTTATGCTGCATGCTCCCGTCCACACTTTCCTGTGTTCTTCTCAAAAACATACTTGATGAGGACAGAATCCGTACTCACGTTCTAGTGAATTGAGAAACGGCATTCGTTTTGATCACGTGGTGAAAGCAGTGATTTGTAAGATCACCTGTTTTGCTCACCTGGTGAGTTTCAGCGAGTGGGTGATGGGGGATGTCTACTTTTTTCTGACTGCTTTAAGCTTTGAATGTTTTTTGTTCTCTTTTTGCGCTTGATCACGGCGCAAACCTGTGGATTCTGGGGGGTTTTCTATGCTGCATTGCATGTTTTGAAGATCAATAAAACAAATGGATCTAAACTGCATCTTGGACTGAACTTTTGAATTGCGAGCGCGTCAACAAGGATTCGCCTAATCAGCCGCTCATCGACTCAGTTTGTTTGACTGTCACCAATACATTTTCGGATTATTTTTTTTATTATTATTAAATCCAGCTTAGATGTTTCTGGTGCAACATTAAAACATAATTTCTTCATTCAGCAAAGTTACTCATGAGGAGCCTGATATTTTACACAACTAAAGGCAGCAATATTAAATGAATATATTACTCCAGTAAAAATCTGTGTTCATATTTGTGTTTATGATTGCTGCAGTAAAACCACCTCTTTTTGAAAAGTCACTCTAGTAAATCTAACTAGTTACTACAGAACTCTAATGGTGATAAATCATTCATTTATGCAAAGCAGCATTTTAATAATACAAGCTATATCACATTATAAAAAACAACTACATGGCAAATTAAAACATGATCCACATTTTGTGTAAATATATCCATTTGTTTTAGTGAATCCCCATCCCTTTACCAGTGTGCTGATAACAGGGATATTTCTCCTTGTGAGACAAACTATTTTCCTTTTTCCTCAGGTAGCTCCTCCAGTGCAGATGTTTTGTTTCTTCTAACTGGGCTGTTGGTAGCTGCTCTGAACTCCTCAGTTTGTCCCTAAATGCTTGAGTCTCTCTCCTCCTTATCTTACATATTATTTTGACACATCTGGTAGGCTTTGGAGCTTTTTTTTTCTCTGTTTCTCTACTCTGCTTGCGTTTCCTTGATTTATTTTCAGTTTTCACAGATCAGAACAAAATGAACAGGAAATTTCAAACCAATTTAAACATTGCTGTGAACAGCTGTCAGTGCCATTACCTTGCAGCTTGAGGTCCTGGGTTTGAATCCCAGCTCAGAGGCTCTGTGGATAAATAGGTTCTCTGTGCATTGCTGGGTTCTCTCTGGGTTCCAGTCTAAAATCATGGCCTTCAGGTTCTATATAAACAATGAATGGATGACTTTGTTAATTTTCCTGCAGTCCTCTTCTTTCCACCAGTCTGCTGTTAAAGATTTGTCCTAAAAACTATTTTTATTCTTTGGCTTTCAACACAATATTAGACTCTTTGATTTTCTGTATTTTTTTATTTTTATTTGTTTTAAGTTGGACTTTGATTTTATTATTTTATAAACTGTAAGGTTGTTTTCATACAATTGATTCCCTCTGTATTTTCAGCACTTTGTGACAGCTGTGTTTGTTAGAAAGAGATCCGTGAATAAAGTTTAACGGTTGTTCTGGTTTTGTTCTGACTCCCTCCTTCTTTACTTTATGGCTCCTCTGATCTGATTAAATCTCTCTGCAGCTCAGCTTTCCCTGGTCCTTCTCCAGCATAAATATCCTCCAGTGTTGGTATATTTTCTGTGGTTCTGAACTTTATTCCTGTAGATTCTTCCATTAAATCCCAAAGCTTTTGCCTCCTGATTTGTTGTTATAATCTGAGCTCCATGGAGCAGGTATCTATCAAAACACATTCTGAAAACTTTAAAAACAGCAGGGTGAATTAAAATGTCTGTATTTGTGAACATGTGATGATCTGCCCAACTAGTGAAAAAGCAAATTCAACATCAAGAATTTAATTTCTACCAAGTGTTTTTTTTTTTCCACCTGATCCAGAAGGACTCTGAGCTCTGCATCTATCTGGCCAGTAGGTGGTGCTACAGAGCCCTGCTTTTGGAAGTGGAGCTCATCCAGCAGCTATGAAAGGACAGTGATGTCTATGGCAGAATCAGCTTAAAACGCTTAAAGTTATAAAACAGGAGAAAGTTCACTAAATAAAGTGGATCTGCTCAGACAGAAAACTAAAAACTGTCAGCAGGTCTGATGTCATGCAGGTGATGTTTGTCTGAAATGATTTAATGAAAAGACTTTAAAGATAACTTAAAGGTGTGAGGATTAACAACACTTAGAACGATGAATGAAGCCCAACAACAGGTGAGAATCAGAGGATTCTTCTAGAAACTCCACCTTGCTGTCTGGAAACAACCAATGATCTTTGTTTTAGAAAAACAACAAACACCTGAGACACAATAAGGAATATACTTTTAATTAAACATTGCATTTATAATATAAATCCTCTCAGACTGTAAACAGCATTTTAAGGCTTAAGATGCGTTCAGACTGAACTATGTGTCCGCGGTGATTTCCTCCAGACCTGCAGGTAGCTCATCGCTCTGCGTTCAGATACAGTTTCTACGCTGGACGCATCATCAGATAGGAGGAGCTTCAGCTGAAAGCCCACCCACTGAAAAAACTAAGCTAATAGCCTGAATGGTTATTTCTTCTATAGAGCAGGTCTGTGCTTTTAAAATGGTCATTTGTAAAAAATAAATAAAAAATGCATTAATTTAAAAGATAAGTGCTGCTGGTGTTTCAAAGATATTAAAGATTATTTTTTTAGGTCACTCCGAGGTCAGCTATCCCCCCTTTAAGGTCAGAATTAAATCAAAGTCATCTAGCCTACGGTTTCAGTGCAGATTTGGTTTTTAAGATGGAATCATTTTTCATTACGCCTGATGACATCACCATCCCATCAGATGTTAGTGCTGCGCTTATTTCCTGATGTATAGTTATTGCGTAACATCACATGTAATTCCTGTGCTGGTATTGAACGCAACAGTTACTGTTGCCCCTGGCAACGCCATGTTGTTTCCTGTCAAAGTTTTGCCCTCAGCATTTCACACAATAAAAGCACAGTGAAACTCAACTTCACAGACTTCTGCTGAATATTTCTCTATAAAACACTTTTGAGAGACCATCAATTTTTGAGAAAAAAACAAAAGCTTTTGAAAAAACAAAAAAAACTGCTGGCAGTAAGGAAGGTAACTCTGGCTCCGCGATATCCATTCTGAAATCCTCCTCGTTGAAGTAATTTTTAGGAAGGGGCGAAAATATTGGTTAGCTGATTGGCCTATGTTGGTGATAGACGGGCCAAATAAACCAATCAGATCCAGCAGAAGCATATAATGATACGTAACAGAGTGGCGCATGGCGAAGAGCCAATTGATAGATCAAACTCTTGCGAGAAACCAGTCGGGGAGAAGAGCAAAAACATCTTTTCCTCTGAGAAAAGCCTCCAGAGCAGTGTTTTGCTCTTCTTTCAGTGAAGAAATACTCTGTAATTCCTCGATAAAACTTTGCTTTCGATAGCTACGCTAACGATAGTTTCATCGGCTGAAGCGCCATGTTCTTTAGACTGAACTTTGTCGCTTCTGCGTTGCTTCACACCTCAACCATACTCAAAGCTAACGCTGATTGGGCCGTTAGTTTGGTGAAACGGCTCCAAATTTTTCTTTAACGGAGAGTTCTCCAGACTGATCTGCGTAGTAAAACCTTGAAAGCTCGTGCAGGATCAGGATGGTCTCACGAGGCTATAAGGACGGATGATCAGCATTCCTTCTACGGCTAAATTAAAGCTACAGCTCTTTAAAATCCACTTAAAAACCTATTGACAGCATTCCTTATTTCTACCCTTGTTTTATTATTTTAACACTATTTTCTCTGTATTCCATTTTAAATGAAAACTCCTCCTACAATCAGTCCCTGATTGGCTGCTGAGTCACGATTTCATAGATAAATTCAGATTTATCATCTTCAGTGATCAGCGCTCCTCTCTCTCCATGTGGTGCTGCTGTTTGACACCTCAGCTCCGTCTAATAGCACGAGGTCAGGGAGGAGCGGTTCACCGCTGGCTGCTTCACCACACGGTTTGCATAGTGATCCTATGTGAATCCACTGCACTCGCCGCGGACACCGCGTCTGGTCTGAACGCACCATTTCAGAAAAGCAGTCAATATTTGGACAGGACAAATGTGCTTATCAGATCATAACAGTCTTCATATATGCTTCTACAACCTTAAACATAAAGATCATTAGCTGATCTTAATTTCAACAATAAATATTTCCAGCATTGACTGCATTGAAACACATCCTCCTGAAAGATAAATCAAAGGCTTCTTGGCTTTTACAACAATCGCTACATTCCGACAAGTTAAAAACAATCCACTGGACTTTGTTTCCGAGTTTGAAGATGTTTTGCTTCCCATCCTGGAAGCTTTTTCAATTCAAAATGTCAGAGAAAAATAGCGTTGAGTTCCAAGATTTATAGAGTAGTCTAACAAAACCCTTGTTATGGCTTAGAAAACATGCAGAATGAACCAATAGAACAGCTCCGCTCCTTAATAAAGGGGAGTCATTGAGGTCATTGTTGGCCTGCAAAACCTGATACTGGCCTATGTCTCTGAAAAGGGAGTCGTTATGGTCATTGTAGGCCTGGCTGACCAGGAGAGATGTCTTGGTCCCTGCTTTGTAGGTTTTTGAGAGCTGGAAGCAGAGTCCACCTCTTCTGTTTAAGGTTGGATTTTCTAACCCATTAACGGCTTTTTTTAACACCCCTTTCAAACCACCTGTCTTCTTTGTCCAAAATGTGAACATTGTGGTCTTCAAACCAGGTGTAGCTGCACAGCAGAGTCTTATCTGGAGGTGGTAGCTCTTCTTTTTCTGTTTTCTAAGACATAACAAAGCTTTGTTTGGGCCACACTAGAAACCTGGAACGTACTCCTGACATTTTGAACTGAAAAAGCTTCCTGGATGGGAGCTGAACCGTCTTTAAACTTGAAAAACAAAGTCCAGTGGTTTGTTTTGGGGATTTTTTGGGAATGACTTTGACCTGGAAGACTGAAAATCTTCACCAACAATCACTACAGTTCCTATACAAAGTGCAAATTTTCCTTTGGATTAATTGGTTCATACTTCAGAGTTCTCACAGTTTCTTTTCCCTGATCCAGAATCTAAACGATCCATCCTAAAGATGAAAACTGGTGTTTTTTCTCTAAATGTTTCCAGTAAGAACATCCAGATCAGGGCTTAAACTAAAGACTATTTCAGTTGGTGACTAATCAACGATTCCAGTAGAGCTGGAAATCAACCATTTTTCCTGAAGCTTAATGTCAAAACTGGTGTAAACAGATCATGTCCTCTTGTTCAGGTGGAACCATCTCAGCTTCAACATTAAGTCACCATCAAATGGGAACAGTAACACTAAAGGTGAATAAAACCGTCCAGCTATGCTGCTTCCCTTTCATCTCAGTATGCAGTGTAAACACTGAGAGGAGCAGAGCTGAGACAGAGGCACAGGAGATGCTGATTGGCTGACTGGCACAGATTCACTGGTGCTTCTCTAGAACTGGAAGCTCTATAAGGTCACAGATTTAAAAAATATTACAGACTTTATAATCTCCAGACAGAAAGCTAAACATAAAACGCTTTTTGGAGGCGATTATCGGCTCATTTTAGGGCTGAAACAAGCGATTAATCGATCAATCGTTAACTGGATTATAGACTCTAAATCAGGCCTTTAACTGACAGAGCGACCCCCCTTAGAGGAGCAATTATACCAAAACTGTGAAAAAGGAAAAATATTTTGCATGTAAGATAAAAAAAAAACTTCTTCTCCAGTCTATACGCTCTATCCAGAACTCCCCAAGTGGAAACATTTTAGTTTAGGTTTAATTCTGTATAAAATCTTCTTTAAGGAACCCTACATTATCCGATTATTAACTGGATTAATCAATTCATAATGTAGTTTTTTTTGTTTTGTTTTATGAATCCTTTCAGAGGAAAACCAGAACTATATTTTCCTCTAATTTGGTTTTGTCTTGGTAGTTTAATAAAGTGCACCAATATAACAGCTACGGCTCTGCTGGACTTTCTAATGCTCAGTGTTTGTTTGGGAGGGAAACTAAAATCAGCCTGGTCATTATAAGTCGTCCTGATTGACTGGAACAAGGCCTCTATGACGGCTTTTTATGTAAATGGAGATCAGAGCGACCAGAGCCGCCCCGATCAACAGGGCGACTGGCAGAGCCACCATCAGTGCATGTTTGTTTCCTCCATCCTCGTTCCCTCCATCTTTACTGGCTTCCTCTGTTGCAGCTGTGGAAACAGAAAGAAGTAGTTTAGATGCATCAGGATCAACAAAGGAAATAAAAGGCAGCATGAGGTCCGTCTCCTTCCAGAATATTCCCCTTAAAACCAACTTCCTTAGCTTCTTCTCTAAATAGCCAACAGTCGCATCAGACCTCCTGCGCAAAGCGAAGCCTACGGCCTCCGCTGTTCCTCCCGTCTTGCTTGGAGCTCGAGGAGAGCATGTGCGATATTATTATTAAATTCACAGGAGTAAAACATGCGGAAATTAACCCTTAATTTAATGACGTATTTAAAAAATTCCCATCAGCATCCAGAATATGTTCAGTTTTTGCCCAAATATTTTCTTTTTGTTGTGGATCTTTGTAACAGGGATAACTAGGATCATATAAAATTGCTTTTTTTATGAAATATGTTTGGTCTCTGCTTCCAAACTCAGCATCTCTTCATCCAGGCCTGCAATAACAAGCTTGTTGTGACTGGATTGGATTTAACTTTTAAGCCTCTCTGTAAAAAATGAATGTTTTGATGGAGATTAGAAATCTGCTTCCTGGTTTGTTGAAGTATCAATAGTTTCCATTCAATTATTTAATTAAACTCTCTTAGTTTTTGGGAATGTATAAGAATTATGCTCTAATCTGTAGTTTCTGATCTGTTGTTATTATATTTTAATTTAAAAAAAAAACCGGATCTTCTCGTTGTTCCTTATCCTGTTTGATGCGATTGCCATGGCGAATATTGACCAGGCCGGACCGGACCGGAGTAAAAAGTAGCTCGACTCCGTATTTTGACGATGAAGGACGGAGAAGACGTACGTGGACGGAGACGTGCGGAGGAGTAGCGGTGGATGTGGAACAGCTTTCATTGATTAACATCACAGACAAGTACTATTGCATGGGAACGGGGCGGAGAGCTGATGGAGGATGTGGGATCTGGGGGTAAGAACCAACTGGTTACCCTGAGGAATGATGTCCTGGTATTAGAAATCAAGGATCTAAACAGTTATCGGTTTCCAATTGGGTCAAATCGTTATTTTACCAGATCATCTTTTCCACCTCTTTGATTGTTGATTGGTTTGAAAACATTCCAACTAATCTAAAAGAGGGTAAAAACCTATTTGATCTCGTTCCCAACTAGGGCTGGGCAATAAACTACATTTATAATTTAATCACAGTTTAGAAAAATGCAATTTTCAAATCATAAAAGTTCATCACAATGCATTTAACTTGTCATTGGGGCTGTTTCGTCGGGAGGCAAACAGGAACGGGTCGGATGTTGGCGGCAGACTGGAGACGATGTGTTCTTTAACCAGCCTTTAAAAGCACTTCATCATGATGGGAGTCAGTGAGGCAGGGTACGTCCAGGTTTAGTGCCTCCTCCCCCTGGTGTGGAACAGCTTTCACTGCTGGAGGCTGTTTAGTGTCTCAAACCTTCCAAAGAAGCTGTTCAGTTCATTGAGGAGGTCAGTGTTTGCTGCATCTACTGGGGGGGAGGGTGTGTTGTAATTCGTGATCATCTGAATGCCTTTCCACATCCTCCTGGTGTTGCTGTTGTCGTGGAAAAGATCCTGGATCTTCTGGCTGTGGTTCTGCTTCTCTGATCTGATGGCACGGTTTAAGCTGGCATGTGCTGTTCTTAGTGTCTCCTTATCACCAGACTTGAAAGCTTAGTTCGGTGCTTTTAGCGATTTCCGAACTTCTCCATTTATCCAGGATCATTGGTTTGCTCAGGTGGTGATGTTCTTTGTGATGCTGACGTCCTCAATGCATTTGTTGATGTAGGCTGACAGTCATGGCATACTCATCTATATTTAATAAGTTGTCGTTAGGCCTGTCGTGATAATCAATAAATCAATTATTCGCACAATAAATAAAAACGATCCACGTCATTTCATTTATCGGCTATATTGTCTCTGACTGTGTTTTTCTCTTTCTATTGATGATGCTGGATGAAAAGGCTTTACTCCGGTGCTATCTACTGACCCCTCCCCTTCCTCATTTTTTAGCAAGGGAATAAATGAGAAGGGAGGAGGAGGGGACTATCGCATCAGGTAGTCAGCGTGTATTATTTTGTACTTCTGCAGCTTTAGAGCCCCGTGAGGAGTTAGAAGAGTTAGCGAGAAAAAAACACATCTTATGTTGGGGGAAAACTCGAAATGGAACTGGTTTAAAAGCCGAATGCAACAGCCGCAGTGTGGGAGTATTTTGGATTTAAACCAAATGAGAGAGGCGAACCGCTGAAACTATGTGAGCCAGTATGTCGCATTTGTCATAAAACAGTAGCAACTAAGAGCAGCAATACAACCAACCTACACATGTGCCTAAAGCACAACCACCCAATAAAGTTTCTCCAGCTGGAAACAAAAAGTACAAGCGGCGGCCCGTCTGCGTCTTCAAGTTCTTGGCAGTCCACCATCACTTAAGCAATTAAAGCTGCAGTCTGTAACATTGAGAAGAGAGCAGACTTCGACTGAAAATTTGAAGAAAAACAGGTTTCACACCACTCCCCCACCCTCTCTGCTTCACTCATGCCCCACCTCCAAGCTCCACCCCTCTCACAGCATCTGTGCGGCTACTGCATGCAACCAGAAGCGTCCAAGCAGCGTACGCGGCAGCTCTTCCATTGACATCTTCTTTTTTGAAGTCTTTGCCGTGTAAGCAGTTGTCGGCAGGGGCAGTAAGGGCAGTTTCTCTTTCGCTGGTGGCTGTCGCTCCGCCATGACTTCCACGCGCGTCCTCCTGACTGCGGCAGCAGCCGAGGCGGCAGCGGCTGACGTTCAGCGGTGAGAGGGAGGCGGCGGGATTCAGCGTGTGTGAGCTGTGATTGACACTCCATCAGATGCTCCTCTGGCTGTGATTGGTTGTTTTGACTCGTCCCGAATTATTCTTTCCAGATTGAAATACAGGCAGTAGGCGGGACCAATTGAAGCAGTTTTTTTCACAGGTTACATATCACATGTACTGCTGTCTGAGCATAGGGACAGTTTTAGCCAATATGACAAAAAAGTGATTTTTAAAAACTTACAGACTTCAGCTTTAATCGACAGGCAGCATACAAAAAGGACGCCACAAAGTGGCGCGCGCTCACAGACAGCATAGCTCATTTAATTGCTAAAGAGATGCTCCCATTTAGTAGTGTTGAAAAGCCTATCTCTTTAAAAACTAATGATATACAGACTTTATTATTTGTACTCTTTTGGCTGAATGTAGTTTTTATTTCCACTGTGGTTTTATCTTGTGTTTAGTTTTTATTCAAGTGTATTTTAAGTTAACAGAGACTGAGAGTCCATTTGATTTTTACTTTTATTTTTAAGGCCAGACCGGAGGGCAGCAGCTCACCTGTTGGTGGTGTAACCTGTGGTGTAACCTTCAGGTGGATGACCTTCAGGGTCAGCGACCGGGTCCCGATGCCGACATCACAGAGGTAGGTTCCGGTGTCGTTCACAGTGGTGTTGAACAGGATGATGGACAGGTTCTTGTTGGTCATCTGTGGATCCGCCATCTGAACTCGGTTCTGATACAGAACGTTCTGGTATTGTTCATAACAACGTTTTTCCCGGTAGAAGAGTACAAAGTCCTCCATGTTGGTCCGGCGCCACTTCAGCGCTGTGATGACTCCAGTTCTGAGACACTGACAGCTGAGAAGGACGGCGTCTCCAGCCTCAGCGTTGATCTCCTCAGCCGACTCTGAATAAAACAGAATAAGGATTCAGGTTTTTCTTTATCTAATAGCTAAAATGCAAAGTTTTTATTTAACCCCTGATATAAAAGGTTTGAATACAGTGAATTCTGCCTGGTATGAGACCGATAACCAATAATAATATTGATCAGGACATCCCTAATCTACAGATCACTGAAAACCTTTTATTATTCTAAGGCTTTGCTTCTCTCTTTAAGCAATTTCTTTTAACATCCTTTAACTTCTAATCCACCAGTTTGTATTCTAGTGTTATTCTGTCCTGCTCCATATTCAATAAAAACAGCTGGCCAGTTGCTTTGTAAATCCATGTGCGCCACGATGAGCCTTTCACCTGCTTTCTCTGGCCAGGTGAATATTAAGGCCAACAGAATCAGATGTGTTGGGTTTGTAAAAGAAGAACTGAAATACACAGTAAGGGATTTTCATTCGGCTTCTGCAGAAGGAGAGACAGTTGAACCCCAGACTGAAACACTCTGTCTCCCACTGGACCTCCTCTGCAGAGCATTTTATTAACAGAACGTGACACATGGTTACAAACAGAGTATTGTTCTGACAGAACAACTGATCAGTTCATAAAGACAGAATGCTCCATCAGAATGACAAGGCAGGATGGTCTCCTGACTGAATCATGAGGCAGGAGTGGAGCATCTCATTTCTACAATGTTTCATATGAAACACATTAATTTAATAATCATCATTGAATAAACCTAACAAGATGAAACTGCCAAAATCGTTGCAGGTTTTGCATTCAGTGTGAACGCACCCCAACATTGCTCACTTCATGTTTTTATGGAGAACACTTCCTGCGTATTTCTTTAAACTCTGAGTATGCTGTTTAAGGTGACTCGTACTGCTATTGCATAGCTCTATGTATGATTTAAAGTTAATGTAATACATTTTAGTAACGTGTCAATATTGGCAGATAAAGCACAGATGATCAAAAAGAGTTTTGAGGGTATATTTTCTCATATTGTATCTATTTAAAATAATTTTAGATAAATTTTTTTTCTAAATGCTTGACATGAATATTCTGAAGATCATATTATTTTCTCCAAACATGTCTGCATCAATAAAGGCAACGTTATGTTATGAGCTAAAGACTCAGATGATGAGTGCTGCGTGGCATTATATTTATGTAGGTACTGCTCATTTCCCACTTATTTCATTAACTAATTTACTTATTTAAACGATAACACATCAGTAATATCAAAGCTACCCAGCAGGCCGTCTACTGAAGGGTTACAAGACTCTAGAAAAGTTACATTTCCTCATTCAAGAGAACCTTGATTTGGTATTTCCAAATTTGACAGCAGCCCTTAAGGCTTAGAGTATTTTTAACGGTGCTGTGACAGTTGCATCTGCAGCGAAATCATTTAGCTGAAGTTCTTCATGTCGTCACAGCATGTAGTCGAAACACACCAGGCACTGGAACCGAGCCGTCAGCTCCGGGTCCGGTCCGGTGTGACACATTAACTGGTGACGAGATTAACTGGTAGGAATCTATGCACACCGCACGTTACCGAAACGTAGGTGGCTGTGTTGATGCCTGCCAAAAAAATTATCAACGTAACAAAACTGTTCGCAAAGGAATCAACCAACACTAATGAATTAATTTCTGTTTGCTTTTGTTTTTCAGATCAGAACGATGTGGTAAGAAACTTGTATCCACAGAAAAGCAGTTAGTACAAAGAATTCCCACACAAAGAACAGCGTTGTTCACAAAAGCTGTCATTTCTCATGCTCAACCATAAGTTATAAATCAAAACCTGCAGCTTGGAGGAGACAGTCCGCTCAGTATGTAAATTCCTGAATGTAAATATAAATCAATTAAAGATACTCATCATTCAGAACATATCACATGTGGAAGCAGCACCTTTTCAAGAAAAACAGAACAATTGGGCTTCTCATCCTTCCTTCCAACTATTCACCACTTTATTTTTCAAACTCTGACAAAAAGTTATTTTGTCGTCATTACATTCCATACTTTTACGTTTCCTTAAATTTCCTATTTGGATACAAGTATAAGTCTCTACTACGGTGTTTCTTTTTTAGTTTTTTTGTGGTTTTTCTCAGAGACCCAAACACTCTATCCTGTATGATGAACTGTATCACACTAACCATGGTTTGAGGAAAGAAACAGCTTTATTTTTATTTCTATTGTGTTCAGTCTGTTTATAATATCCAGTTATGAGACCATAACGGGCTGCTGCTGAGCTGGTTTTACTGCCCCATATGTACAAAGGGGGTAAAATGTATTTACTTAGGCGCAATCACCTGTTGATGCGGAAACTTTACTTTTTCTGTTTTCATAGTAGAATTTAAATCCCAGATTTAGCAGCTACCGCTACAATCTGGGTATCACTCGCCATGCTCTATATTTTTTTCATGTAGAAAAATGCAGATAAAAAAAATCAGTAAAAAAATCACCTAGATTATCACTTTACTTGGATTTTCCCTTTATTCGGATTTAGTTTTTACATATGCATAGATATACATACAGATATATATACAGAAGAGCTATATGTGTATATATTTTTATCTCTTTTTATTCCTATTTTTTTATCTTTATTATATTGTATAGTTGGATGTGTGTATATATCATGTAAAACTGTAACTGGAGCGTGTAACAAAAGTAATTTCCCTCTGGGATTATTAAAGTTTTTCTGATTCTGATTAATTTGTGACAAATGGGGTCCTCAGCACAGCTGTTTGAAGAGATTAGGTGGCTGCTTGGTTGCTAGGGGTGTAAATCACACCCATAATGGCGATTCGATTCAGTATCATTATCCTGACCCAATGATTTGATTGTTTTCGATACTCAAGAATACACCATCTTCTTTTTCCTCTCCCATGTCTGTCTTGCCTACTGTTTACACGAGTGTGTGTGTGCAAGCAGAAAGAGGGTAGTGGCTAAAGGAAGTGAGGTAGGAGGGCAAAATATGTTTGGTGTCACCGCAGCACGAGAGTCAGAATTACGTCCAGGAGCAAATGGATAAAAATAGACCGGAGGAAAAAAACAAAACATGAATCAATACTCTTGCGGACGTGTCGATGCATCGGATCGTCGACTGTTGGATCGATGCATCGATAGAAAAACGATTATTTTTTTACACCCCTACTGATTGCCTGATGAAAAAGGCGCAAAAAAAGTAAACCATCGGGTCAGAATAAATGTTATAATTTATCCTGGCCTAATATCTATCCAACACACGTCTTTTGTCTGATGATAATGTGAAATATTATGAGTAATTGAAGTTTGGGGATCAAATAAACGCATCATGAGGATCTGAAAGCATCAGAATCTGCAGAGTCTCACAGATTAACTTGTGATCCAGCAGAATCTGGAGGAATACGGTCTCTAAAACCCTCCATCGCCTTCTCATGATGCTTATCCTCTAATTAGGGTTTTAGTACTTTAAATGTTTAATAGTTATTGGTGATTCTTTTTCATGCCGTAGTTATGAACCTGTCATGATGTGTAACCATGTTCATGCAGTCAGCTGTCATCTTATTCCATTCTATTGGTTTGAGGACGACACATTTTTTCGTTTGCATGCAGATCTTTAAATTATTCACGTTTTTACAGTTTCTGGCAATTGAGTATTATTTTGTCTACTTTTTACTGTAAGTCGATGCAGTTTGCTTCACTGGTACAATTAGAATGATAAAAAAGCAACTCATCACAAAGAGCTACCAGTGAGGAAATGTTTGTCATTTCAGAGTTAGGACATAATATTATCTTGCCCATCAGTAAAAAAATCTGTTTTAAAAAAATAAGGGCTAATTAATTATCTCTATGGAGACGAACCTGAGAATTGTATTTTATTTATTTTATTTTTTTGCGAAGCCTCCCTGAACCTGTTCAGCTGATCTGTATGTTGAACAGCTGATCTAGATCAACATTTGACAGTTATTCTATAGTTTTTCAGAGTCCGCTGATCGCTTAAATCATGTTTTAATTCCAGAATATGAGATATTATTATTATGATTTCTTTTCCTTCTTTACTCTTAGAACAGAGTGGGGTCACCTTGTTAAGAAATCATTAGACAGTAGTTTCTGCAGCGTAGCTGTGAAGAGATAAAATCATCACCAGATATCTTTTCTATCATTAATCTACTGTATTTTATTCATTGATAGTTAGGCACCTGTCAGCCTGGAGGCTCTGCTGCTTCTTTTAATGTTTTTAGCACAGCAGATTCTGCATTTTTTCGCCCCGATGCCCAAAATATCACATAAATTCACACAATACGTAAAGTGAATTCAGACTTAAGGTTTCTCTCTTCCCTTTAGCTTTTTTTTCTGTTGTTATTTTTATTTGTTCCTGTAACACACCTTAAATTTTAAAGACATTTCTAACTCCTCTGGAAACGAGCTGGACTGTAAATAGTTTCCCTCCATATAAACTATGGAAGCAAATTGTTACCATATTTCAAATGCATTTTCATTTTCAAATTTTACATTTCAAATTGAATTTTGATATGTATTTGCTGGGGTACGTTTTGAAAAATACATCTCAAATGTCTTTTTCTTTTTAATCAAGTTAAAGGATGAGCGGTGGTGAAGAAGAAAATGCAAACAGGATTATTGATTACTAATTTCATTTATGAGTCAAACAATGCAGCCACATTCTTAAAATGAAAAAGCATTTCTGGAAATGCTTTTTCATTTGAAATATGGTAACGATTTGCTTCCATAATAAACAGTCAGTGCTTTTGAGAACAGAAAAAGGAAACATTAATTTTAGCTCCATTTTATTTTAAAGACACTGTTAGTTTCTCCCATGTACCTTTTATTGCCCCTGGCTTTTATTCCTTCTCATACAGCTTTCTGTGATTTTGCTAAACCCCCCAGAAAAAAGGTGTCCTCCTTTTCAGAAAGCCAAATCTGGTCGCCATAGTTAGATGCCCAGTGAGGCTCCATCACTGGTGATTTATCAAGCATGAGCAGAGATGCCATCAGAGGCTATAACAGCTGGAAAATGAAGCAAACAGGAAGACCGGAGGCGATGTTTCACCGACTAGAACCCACTCCCACGGCAATAATCTCCCCTTTAAAGCAGAGTTTAACTCACCATCAGGGCTGGCGGACGGTACCGATTCGGATGATCCAGAAACCAGGAAGATGAACAGGCACCAGGTGGTCTGCTGGGCAGCAGTGCTGCTGCTGGTCATAGCCTTAAATAAACGGACCTAACGACACAAAAGGAACGAACCGAACAGGTCCGTTTGCTGGACTTTCATTCAGTAGTTATTTAGAGGGTCACCCAGAACCTCTAGAACACGAGGAGAAAGGTCCGCTATGTCGCAGTTATGGCTTTGAATGAATGACCTTCTACGGCTCTATTTGTTCTTCTGCTGCTGCTGCTGTAGTGGTGAGGCAGCGTTCTGGAGCAGTACCGCCCTCTGCTGGTTAGTATGTCTGCCTGGAAATATACAACAACATTGGAAAATAGTTTATTCCTAGTACGGAAGAGACTTGAAAAAAAAAGTTAACTGATTTTTACATTTTATTTCAATTTTAATATGGAAATAATGTCAGAATTCTGGAATTAAACTCAGAATTCTGGGAAATAAAGTCAGAATTCTAAGAAAGGGTCAGAATTCAGAGAAAAAGTGAGAATTCAGAGGAAAAAAAGTCAGAATTCTGAGATTAAAGTCAGAATTCTGACTTTTTTTCACCATATTATAGTAAAATAAAATGTAAAAATCAGTTAACTTTTTTTTTTCTTTTTTTTTTTTTTCCAGTGACCCTAATCCTCTTCTGTACACATCTCTTCCTTTATGGTGCCAATTTACATTAAAATCCAGAATTATGAAATTAAAGTCAGAATTTTGAGAAAAACTTTTTCCCCATATTAAAATGAAAATACATTTTAAAATCAGTTAACTTTTTTTTATTTTTTCAGTGACACTAATCCTTTCTGTAATTTTGTCATTGTAAATATTAGGAACTTGTGAAAAATGAACATAAAACAGATGTCAAACTGCCATTACAGCTGTTACTGGGCCTAATTGATTTGGGATTAAAGAAATAAAATATCACATTTTTAATTGTCTTCTAAATGTGGCTCCAAACAAACAATTAAAAATACTGTGAAAGTATATATGAAAAAAAAAAAAAACAGATGAAGCCTCAGATTCTAAGAATCAGTGTCTTGATAATGAATGCAGCAAATTAGGACCAAATCAGTTTTGTTCCACCAAGGTTTTAGTGGGGATGGGTTGAGAGGTCCTTTGGACGCCATTTATCCAAATGAACACCAAGCTGTGCCATATATGTATATTTCCTCCATCATAAAAAGGAACCTGATAGAATATAAATTATTATTTCCTGAAGTTTAACTCCTGCTCATGACAGAGCCTTTGGTCATGGTAATCACCCTGTGTGTTTTTAAAATGTATCTGTGTGCAAAAAAAAGACAAGAAAATAAGATTTGCTGGTGAAGATTCATGGTCATCCATGTCATAGTCATTCCAAAAAATTTAAAAACAGTCCACTGGACTTGGTTTGCAAGTTAGAAGACAAGGTCTTCTAACTTAGAAACTGCTGATAAATAAATACATTTATTTTGAGCTTTTCTGGTCGTACTAACCACTGAAAGCCCTTTAAATTAGAGTCACATTCACCTAAACATACTCTGGGCAAGGCAACTTGGCATGAAGTGCCTTGCCCAGGGGCACATTGACATATGGTCTTCCAATGTGCACAGCTAGGGGGCGCCAAAACCCAATCTACTTTATCTACAAATAAACATCAGAAAATGGAAGTTTAATGATCACAAAGTTGACATGAGATTATTTTTTCAGTGATCTCTTAAAGATTAAGTTCTATTAATTGCAATGTTTTCAAATTGAGCTCCACAGATCACATTCGCCCAGCTGACCAAAAGAAATGCATCTTCAATTCTCACTCTAGAGGAAAGCCCACCCTCAGGAGTGAAGATGTGATCTATTAAACGTAATTTGTAAGGAGAGCAATTTGTAAACTCAAGTCGAGAATTAAAAAGGTGAAAATTTCACTTAATAAAAAAATAACCTCAAAAAAATTAATATGAAAACAAAAATGAACAAAATAGCAAAGTTCACCTAGAGTTGTTTTTTTCCTGGATTCTGGATTTCCTGGATTTTTCCAACAAAATGCTTCTGAGAATAATGGAGCAAAATTCAGTCTGTAATATAACATACATCTTTAAAAACTGTTTTCAGTTGAATTCATCCGCCTCTTGCCCAGATGCTTGACACCTCATGTAATCATTTCCTCCTCCTCTGCAATAAGTCTAGTGTGCTTCCTCCAAAGCATAAAGACTGCTAAAATCTGCTACTTAATGCATGCAATGAACAGGATGTCGTTCACCACAAACTAAACGTGTGATGTCAGTGCAAAGGCCAAATCTGCTCTAGTAAATAACACGATCAAAACACAAAGCCAGGTTAAATAAGTGGAATAAATCAGGTCAGAAAGCCATAATTAGGGTATTTTTCTGATTTAATTTGTGGTTTTATTTGACTTTGCTGTCAGTTGTTACTTAGTTTGTATTTTTGGCCGCTGCTCTTGTCATCGTCAGCTGAATCAACTCCTGTTTTTCCTCATCGATCACAGAGAAGGAGATTACTGATGAATCAATAGAAACATGGCTCACTCTGGTGATGAATATAAGGAAAGTTGGAAATACACTGGTTTACAAATTAGACTAATTAGAAGGTTGTTTTAACCACTTTCTATTTCCAGTCCCTCTCATATGGATTTGGTTTATTTGATGGTAATAATTACTGATTTCATCTTTGATGGTATCAGGTTTCTGTTGGGCAGGTTTCCTTTACAGAGGTTATGATGTGAAATGTTCAGAAAAACAGCAAAGTCCTCCCACTCTGAGATGTTGACAGGAAACCACAGCCCCATCTAGTTAGAGGATGAAGAGGTGGGCCAGTTTACAATAACTGGTCAAAGAGCTGGTTTCCTGTCAGAGAGCTGAAGGATGAAGGTACAAAATCAACTGGGGTTTCTCTGTAAGTAAATTTAATGTCAAGAAAAACAGCGATGTTTTCTGTCTGGTAAAGATAGATCTGCTTCCTTTGATCGGATCAGCACAGGTTTACGTTATAATCAACCATCTTCTGTTTGTCGTCAAACTCTGATCGCTGTTTTTCTATTTTCTGCTCAGAAGGAAAAATCAAACTAAGGTTGTTTTTTTCCTTTTAGTTTTCATGTCCTTCCTGATTTCTGCAGCTATCCACGGTGAGTGAACCTCTGCTTCCATTTTAACACAAAAACTGATCTTAAATGGGATATATCTTACAGAATCCAATTTTGTGGTGTTCTTGGAGTCTCTAAAAGCCCAAAAGATAGATTTTAGTCTATCCAGACCTTTTATTTGTATATATATATATATGTATTAGATTTATTCTGTTTGGGTCATATTTTTTAGTCCATTCTCTTTTCTTCATTTGCAGTTATGTTTTGCTTTCTATCGCGTCACTGTATTTGCTGTGATAAGGTCATGGGTTTCTGCTTTATCCGCCATTTTCTTCGAGTTGAAAGGTGCCAAAGCCACAAGCAGATTGCTTTAAATGTCTGTTTGTTGGGTCTATTATCACACATACAGTAAGTCATAATACCATGTCACAGCATCAGAACCACTTTGTGTTTGGTTAAATTTTCATCACGACATACTGTACCCACATCAGCTGGGAAACTCCTCTTTGTTGGACTTCAGGGGACCAGTGTTTTAGCAGCCTCAGCCATTATAAGGATTAGCTAAACGACTTCCTCTGTCTGAAGTGTCCTTTCCCTCAGAGGACAGAAACGACAGACAGCACAGCGGTAAGCTTTGGATAACTCTAAAATGAAAACAAGCTTTATTAAAGATGCGTTTCTAGACTTTTTGATAGCACAGCTCCTGACTTTTCCTTATGTTAGCACTGGATGCTCACTTATGGTGTGTTTTCAAATGTTTACCATAGAGAGCTGCACACTTAATTGCCTGTGCTTGAGGAATGAATAAAGTTGTTTGATTCAAATCTGATTAAAAACATGATTTGCATATATGCAGTGATGTCATTGGTGTTATTAGCTGAGCAGTTGCTAACTCATTGTTTCTGTTGGGGTCTTGTTTTTAAGACATTTTCTGAATCTCAAATCTTTGTCACCTTGGACCAATAATGACAGAATGCACATATATAAAACACAGAGAAAATGAAAAACATGAATGACCAATATTAAAATTTTTAGTTAGTCTGTGTTTATCCATCTTGTTGTATTTATATTTCAAAAGGTATCTGGTATAGTTTGCATTAAAATATCACCTATAATATCAGTAATGGATATCATGTTACTTCTGTGATTTGATGAAGTTTGCTAGGCTGCTGTTTAAAGGTCCTGTATTATTCTAGATTTGAAACTAAAAACGATTAACATTGAAGCCCCCAGAGCATGTTTTTGCCATTTGTGCCAGAAAATTTGTCTCATATCAGGCTGATGGGAACTACGTAAAATATTTGTATTCAGCCCTCATGCCCAGTAGTCCTAAATGCCCCGCCCCCACAACCCGCAACTATGACAACCAGTCAGAATTCGTAAAGATGGCCCAGGAGCTCCGAATATTACACCAGATAAAGGCTGAAGTTTGACTGATGGGCTACAGACTGCTCTGGACAAATTATTTCCCCTTATGACATCATAAAGGGCATAATATTCAAAAAGCGCATTTTGAGCACACATTAGCTAAGATGTGGACAAAGGCACTGATAGTGGGGAAAGTTTTTTTTTTATTATTTGTGAACCTCATACACAATCCTCAAGAAATATTACTGTTACAAAAGGTTTATAATGTGAAGTTTGGATAAAATGGGACCTTTAAAATATTTTTACAGGGGTGAAAAACAATCTAAATTGTTTTGGATCACTTTTTTCTTTGATTCTCCACTTTAATTTTCATATTCTGAGAGGCCTTGCTGACCCACATGAAGAATCACACAAGCAGATGGTAGACAAAGGGTAAAGACCTATTTGAACCCAGAACCATGGGAATGAACCAGTTTCTGGGCTCTGGAGATTCTCCAGCTTCTGAAGAATCTGTTATCAAAGGCATCAATGAGGAAGGATATGAATAGAGAAGTCTTATTGTTCTGGATCAAATTTAAGTGCCTTTAGGATGATATGAGATCCTGGTAGTGAGTCTCTGGTGATATGAGAGGGAGGCCACGCTGGTAGAGTCATAGAGCTGGAGAACGTGGCAGGCAGAGGATGACTTCAGCAGTTGTAGAGAAGACCGTGGATAACATGTTTCCAGAAGTAATCCAGGAAATGGTAAACTTCTTCAAACTGGAGAATATACAACAAGTTGCTCCACATCCTGAATCAGTGAGATGGGTCTTCTTTTCATTTCAGACTGCATCAAAAACATGATCTCAAAGAGGCGCTTCAGAAAATCTGTGGCGCCTCAGGGGCTAAATCTACGGAAAAATTCAGACCAATAAACATTTCAGAAGACCTTTTAAGCACAACTTGTCTGGATAAAATATCAGGTTCTCTGAGTACAATCGGACCAGTATCAAACCCTCATCAAAAGCACGGGCTCTGTTGGATACTAAAGGGAAAGACTCACTGCAGGTAATCTAAGGAGCAGCGTACAAGGCATCCAGGCTGCCTATACCATCTCCTGGTACTGGTCCAAGGAGACAAGTCAATCTGCCTTCTTTCCACAGGTAGCATTGTATCCATCCTCTTCACCTTCTTCATATTGACACCCCAGCACTGCTGCAGCATATGATCACATGGCTGAGCACCATTTATGAGGGGTGGTGGCGTAGTGATTAGTGCATTGCACTTGGGTCTCGGAGGTTCTGAGTCCGCACTTACCCCTGGATGTCAAGAGAACGCTGGACTCCCTTATCCTGCCAACAAGGGTCATCCTGATGCCTTGCTTCCTGACTCCATTGGTCAGCAGGATGCCTTGCATGCTGCCTCCCCCACTGTTAGTCATTATGGCAGGTTTGCCTCAACCCAAGTTACCAAAGCTCTGCTGGTTTCCTTCACCCTAGTTATCGAGGTTGGAGTCCAGGTGAAGTTTCCTGTATGCCCTGAATCCTGAACAAAGTTCCCCCATTGGTCTTAGCATCACTTGGGCTCCACTGAGACTCCAGTCAAAGTGGTCCAGCCCTGGTTTGAAGTTCCCCAGGCTCCACCGTGAATCAGAATTCCTTTGGCCTTCCATTCAAGCTCGTCAAGTTACTAAACTTTAGGTCCTAGCTGGCCAGATTTCCAGACCTCCGGCTGGACCCAAAGCCTCGTCCTAGTTCAAAACCTTGCCATGGGCTCTACCTGTAGCCTGTCCCATCCCTTTCATCAACATCCACCATAGACCACCACAGACCCAGGGATGCCCACCAGAGATTGTGTATAATTGGGATGGGCTACCCACTTGAAATGTTGTCTAACCCTGTTTGGATAGCTTTTGTTTTGTTTTTGGACTCTTGCCCATTTTAAGGCTGTTTCCATCTGCCTTATTTGGGTAGTGTAAAAGGGTGGTCCTGTCACTATGCTTCCGACTCATGATGCACCCTGGTTACTTGGCCAGGGGGATATCCCCTTGAATGACTGGTCTGCACACATTACCTAGACCCTGGAGTCTGTTGGATCAAATCCTGCCCTGTACCTCTGCTGCATAACGAACAACAGGTAGTTTATTTAATGTTTTCAGAATATCAGTAGCGGCTGCTCAATGGTGCAGTGATTAGCCCTGCTGCCTTGCAGCAAGAACGTTCCAGGCTCGATTCACGGCCCGAGGTCTTTCGGCATGGAGTTTGCATGTTCTCCCTGAGCATGCGTGGGTTCACTCTGGGTACTCTGGCTTCCTCCCACAGTCCAAAAACATGCCCGTTAGGTTAATTCTCCTTAGGTGTGAGTGTGTGGGTGAATGGTTATTTGTCATGTTTGTCTCTATGTTGCCCTGCAATGGACTGGCTACCTGTTCAGGGTGGACCCCACCTCTTGCCTCTAGACAGCTGGAGATCCCTTGCGACCCTGCTTAAGATAAGCATGACAGAAAATGGAAGGATGAAATATCAGTGCTTGTGTGCACCGCCTGCCATCATGTGTTCCTGCTCTCACTGGTTTCTCATTGACTTCTGACTCTGCTTACAGCCTGGATTCCCTCTGCATGCCCAAAGCGTTTCGCACTTTTTCCATGTAAAAAATGTTTTTATGGCGTATTCAGTTTAGCATGGTTAGTTATATTCTTGATCTGCACAGGTCACCTGACTGTGAGTCCCAGCAGATC
>JAGKQL010000050.1:5157635-5168039 GCA_018398635.1 Cyprinodon brontotheroides | reverse complement strand
CTCTGGTTTAAGTAATTTCCCTCTGGGATTATTAAAGTATTTCTGATTCTGATTTTGATAACAGTTCAGTCCATCCTCTCAATAATAGGCAGGGTCAGCCAATGCACTGCCAACGAGAGGCGGCCCTGAGCCGCCCACAGTGTCCCAAATGCAGCCGCCACAGAGAACATGCAGGAAGCCGAACTAGGTCTGGGAAGAACAGATCAGGCAAGAACAGTTCAGGGATCCTGGAGTTCTCCACACGATCAGAGGTTATGACCCAAAAAGGAAACAGAGGGGTCCAGGCCTCCAGGAATCCTCAGAGTCCCATATGTCGAGCAACCAACTCAGACAGGAACGCACAGAAAAAGACAGGCAGAATGCTGCAGGAGTCCAAAGGAGGTTCAGGCGAACAGGTCAGACGGGGACAGACAGCGCCAGTGGATGAGAGGGAACGCAATCAGGAAAATAAAATCATTAGGAAACACTGAAACGCTCTCATGACTGGCTAGGGAATAAACTCGCCTGAAGACAGAGGCTCCAGAATAATCTCACTGGAACAGGGACATGAAGCTTATGATACACCAAACTAATTAACAGACAGACCAACAGGCATAAAAAGACCGACCGATAGCAAACAAACAATGATCTGGCCCTGATAGCTCGGGCTGAACCAAATATAAAAAAATCAGACGCAGGTGGATCAGATGAGTGATAATTAGAAAACCGAAGTTAGGCAGGTGAGTGAAATGAACAATTAAAGTGAGCCATCAGGGCAGATCATGAGATATAGGCTACGTTCACACTGCAGGCCTTGATGCTCAATTACGATTTATTTTTTTTATCCGATTTTTTTGCGTTGCTGTTCACATTTCCAAACATATGGAACTTGTAATGTGATCTCCTGTGTGAACTGCATTCATACAACCTAAGTGTCCCGCATGCGCAGTAGAGGACGCAGTGACGCTTTCACAAGCCAAGCGTGCTTCCATATGTTTACAGTAGTAAACATGGATGGTAGCACTGGAGCACATCTTGCGATCTTTCCCAACCTTAAAAACTCAATCTTTTCAAGATGGTTAAACATAAATACAACTCTTCGCATTATCGTCCACCATTGTTGTTGTTTTTCTTGCCGCTTCTGTGTAGCAAGACGCAGAATAGTGACCTTTGTCGGGTATTAATGACATTCAGGTCGGATAAATGCGACCTGCGATTCAGGACCACATAGCCGAGTGGCCTGGGTTGGATTGGAAAAAATTGGATCTGTGTTGTTCAGACTGTCATGAAAAGATCAGATCCAGGTCGCATGTGGGCAAAAAAATCGGATTTCATTAGAGTAAAGAGGCAGGAGATGGACGCAAATCGCTAATCTAGAGATAAATCTAGAGATAAATCTTGCTAGGGGCATGTAGTGGATGAACAGTTGGGCTGAATACTGATCCTTGGAGAGCCACACAAGAGAGTATGATTTCTGAAGCTTTCCCGGGGGAAACATAGTCAATTCTGTCATTATGTGTAGAGTGGAAGCAAAGCTGCGATGTCCTGCAGCTGAATGTCATTTACTTAATATTATCACAATATTAAATCATTTCAATATAAAAAAATTAGAAAATATTTATACGAAAGAGGAGAATAATTTAGCGCTTGCTGTTTTTGTCTCTCAGTGCTTGTTGGAGATGATTCTGCCTCAGCATAGTATAATTATTGCATCAATGGGTGTAATGTACATAACCTCCAGCAGGGGGCACTCCTGTATTTATTTACTGCTATCATGTTTGCCTGGAATTTTATGATTCTCAGATTCAAACATCAAGTATCATGTGAGAAAGTCTCGTCCTCTCTATCTATTATAGGGCTCTGCGCTCTCAGATGATGCATGAGAGAGTGGAAACCTGGTTGTGTTAATTATAAGGTTAAGTGGAGAACCTCCTCCCTCAGCAAATACTCCAACACATACCGCTCTGACTGTAAATCACAGGCTTCGCCTTCCTCACTCTGAGCTGGGGGTCCATAAAATCAGGAATCTGTGGAGCTCCGTCCAGATGGTTCTCGGTCTGCAGATGTTTGGACATAAATCATCAGGGATGTCCCCGCCCCCTCCTGTTTCTGAGGGTGGAGCAGGTAGAGGAGCATCTCCTCCTGCTCCATCATTGACCACCATCAGCAATACAAGCTCTCAACACGTAATAACTATGTGAACAAAACATTTTTTTACATCAGTCATACAACCGTGACAAAAAAGCACTGAATATTGGAAAACTGTAAATCATACACAAGTCTTATGTTTACATTTGATCCACATGTTTACATTTTTTCACTGCTGCACTTTAGAAACGGAAATGTCAAGACAGCTGTACTGAACAAAATTTTGTTTTGTATACAAAACGTCAATAAAGTCTGTCTAAAAGTTTAAAGTTACAAAACTCTTTAATTTTAGTTATTATCAGTAATTGCAATTATAAGAAATGCATTTAAAACATTTTATTAACATAAATTAATGTCATATAGAGGATTGTTTTGCGCTTTTTTACATTAGATCACAGTATAAAATCTACAAATTCTTCAATACTTTTGTCTCAAATAAATTGATAAATCTACAGATTAGTAGATGAGAAAGTATCATGAATTTACTGCTTTTTTAGTGAAGGACGCTGCAGAGACAAGCTGCTCTAAACCAAAACAGAGATAAAATAATGCTGACAGAGGAAATAGTGGGCAATGCTGTTAGGAGGTTTGTAAGTGGCTTTGAAATAAGCCGTGTGAACTTAGAACTTGAAGGACTGTTTCGTATACCTACCTCCAGCACAGAGACAGATCTGTCCTCATCCCAACCGGCCGCTCATTCCGCCCGCAGGCTCGTCTGATCCTCAGCGTTTTTCTGTCCATCTCCAGCCTCTAGCTGCTAGCCTTGGCCTGCCATCGTCTCTTCCTGCTCTGTCGCCATGCCGGGCACCTTCGATATCACGCCTTCCTCCTCTTAGTAAGCTGCAGCCCATCTCCCCTGCTTTTGGACCTCTCTCCACCCGGCAGACTAATCCGATCTTCCACCATTCCTGCTCAATCCTCCATGGGCAGCCTCTAGTTAACCCAGGCCAGCTGGATCCTTTTGGGGCCATCAGCTGCCACTCTGGTTCCTTAGCAACAGCAGGCGGCATCGCTGGCAGCCCGGCCCAGTTATGGAGCTGTTGAACACTGATTCCCCACCTGCCCTGTCTGACATCAGGAACGCCATCTCCCCTTACCTCTGTTGTCCAGGTGATTTATCCCCGTTTTAAGGACTCTAACCAAAACAAACATGGACAGTGACTAGTCTGTCAGCTCTCCATAAATGCAAACCCACTTCCTGTAAATATAAATAGCAATCTCTAAGGCAAGGCAATCATAAAGATCCATAGGGGATCATAAATAACATACATATAGATAATATATTACATTTATGTCAGTAAATACCTGTGATTATCAAACACTGTACCTTTAAAATGTATTTCAACTCTTATCTAAAATGTTTTACATTCTATTTTATCAGCGACTATTTAAAATATTCACTAAATAAACTGTAATAATATTAAAATGTATCAATTATAAAACAGACCAATCAGCTTTTTTTACATATAGATAACAATTAAAAAATAAATAAATAAAAAAAAAAAAAAATAAATAAAATTACCTTGTGTCTATTAGCCCCACCCACTGACTTTAAATTAGTGAAGTAAACAAAAGACTATAAAGTAAATATATAAATATTTGAGCATATGATCAATTAAAATGTTTTTCATGAATTCCACATTAATGTATCAAGATAAATTTCAGAAATAGTCTAATTATTAAGGAATACATTTTTTTATTTCCTGCATTCGATGAGATTAATTTGTTGATTTGCAGAATGTGACTCTACAGCGCAAACATTCCTTTAATTTTTTTTCTTCCTGATATTAAATAAATCAATTAAAAGTAAAACATTAATTAAATCCCCACATTAAGTCATATTTACAGATTTTAACTCACTTTAAGGAAAGATTTATTCAGGAAAAATAGTTCAAATAAACAGATTTATTGTCCCAAATAACAAATAGTTTCTATTTACATATCAAACAGAATATTATGTTACATATTATCTATAAATGTAACAATAAACCAGCTCCCATATATTACAAGGTTTCATAATATGGACTGTTTTCAGATCTGCAGATGAAATAGATCAACATCAATGAGCTCCTATTAATCCAATTAATTTACAGGGATAATAATCTGGTTAAATCTAATGGAGGTTTCTTCCTGATAAAAGGTAATTTTTCTTCCCCACTGTTACCTAGTGTATGCTCAGTGTGAGGGATTGTTGCAGAGTCAACAACACAATGCAAATGAAGTCTACAAGGAATGAATCCTATAAAGTCAACGACTGGATGCAATCCGCTGGGTTCCTTTAGACGGAAAATATTCAACCAATTTGGAAACACGCTGCCTCATTTGGACTGACTAATCAGGAATAAGCCTAAGTGAATCAATAACTTTCACTCTTTATTGAAGTACAATGAGTCGACATGTGCTCTGCTCTTCTATATGTATCCAGGCTCTATAATGACAGTCAATACACACTCACCGCCACTTTATTAGGTACCCCATGCTATTAACGGGTTGGACCCCCTTTTGCCTTCAGAACTGCCTCACCTCTTCATGGCATAGATTCAACAAAGTGCTGGAAGCATTCCTCAGGGAGTTTGGTCCATATTGACATGATGACATCACACAGTTGCCGCAGATTTGTCGGCTGCACATCCATGATGCGAATCTCCCGCTCCACCACATCCCAAAGATGCTCTATTGGATTGAGATCTGGTGACTGTGGAGGCCATTTGAGTACAGTGAACTCATTGTCATGTTCAAGAAACCAGTCTGAGATGATTCCAGCTTTATGACATGGCGCATTATCCTGCTGAAAGTAGCCATCAGAAGTTGGGTACATTGTGGTCATAAAGGGATGGACATGGTCAGCAACAATTCTCAGGTAGGCTGTGGCTGTTGCAACGATGCTCAATTGGTACCAAGGCCCAAAGAGTGCCAAGAAAATATTCCCATCACCCACACCATGACACCACCACCACCAGCCTGAACCATTGATACAAGGCAGGATGGATCCATGCTTTCATGTTGTAGATGCCAATTCTGACCCTACCATCCCAATGTGTCGCAGCAGAAATCGAGACTCATCAGTAACCAGGCAAGCGTTTTTCTTCTATTGTCCAATTTCGATGAGCTTGTGCAAATTGTAGCCTTGTAGGTGGTTATTTGAGTCACTGTTGCCCTTCTATCAGCTCGAACCAGTCTGGCCATTCTCCTCTGACCTCTGGCATCAACAAGGCATTTCCGCCCACAGAACTGCCGCTCACTGGATGTTTTTTCTTTTTCGACCATTCTCTGTAAACCCTAGAGATGGTTCTGCGTGAAAATCCCAGTAGATCAGCAGTTTCTGAAATACTCAGACCAGCCCTTCTGGCACCAACAATCATGCCATCGTTCAAAGTCACTCAAATCACCTTTCTTCCCCATACTGATGCTCGCTTTGAACTGCAGGAGATTGTCTTGACCATGTCTACATGCCTAAATGCACTGAGTTGCCGCCATGTGATTGGCTGCTTAGAAATTAAGTGTTAACGAGCAGTTGGACAGGTGTACCTAATAAAGTGGCTGGTGAGTGTAAATTAGTTATTGGTGAGTATAAACAGTGCTTAATGAGAATTCTGCGGGACATAAATAACCCCGCTGAGACACAGAGGTGGTTTTATATCAGGAGCTCTGAGCTTTAGAATCTGATGGATTAATGCTAAAGATCTTCTTTTGTTTGGTAGTTTTTTTGTATGTTTTTTTAAAGGAAGTTACATATGTTCAGTTTGTGATTAGTCTGTTTTAAGGGAAGCTTCAGTTTTGCTGACGAAGATTACTCTCAGACTGAGGATACTAGAAGAGAAGTGCTTCAATTAACCTGTAAATCTTACCTACTTAGCAGGTAAGGGTTCAGTCATTAGTTACCGTGGTAACAGATGGCCAACAGTTGCTGTTTGTGTTCATTGGTGTGTCCTTCTTTCCTTTCAGATGTGCTGTCTTGTTGCTTGTTCTGATGAACAATTCATTCATCAATGCCGGAGCAGAGGCCGCCTAACGTTCTGGTTTTAACAGCAACATGGGAAGAGTTGAGAAATAATCAGCTTTTACGCTCTAAAGGAGTAAACAAACCAAACGAAAACAGCAGTTGGCACAAGATGAGTCCAACATATTTCAAGGCAGAGGCTTGGAGAAAACCAGAGGAAGGGAGGAAACCTTCCTGGTTCCAAATATCAGAAGGTCTACATGAAGCCAGCAGCAGTCTGAAGTTCAGCTGCAGCTGCTAAATTCATCAGAATGGTCCTTTAAATGAGGGGTCTCTGATGATGTCATCGACAAGCCCCTCGTCTCAGTGTGACATCATCGACCGCAATCTGCCCTCGTTGTCCACTCCGTCGCTCGGCCTTTAACAGCACCTGCACACATCATCATCATAACATCAGAGTTATCAATATTATCAGAATTAATAGCATCTTTGATAATTAGAGTTATCATCATTCCACCTAGCCTCGTGAGACCATCCTGATCTCACGAAGCTTTCAAGATTTCACTCGCAGATCAGTGTGGAGATTCTCATAGTTAAAGAAAAATTTGGAGCCGCTTCACCAAACTTAACGCCCAATCAGCGCTGGCTTTTGAGGCGTAAGGCTGGTGTGACGCTAACGAGGAAGCCGGCAGTTCTTGTCTAAAGAACATGGGCGTTTCAGCCGATGAAACTAGCGTTAGGCGTGGCTATCAAGCAAGTTTTATCGGAATTACAGAGTATTTCTTTTCACTGAAAGAAGAGCAAAACACTGCTCTGGAGGCTTTTTCTCAGAGAAAAGATGTTTTTGCTCTTTCTCCCACTGGTTTCGCAAGAGTTTGATCTATCAATTGGCTTCTTCGCCGCCGCCTGTTAGTAACGTCATATGCTTCGATCTGATTGGTTTATTTGGCCCGCCTATCACCAACATAGGCCAATCAGCTAACCAGTATTTTCGCCCCTTCCCAAAAATTACTTCAACGAAGGTTTCCAGATGGATATGTGGAGCAAAATCCAGCTGGCGGAGTCAGGTTAATCTCCACCATCATCAGTCATCAAAATGAGAATCATCATCATTATTATAATCATTTCTCCCCATCATTTGGACATCAAAGCATTATCCCTTTGTTTTTGTCATCATCATCATCATAATCATCATCATCATCATCATATCACCTTCGCACGCTCCATTATCGCGTTTTTCTCGTTCTCTAACCATCCTCGTTGACATCACAATCATTATCATCATCATCATCACTATTACCGTAGAATCACTTTCATTAGATTTATCACAATTATCTTCATCATTTTGATCACCTGAATCATCGTCATTACATCTCCACCAACACCAGAATCACCAAAACAAAAATGACCATATCTGTCCTAATCTTTATCAGCAGAATTACTATTCCTATCATAATAATCATAATCATCATTATTATCATGATCTTTATAGTCATTTTTATCATCGGTACCCAAACAATATGTATTATTTTCTTTATCATCATTAGAATTATCTAAATGATAATCATCACCATTAAAATGGATCATTTTTAATGGTGATCAACCATGATCATTTTTATAAATATAATTGTCATCATTATTATAATTTCTGTCATCATCATGATCTTCATCACCAGCTTTATCATAATAACATCTCAATCATCATAACTTACTTTATCCACAGAATGTGCCTCTAAGGTGACCTGCGTCTGTCTCCACCCGTGTCTACCTGTCCTGCTCCAAACAGCGGCGCCGTACCTGGAAGAGCCAATCAGAAGCAAGATTTCATGCAGCAAACTTCAGAGACATCACATTTGTTGGAGGTTATAGCTGTGGTACCTTTGATCTGCTCCTTTTTTGCGGATAAAGAGCTGCAGCACGCCGAGATGATGCCCCGTCAGCCAATGGGAGAAGGAGAAACACATGTCCCCCTGGTTCCACAGAGGGAGTATCTGGATGGCCAGTCGAGCTCCTCGGATGCTCCTTTGCCCAGGCTTTAGGTCAGCGACAGACAGGTACCGCCCACCTAGGATATTAAACATAAACAGACTGAGTTTAAAGTTCATAGGGACTCTAAAGCTTGGGGGGGTTTTTTGCACCATGGTGCTATTACCTGCAGAACTACCCACAGTTTCCCAGTGCAGGTCTCCCTCTCTGTCCGATATCCAGTCACAGAGTCCATGATCAAAGCTGCAGTGGAGCTCACCAACATCTACAGAAAATTAAAAACATTTGAATTTTAGCCCATTTGTTCCTTTTTGCCTCTAGTTTCTGGAGGAGAACAGGGGTCTAATTCCTAAAAAATTACATTACATCCATAGTAAAAAATATAAATATAAATAACATCCAAAAATGGTGTACCCCGCAAAACAATGATGCATACAGACAAGCAAGCAAATTTCCTTCATAGATCACAATTGTACCTCAAAGATTACATAGAAGGCTCCAACTCATATTTGGCCCTTTTGAGCACCACCATTTAACTAGATAACTAGATAGATAGTTAACGCAAAGCAAAAAGGCAACGTTTAACAAAGGCAGAAATACGCGCGTGTTATATTAACTTCGCCATCCAAGATAGCAGACAGAGATGTGCTTTGCACTGACTGTGATATCTCAGACCCATGATAAATCGCCCGGATTGCTTTTTTCCTAAAGGTGGCTTCAGACAGAGTTAATAATGTGTCAGAGTTGACATAAGGGACTGCTTTTGCACCAATTTTGTTTTTCATAGGTCACACTATTTGTGTGGAAAGTGACATACACAAATTTCAGGCATTTCGTGTAGAGCTTTCCTTGCTTGGTTTGACTCCTTACTAGGGGTGAAACGGTTCACAAAATCCACGGTTCGGTTCGGTTCACGGTTTCGTGGTCACGGTTTTCGGTTCAGTATATGTTGATTGTTAGGAAAATCTATTATGTCTTGTATAGTATAACATGTGTTGCAATAATGCTTGCACACTGTTTTATCCACAACTTTCTTCGCTCAAGCGCCATCGCAGGTCACTCTAAATGCAAAAAGTGGTCCCAACTCCCTGTTCTTTCCCACCAGCCATTCCCACACACAATTCTCCACAACAACATTTTTCTGCTACACCCGGTTAAGCTGCTTTGCTTCTTCTTCTTCTGTTTACTACTGGTGGTTGGCTTTGGTTGCAGTACCGCCACCTTCTGCTCTGGAGTGTAAACGCTTCACCTATGAGAAAATGGAGGCAGCGCATGAACTGAACGCAACACACGCGAACCGAACCGAGACAGTCGAACCGTCGAACGGTTGGGACGGTTTTCATAAACCGTTTCATCCCTACTTCAGACTCAGTTCCACCATATAGTTGACATTGCAGCTCACAAAGCTCATTCTGACCTCACAGTCTGTGTAATTGTGACAAAAAATTTACTCTTTCTCAAATGTAACACAGTATGTTAAACCTGTTTTAGTTGCGCCCCCTACTGCTGAATCTGCTGCACAGCAGTGACTGGAGATTAATGAAGTTACAGCTGGAAGGTGAGAGATTTCCTAACCTAAAATTTGTTTTATTTTATTAAACATTTGTTTCAGTCTGCCAAACCCCCACCCACTAACTCCCCTTGTTTGCCTAGAGAAACAGAGATATAGTTAAAACAGGAGCACCTACCAGGATCATCGCGAGCGTCCTCGGCTGTGTTTCCCAGCTCGATGTCAAACTCCCACACCTGGTTGTGCCCCGGATGCCGAGGTACTGAAGCACAGGCATAAACCCAACATTTATCAACCGGTGATGACCATCTACGAAAACTCACTTAATTACCAACCGTTAGATATTTATACAAAATTTACTACTAATTTTGACCATATTTGATATTTAAATAACTCGTTAAACCTTTACTGTGAGAATAGAAACCAGAAATTAGCCAACTGCTAAAACATTTTCTCATCATTCTATAAACTCCATGAGCTTGTCCTCACTGTGAACGTCTCCTCTCTGTCTCTGCGTTACATCCTTGTTGATCCTGTTGTTCAACGTCGTTGTCACCAAGGAGGTGGTGGGCGGCAGCGTAGTCACTATGGCAGAGGTTGCAGTAGTAGGAGCAGGTGTGGTAACAGCTGGTGTTTCTGTTCTTCTGGTTGTAGGGATAGTTGTTTCAGGGGGTGTTGTTGGGGATGTAGTTGTCATAGCAACAGTAGTGGGAGCTAGAGAGGTTGTTGCAATGGCAGTGGTTGACAAAGAAGTGGTTGTTTGATAAGATGTAGATGAGACAGTGGTAGAAGTAGCAGTAGGAGTGGCGGTGGTTGTAGGTATGGTGGTAGTGGTTGAAAG
>JAGKQL010000050.1:5141853-5157625 GCA_018398635.1 Cyprinodon brontotheroides | reverse complement strand
TCATGTTCGACACGTTTTAGCTCATTAACAGTAAAACCCAAACAGATCCTTCAGGCTCAGGACGCGTTTCCAAGCAGCTGCCGGTTTCACATAAATAATCCGTCAGACAACATGCGGTTTGTATGGGTTTGTGTTGACAGGCGGTCTCCCTCGTCTCGGCGCGTTTGTCTACCGCACAGCAAGAAGACCTCCTAATCTCTGCAGGTGGTCTAAGCACAGAACATAAAGCACTTTTTCGGATTTTGGCTGCTTCACTTTTTATCAGAGCAAATGAACAGAGCTGCAACTAAGAGCCAGAGCTGCACATGACAGCAGGTAAAACCTGGGATATTAACAGGATGATAGGGCGTAATTTAATAGTTGGTAGGATCCCAGGTTTCATGTATGGACGCTCTGCACAGGTGTACATAAAAGGGACATTTGAGATTTTATAGTACTATATAGTAACTTCACCTGCATCACTCAGCTTAATGTTGCATTTAAAAAGCCAACCAATAATATGTAAGACCATTTCCCTTAACCAAGCAGAAAATCTCCGCCCACTGATTTCATTACATTTGACTCCGACAGCACACTGTGAAAGAAGCCGAGCTTAATATGGATTCCTGTATTAGAACTTGATAATAATCAACTTTATTAATTTTTTTAAATTTAGGTCGTTTGTCATTTATCGTAAAACTAAATGATGAAATAATATAAATTAATCAGTTTTGGGATTAAAACTCAGAGTTTATTTTAAGCCATATTGCTCAGCCCTGATCTGCATTAAGTCCACCTTAAGTATAAATAAGCAGAATCAGAGTGAGCCTTAACTTTCCTAACTGGTTAACATGATGGATGGGAACTAGCTACATTTAACCCAGACAACATTCAGAATGGTCTGGGTTGATTTTAGTAGATGTTATTATTGCAGTTTTCAATTTTGGAACATGACAAAGTGTTATTTTCAATAAGGAAATTAAGATCCACGCAGATAATCTTTAACCGAACAGATGTATTTTATTTCAGCTGATCATCCAATGAGAAGAGTTTAGCTAGCATCTCTTTAGGAATCACCTGTTTGCAGGTGAAACTCTGTTCTTTGAGAGTCAAACTGTGTCTTCTTCTCAGTTACTTGTGAGTAGACCTACTCAGCAGGATGGCCGCTCACACTGAGCAACAATTCTGCTGGAGGTTTCAACCTGTGCACGGGGGGAGTTTTTCCCTCTCTCCTGTAAGCTAGAACCATCTCATGGTGGAGGGATTGTATTTGGAGCCAATAAGTCAATGCAATCAGCTGGTTTTCCATAGATAGAAAACTTTGTGGTGTCAAGTCAGCCCAGGTTGAATTGTCTGAACGGCAAAGTGCCTTGAGATGACTTGTGTGTCATCTATTGTAGCTATAGAAATACACAGAATTGAAAAGAATTGAATCCTTAACCCAAGTAAACAAATATTGTTTAAAAATCAGGATCCCGCAGAGCATTAGATATACCTATGGATAAAGGAATGTGATCATTTTAACCCACCTTCATAAATCTGTCAAAGATTAAACCTAAGATTATTTTCTTTTATTAAAATGTGAGGACCAGCCTCTCAAAGTTTTCTTTACTTTGTTATCTGTGATGCTGGGCCTAACAGCAGAAAGAAAACAGCAAGAAGAAAGAAAAGAAGCAGCAACTAGTTTGTTTCACTGACTGAGATGATTTTTTTTTACTTCCAGAATAACAATTCTTCATTATGACCAACACAATGATAAAACAGGTAAGGATTCATCTTCTTCTTTCTTTAAGGTTTCCTGTTCTTTTAAAGCACTTTAAACAAACCAGAGCACTATGTGTCGACCACTGTGGTCCAACTGACCCAGAAACATACATTTGTTGCTTACATCATGCGTACTGACATAGAGATGACTTAATCCTGTTGTTTTTCCTACCGGTTTTAAGAGTGGAGGTGTGAAAAACACCCACGCACAGTTTTTATTCCACTGTTAAATGTTACATTGTTTGACTATAAAAGGTAAAACGAGCTGCAGCTTTCTGGAGTGAGGCTCAACGCTCAGATTCCAACAGAAAAATGAAGGGATTACAAGATAATCCCCCATCAATGCATCAGAGTGTTCGTCCTTAACCTCTATCTGTTACATGAAAAGGTGAGGCAGAGACTGCTGGTAGGTTTAAAGACCAATGGAAAGTGGGAGATTTCAGATGTGCTGCATTTATTGAACAGGAAAAATTAGATCAGATTTATCAAGATTAGATCTGTTAATCACCAATTAGAGGGAATCCTGGATTATAGCAGCCAATAGATTGGTGCCTCTTCACTTCCAAAGACTTATAAAGAATGTGCTGAGATATGTTGGGGGCGCAGCATACAGAGGTACTTTGAGGTCCTCTTTTAAAAAGTTGAGGGGGTTTGAGTCAAAGAAAAATAATCTTGGGTTAATCCCACTTTATACTTTGTGAAAATATGAATTCAATAATAAACGAGAAAAAATTGAGCCTTTCAGGCTTCTTTTTAAAGGTTCAAATAAATAGGGCCACTAAATCTTTGATCAGCTCCCAGAGTTATTATCTTTATAGCAGGCTAACCCAGTGTCGGCCCTCGGGGGGCGCCGTCCTGCCGGTTTCAGAGGTTTTTCTGCTTCAGCACAGCTGATTCTGATGATCGCAGTTTAGAAAAATCCTGTTAATCATCAATCCGTGTACGGTTCGTTTTTAGTTTTTTTTTTTCGTTTTAAAACAAAAACGAAAAAACAAAACAAGCATGTGGTTTTTTTGTTTTTACGTTTTTAAACGAAATAAAAAAAAACGGCATTTGCAAAAATGAAAAAAAGGGTACGTTTTGGGATTTTTTTAACTGCAATGGCAACCAAAGACAAACTTTTATTTTGTTGTTAATTCAACCGACCTTATGGCAGAACCGGAAATGAAGACCTGAACTCCCAACACAAAACTTTTTTAGTTACCACTAGGTGGCGGTAATGTACGCCTTCAATTTCTTGCCAAGTGCCATTACAATCCACAAGAAGAAGAACCTTTTCAGTTAGCACTACCAACATGGAAACGTTTAGCTCTGTTCGAAAGCCCTCCAAGGACGCGGTCTACCTAGACCTGGATCCTTCGAAGTCCTTGAAAATAAGGAGACCGGAAGAGTTTTGGCTGTGAATTCGACCAGGTCTACCCTTCGGCGGGTTTTACCGCTGTAGGCTATGTTAGTTAGCAACCGTGAAAGTTGACACACAAAGCAGGAAAAGAATGAAAACCGAAACTTTCAAAACTGTTCATCTAAATTTTCATTTAGATAGCAAAACAAAACTCAAACGCTGTTGATTTTCTATTAATTCCATTTTTCATTTTTTTCGATTTAGGTTTTAAAAACGGGAAAACAAAAAAAAACGCATGCTTGTTTTGTTTTTTCGTTTTTGTTTTGAAACGAAAAAAAACAAAGAACGAACCATACAGGGATTATCATCTATCAATGGAAAATTGCTGTGCTGAAGCAGGGAAACCTCCAAAACCTGAAGACCAGCAGTAACCTGACACCGCCAGATGGATTTGCTCCGCATATCCATCTGGAAACCTTCCGTTGAAGTAATTTTGGAAAGGGGCGAAAATAGTGGTTAGCTGATTGGCCTATGTTGGTGATAGACGGGCCAAATAAACCAATCAGATCAACGAAGCATATGACGTACTAATAGCCAGGCTAGCTACTCCAGTCGGGAGAAGAGCAAAAACGTCTTTTCCTCTGAGAAAAGCCTCCAGAGCAGTGTTTTGCTCTTCTTTCAGTGAAGAAATACTCTGTAATTCCGATAAAACTTGCTCGATAGCCACGCTAACGCTAGTTTCATCGGCTGAAGCCGCCATGTTCTTTAGACTGAACTGTCGCACTTCTCGTTGCGTCACACCTCAACCCGCCTCAAAGCCAACGCTGATTGGACGTTCGTTTGGTGAACGGCTCCAAATTTTCTTTAACAGAGAGTCTCCAGACTGACCTGCGAGTGAAACCTTGAAAGCTTGCGAGATCAGGATGGTCTCATGAGGCTAGGCCAGCAGCCCCAGAGGGCTGACTTTGGGCATTCCTGCGTTAGGGTTAGGATCCCCTCTGCTACAGCTCTTTATTTAACCCAAACCTCATCATGTGATCGTTTATCGGAGCCCTGTCTCCCTGTTCTGTGGTTTATTTCTGACTTGCATCTATAATTAACCTTCTACCACCTTATGTGACCTCTGATCAGTCTGCAGGCTGCTACTGGTTCAATGGACCCAAGTTAGTAAACCAAACATCGGACCCTGCCTGTTTTAATTTCAATCTTAACCGAAACTTGAGTTTAAGAGCACATACATAACGTTTATTTGATTTATTTTAGCAATATCATGCAAGACTTAATGGAAATGACTGTATAAACAATTAACTACCTTAATTACTAATAATCTAATTCAGTTTCTGGTTTACTGGACTGAAACAGAGCCAAAAAGCAGCCAAAGTCTGAAGAAAATAACATGAAAAACCTACAGAAATCCTACAGAACTGATGATCAAAAACACTTTAAAGCGTCAGAAGAAAATCCGGCTGCTTAGAAGAGAGACATAAAGAATTTAGAGGGCGTATCCGAGCTTTTAACCCGGCTCGTAAATCCTCTCAGTCTCATATTATGCTGTTATATTGGGAGATTAAATGAGGATCATAAAAACCCAGGAAATGATCATAATTCCTGAAATCAGAGTGTCATCATGGCCTCACGTTGACACCGTCCCCAGTCCGTCCGTCTCCAGCCCCAGCAGCACTCCACGCTGTTCCCATAGCGACAGAGACCGTCAGACAACACCGCCCGGTTGGTCCAGCTGCAAACACAGAGACACAACTAATAATGAGCATGTTTGTGTTTCCTGTTAGGGGCCGTCTTTTCTTCTTCTGCTGCAGCTGGATTATTAAAACACAAACAAACAAGCAGAGAGTCGTTCATTTCCTGTGTGGGACCAACATGGAGGGATATCTGCAGGGTGATTCCTGGGTTTCTGGCCTGCAGAGCAATTCCGTCCTGCTCGTGTTTGGTTAATGTCAGCTCTGCTAGTCCAGACCGGCAGAGGAGCATCCTGACATCTCCTGTTTCCTCCAGCCTGTCCCGACATGAATGATAGGAGCTGGAGACGAGGGGAGGGAGGGTGGCGTCGCCCTCGGTTTACACTCCCTCTGCATACTTTCCATCCCTCTGTCACACTTCAGCAATTCCTCAACCTCTTAGCCCCAAATTGTTTTGTTTTCCTCTCTTCTGTTTGCAGATCAGCACTGACAAAGCTCCGCAGGCGTTTTCAAACTTTTTCACATTTTTAATCAGTAAAAAACAAAGAATACAAAATATTTTAACGGTTTTCTATTATTCAACCAACAAAATCTATGCAACATACTGATTATTTTTAAATAAATGATGCAAGGTTGTGTTTTATGTTCCATAATTCATATCTGAAATGTGGTGCAGATGTAAACTGTAAGGAAACAGTAAAGAACCCTGCAGAGCTGCAGAGATCTATAGCTGAGCTGGGAGAGTCTGTCCACCATTATGCAGGAGAGGCAGGAAAGGAAACCACAGCTGAAGGAAAGCTGAGGAAAAAGGGATCATTTGTAGTTCGCCATGAACCGTGTGGAAGAAGGTGAAGACTGAACCTTTTGTTCAACATATGGCACACAGCTAACAGGATGAAAATACTGCTGCTTAATGAAACATGGCGGCGGCAGTATTATGCTGTGGGAATCCACCTGTCAGATTAACCTAATTAAGTCCAGACTATGAATCTGTGGACAAATTAAAATCAATGTTTACAGCTGATCTCCCTCTAATAAGACTTAAAGTTTGAGTTTTTTTGGAAAAGAAGATTTTACAATAATCATAATAAAATTAAATTCATAATCATTCAGCAGTTTTTTTATTTGTTTGTTTGTTTGTTTTTTAACAGTGTCCTGTCTGGCAATGTGGCAATAAGAATAATTGTCTTGATGCCAAAAAGATCCCAACAGATTTTACTTTCACAAGTGGAGCAGTACGGCTATCGCCATAGTGTGCCACTTGTTTTATGCATATAAATTGCTTTATTATAATTAATACAGGGAGTATTACAGATGTTATGGATACTGTAATGTAAGTAGAACAGGAAAAAGGAGAAAATATGAAAGAAAGAGGAGATAAAAGGGAGATAACGATAAAACATCTTCAGTCTGCTTCATCACCTGCATAGAGATGTAAAAAGAACAGCACAACCGACGGATAGATACAATAAAGTAGCACCTTGGTTCCATCACTGAAGTATTTATAGTACCGTATTATTTAATCTCATTCAGTAGTTTGAGTGGATCTGTTACAAATTATTATTATTGCAGCGAAATGTGAAAAATAATTCCTCCTTTGGGTCAATGTTCAGTTTTAGTAGCCTTGCATTTATATTCAAATATTTTGCATTATTTATGTTTTAAATTACAGAGTCAAAAAATTGAACATTTCCAATTTGAGAAAAACTTAAATGAACAGCTATAAAACTGCAGAGATGATGCAGATGTAGATGCTGAAGAAATAACTTTATGATTAATAAGTATTTTAATCATGAAACTGTTTAAAATATTTTTGTAAGTTAACATAGTTATGATAACCCACAGATAGAAGTAACTTTAGCCAAATAAAGACAGTAACAAAGAGCCACATACCTGTCATGGTCCAAACTCTGTCCCTGGATCAGCATCCAGAACCAGGACAGTAGAACCAGGACCAGCATCCTCCTTTCTTAGAGCCCGGGGAGATTTCCCCCTAAATAATCCCAGTTGTCTCTGTTCTACTGGATATCAGGGTCTAATCCAGCTCTATGCATCCTGTGGATTAAACAGAAGCTGGTGGAGGTGGGACAGGTTAGATGGAGCCCCTTAAAAAGTTTAACTAAACCAGTTTAACCATTGAAACCAGTTAAAAAGCTGCTTCATTCCTGCTCCTCTGTGGATCAAGCTCTGTCTGCTGAGCGCGAGCTGCAGCGGGAGCAGGGCGCGCGCGCACCGCGTGCAGAGCGGCAGCGTGTCCTCGCGCCGGCTGTGATTGGTCGCTCAGCAGTACCGGTGAGAGTCGCGTGCCGGATGGATTAAAACAAAGAAACCGGATTGTTTCTGTTGTTTCCTCACTGGAACATGTCGCTTCTGCCTGAACATGCGGGAAACATGCGGTTGGTCCGGGTGTTCCTTCACACTGACAGCCGCGTGAAACCCGAACCCCAGTCAGAGATGGGAGGAACCGGGAACCTTAGAACCCCCAGGACTCCCTCCCTGCCCCCGGCCCCATTACTCACTGAACAGTTATAGAACCGCAGACTGCTCTGTAATTATGTTCTAGTTAACCCACACAGAGCAGAACACTTTATCTGGGTTATTTACGGCGTCTGGAGCAGCTTTAATCCTTTAAAGAGGTTTTAATCAACACTTACTCAGGCTTTTTAAAGCATTTTAGACAAATGAGTTCATATTTAAAATCTAATTATATCCAAATGAATATCTACCCAACCAGTCATATTTAGACTGAAAGATGAAGCAGTGAAAGCAAAGATGTTTCCTATCTAGCAAAAGCATATGGCGACAGTGGAGGATATGAACTAACTGTGAACTGGAAAAATATCTCAGCAAAATCAGGGTGAGCACTGGCTTAATGAAAGGGGAGTGCTGCTTTGTGGGTTAGAGCAGGGTGCTTGTGCTCTGAGAAGGTTGCAAGTACCCGGTTGATCCCACAGACTGCCACTCTGGGTCCCTGAGCAAGACCCATAACCCCACACTGCTCCCCGGGCGCTGCACAATGGCCGCCCACCCCAAAGGGATGGGTTAAATGCAGAGAGTGAATTTCCCCATTGTGGGGACAGGAGTGAAAATCCACTCCCGTGTCAGTCTCTAATGCACACCCAAACACAGAGAATCTATTTGAAAACAGAAGTTAAAGCACCATGTTTGGCAACAGTGACTTTATTCAGGAAACAGACATGGTTAAAGTGATGCAAGAGTCCTTCTATATGAAGAGAGATTCCCACTAAAGACTGACACGGGATTGGATTTTCACTCCTGTCACGTCCCACTCCCACAGAAAAAAATGGTGTCCCGTCCCACTCCTGGTGAACTTACTCCCACTCCCATCCCACTCCCATTCAGAATGACTCCCGCTCCCCCACCACTCCCATTAAGCTTGCGTTGCAAATCAAACTTTTCGAAGTCGAGTTCGTCACTACCTGTTGGTCCCTCCATTCTTGTTTTTCAGCGCGGGTGAAAAACTCAGAGCTGTTGGTTTTTGGGTGGTGTAGTTTTTTTGACCTGCATTATAGTGTAGGCTTCAAGGAAAAAAACTACAAAATGGTGGCGTCAGTACTGGATTTTTTTTCTTTCTATTTTATTTTATTTTTTGGCATCAATCCTAGTTTTTTTTAGTTATTATTGGTTTGCTCCCGTCTGCTCCCGTTAATGTTTAAACCTGTACCGTCCCAATCACGTGATCGTTACTAATACTGACTCCCATCCCACGGGAATCCCACGGGAATCGCACGGGAATTCCGTGACCCGTGGGATTCCCGAAAAAACGTCAATCTCTAATTCCCCCCATGCAGCGGACTAAACATCTCGCCTGGGCAGCCAAGACACCAACTGTCGCTTTCAGAGGCAGGCTAACAAAGAACCCAGAACCACCCCCATTCCAAAGGGGCGGACCCCATCTTCTGGTTCAATTTGCATGTTTTCTAAGCCAAAAGAAGTTTTTTGGCTACTATATAAAGCTTCAAACTCAACGATAATAAAAAAGCTTCCTGGATGGAAAGCAAAACGTCTTTAAACTTGGAAACCAAGTCCAGTGGATTGTTTTGGGTTTTTGTTTTACTTTTTTTGGAATAACTATGACCTGGATGTCTGAGAAGCTTCACCAGCATGAAGAGAGAGAGTTGAGAAAGCTAATGTCAGCAAGAACTCCGTTTTCGACCAGAGACACAGTTAAACACATAAATGATGGGCAGGAGGGAGTCTCTTTAAATAAAGACAGAGAGTCAGGAATTAATGGCAAAAAATCTATCTTTCAGGAAAAGACACAACTAAACATGGAAGCACTGATCCAGAATAAAATAGAATTAAAAACAGCTACAGCTCAATAATTGACTGAGACTAGAGTGGTATTAATTTCTTTTTTATATATATTGGTTTATGAGTGATGATTTTACTGCAAGGCTAGAGAGTGTCTAAGGGAGAGGAGTTGTTTATCCTATTAGGGAATGTTTGAGATAAACTCATCCTTCTCATGACACACTATGGGTTTATTTATAACATTTTACTGTTTTCTCCAACCGTCTGTGATTGTTTTTGATTAACTGACAACCTTCACAGCCTGTCTGAAGGGTTTAAGTTAGTGTGATAACTGGTGATTGTCTTGTTCTCTTTTTGTAAAAGATAATAAAAGGCTGACTGAGTCAATTATCACCTATCTCCTCTTTTTAACGGGATTGCACAGTTGAATGCTTTTTTCCCACAACAGCAGAGAAAGAAAACAGTTAAACAGAATCTCTGAACCAGGGGTACTTTCTTTATGAAGGACACAAACTCAAACTGAGGATCCTCCTTATGTGCTGTACTTGATATATGAATACCGATGTTTTAATGTGCTTCACAAGCAATTAAAAAAAAAAATAAAATTTCCTTTCACTTCAAAAATATCCCTGTTAGCGCCTTTACAAACTGAGACGCTGAGCAGGGGAACAATGTTGATACACCCTCTAATTACAACTTTGGTCCCAGCTGCAGTTAAGTTTCTATTTTGGCATTGAAATCTTCAAATTGACAGGAACACGGTGATCCATATTCTGCAGCAGTATAGAAATCAGCAGGTTTAAGCAGCGATCAAGAGCCCAAAACATCACAAGCTTAAAGCAGTCAGCAGAAAGTAGGCCTCACCAAACTGACCAGGGATCAGCAGACAGGGGTTCCCTGTTCTCCTCTGTTCCTACCTGACACAGAAAATCAGTTTCTATGAAAAGAAACAGGACCAGAGGAGATATAATCTGAATATTTGTAACTGATGTATTTCTGTTCTCCTTTATTCTCAGATTAAAGCTATCTAGATTATCTACAATCTAACAGTTGGTCCAGGACTGCTGCACATATCATCTTCTTAAACTGTTCCAGAGCAACAAATCTGTTTTATTTACTCAAAATATGCTTCTTCTTCTTTTTTTAATAGTATGATAAGTAATTTAATCCTCAGTCATTTTAAGAATTGGAGAAAACTATGAAGTACTATTTAATAACCTCTAAGGCCTTTTAAATATCTTATAAACACAGTGTAGTAACAGTTTCAACCAGCAGAGGGCAGTGAGGGTTCATCAGCTGCAGGCTGATGTTCTCTCTCTGCTCTGGCTTCATCATCATCATTTTTAGACTGAGAGCTTCAGGAGCTTCAGATCTCCTGGTTTGTCAGTGGAGCATCAGCAGCAGCAGCATGAAGAAACAACAGAGACTTTGGTTTCTGTTGTGGGTAAGAAAAAAAATCAGCAGCTTTTATTATTATTATTATTATTAGCAAAATATGATAATACTTGCTGCAAGTTTTTTGTATGATATTTTGTGTTTAATTAGTTATTATTATGGTTGAATCTAAACAGCTTTAATCTCTGTGTGTTTGTAGCTCAGCAGCATCATGTTATTGTTCTTATTTTGAATTCTAAAATGTTAAAACCATAAATGTCTTTATTAAATCCATCATCATCAGATGTTTCTCTGTCTTTATTCTCACTGATGTGTTTTTGTGTCTTTTCTTCCAGGTCTGTGTTTTGCGAGTCCTTCCTGCGTTCTGTTGGCACGACCTGGATAACAGCGAGTATGACTGCTGGCCTCTGGACCGACCAAACGAGTACAACATGATCGACTGTGGAGGTCAGACACTGATCCACATTAATGCAGACCTCAGATTAAAAAAGGAATAAATAAAGAGTTTATAGCAGTTATTCTCTTAATACTTAGAGTTAAATAGAAAATTAGTGTTGTTTGAATTAATGTTTAAATTACAAACATAAATGTTTTACTGAAAAATTAAAAACTCAGCTTTAATTGGAGAGGATTCTGTAAATGGAGAACAAATGTTATTGTTTCAAATTGTATTTTAAAATATTAAATGCATGATTTATTGAAATCTTTTTTTTAAAAATCTATGAAATACATGAAATACAAGGCATCATTTCTGGAATTAGGCAGATTTGCTATGATCTTTTGTCCATGACTGAGCTTTAAATATGATGGGATGCAGAGTCTATTTGACATTTACTTGGAATGACAGTAGAACATGGTATTTTACTGAGGCAGCAAATGTCCGTAAGATTGTTGCTAAAATAACTAATAAACAACATTTAGGTAAAAATAAACAAAATTTGCTTTTAAAAGCCTGCATTATTGCAGATAGTGGGTTTTGGCAGAGTTAGTCTCTAATTTTTTGTTTCTAAAATTCTCACACTGCAAGTCTATAAAAGCAGTTTATTAATATTATTATTATTTTATTTTATTTTTTTGTAAAAAGAAAAACTTTTCTTGTGGTGGAACAAAAGGCATTATTGCATATTAACATTTCTGTCTTATAAAACCTCTTCTGAGTCTGAACAGAGACCGGAGAACTGAGTGTACTAGAATTCACTCCATATTTAAAGGAACAGCTTGATATCGAGCAAGCAAATCCATCTAAAAAATTCTAAATTATGCGCGTGTCATAGTTTAGCTTTAAAAATAAAACCATTTCCATCACATCGGTTTGGAGTCAGTGTCTGAACCTTTTTCACCAGCTCCTTTTTTCATTTTTTAGATAAATCTATAAAGTTCTCTGGATGATAAAAAAAAAAAAAAAAAAGGTGTTACTTTAATTCAACTCTGTTTAAAATAACATTTTGGTCCAACTCCAAATTAGTGTCAAATTTAATCTGTATAAAGTATGAACTTTTCAGAGTTAACTTTACTGATTTTATTGTCTAAATCCAGACGTCCTCTCAGAAACCGGCGGATAATCGACACCTTATAGAGTACCGGTAACAGTTACACTGCATGGAGGTGACATTTTTCACTGACTATTTAACTTCAACACTGGAGCTGATTTTCACTCAATAAAGGTATAAATACTCTATTTAGAGTAAAACAGGTTGACGCTGAATTTTTAACATCCAATTTTAGGTCTGTTTCACTCTTTCTTCTAATCACTGGAAACTTTCACACAAAGTTTCCAGTGATTTCCCATAAGTTAGATGTCAGAATGTGCTGATAATAAACTAATTAGAGTAAAATCCTGCAGGTTTAGCAGTTCATCTTTTTTTGTTGATTAAAGGAACTTGTTTCCTTTTCTGAATCAAAGCTGCGTCACAACAGAAGCTCCAACCGAACAAATTTACCGGTAACTATCTATAGACATTTATTTTTATCTATTTTATGTTAGGATCTGATTTTGTTTTAAAATTTCTCTCTTCAGCTTAACCAATAGATGTTGTTGAATCTTTAAGACTGGATTAAAAGCATGTTTAACACAATAGATGGGCTGCAACTAATGATTATTTTGCAAATAGATTAATCAGTTGGTTAATTTTTTTGATTAATAGCCAAAGATTCCCTAAAGAAGATTTTTAACAAAATTAAATCAGTCTGTATAGAGCATATTGACATAAATTTTTTTATTTAAATAATATTTTTTTTACAGATTTGATATAGCAACTGCTCTAAGTGGGTTTCTCTGTCAGCCAAATTAATGTTTTAGTCTCTATACTCCAGTTAACGATTAGATGATCACTAAATTAGTTGACAATTATTTTCATAATCAATTAATCACGATTAATCTGATCGTTTCAGTCCTATTCATTAGTTATTATGCAGCTAAAGATTAGTTTAAGGTAAATTACATCAAAGTCTGTAGATTCCTGTGATCATTAGAGAATATTAATCCTGTTAAACCTCTGATGATTAAATCTTTATTGCTGCAGTTTAAGGTTTTCTTGCAATGATAACAGAAATATTCCAACATATAAAACTGTTTGGTTTAGGAAAATGAAGGAAACCCAAACTACAAATATTCTCCTGAGAAAATCTGTTTCACCTCTGAATTAAAAGATCAGATTAGTATAAGTAATTCCATTCTTCTGTTTGCTTTGATCTGCATGTTTATCCTTAAAGTTTGCAGGTTTAGAAATGATTTCCTGCTGGGTGTGTTTCTGTAGGGATGGAGATGGCCTGGGTGCTCCGGCCTCCAGAGACGGTTAAAACCGGAGAGATGTTTACCGTCATCTACTCCGTCACTGCCCGGGACTCCTTCTACCACTGGGCGGTCCAAAACGGCGTCTTCACTCAAAGGTGCCATATATCTGAGGTCTGTTGACATGTTTCTTCACTGTAATCTGAGTGGATTAATCTGGAGCTGCTGTGCTTCCAGTTCCATAACAGACGCTGCATCGGCCCAGTGGTTCTGTGAACATCAGGATTGTCCAGCCAGCTGGGCAGACGCTAACGGGGAAAACTGCTGCATCCATCACGCTAACATCCACTCCTGTCCAATGGGATACATGGTGAACATGGGCATCGTTTGAGTTGATAAAACCGTATTCACATCATTTAATGTGAAAATGTCAAATTCTACCTTTTTATTCTGAACACTAAGTGCAAATTTTGTTAAAAAAAAAAAAATAATAATAATAATAATAATTAATACTTTGACTGTTTTAAGAAGAGAAAAATAAATGAATCTGAAATGATTTGTTAAAGTTATACCCCCAGTCTTATCTTACTGGTTTCCGTGTTGGACAGACGGAGAGCATCTGTGGTCCCTGGATTCCTGATGATGGGAAAATCTTCACTCACACCATCTCCACCACTGGTAAGATGTCCCAGATCAACTGGACTGCCAAGGTGAGAAGATCAGTTAATTGGTTGATTATTTTTTCGATAAATAATCAGATAGGAAAAGGATCCTTTAAGCAATTTTTATGCACAATCAAAGCAGGTGAAAGTAAAACTTTTTCACTTGAGGAGTTCTGGATAGAGCAGAAAGACAGACATTTTTTTTTCTTCTGTATTTTTTTGCAATAATTACGACTCTAAGTGGGTTGCTCTGTCAGGTAAAGGCATGTTTTAGAGGCTCTATATTCCAGTTAACGATTATTTAATTACTGAATTAGTTGATTATTAATTGAATAATCAATTAATCAGCATTAATCTGATTAATTGTTTCAGCCCTACACATGACTATCACTCTTTGGTTCTTTTTTGGTTTCTTTTTTTTTAAGAATGTAAAGTCCAAAAAACAGGAAAAATAAAATCTTAAAATACAAAAAAATGGGTCAAATTCTAAAAATGTGGGTTATTAATTCTCAGAAGAAATATGAAAGAAGTGATGCTGCTTCTATGCGATAAAATAGATTAAAATAGACATTTATGTCTCAATGGATCCTAGGCTACAGTTAAGAGCCCTTCTTTCTAGGCACATACCTAAAATAGTGATCAGTTAATGTCAGGTATTTTGACATTAAATCATTATGATTTGAAGAAGATTTCTTTTGATACCTCCTAATGTCATCACATTATCTTGCAGGTGGTTCTGTTCCATCCAGGTTTAACGTCACTCATTGCTCACATCAGAGTCGGGACCATGCAGGCTGCTTTAGAAGCAAAGAGCACCGTTCTGCCAGCTGTGGGTAGGTCCATTACTGTGACCATCCCTAACAGAACTAACAGTAAAAGATAATCTGATGGGCAGATAGGGGTACAATAGGGCTACAATGTTTATGTATTTGTGTTCATTTAAACTCTGATCATAGGGGTGACCTAAGTGGGCTCGTCTGTCTCAATAAATCCTTCAAGATGCTGCTTGTCTTGTCTTTAGGACCGCGTTATTTAGTTTTGCCATCGCCTTTACAGCTAAGTGAGCTTGGTGCTTGGAAAAAAATCTTTTATTCCTTTAGAGACAGCATGAAAAGTCAGCTGAGTACAAAACATAGAGAGGAAAACAAGAAGAAAAGGGACAAGAAGAGAGGGACACAACCTAGAACAGATAATGTATTTCTATTCTATAAAAGTGTCTGTATCGTATAATGGGTCTGTTTTATGTGTTATCTTCTCAATTGAGAGGGCCCCCTGTCTGTCTTTGCCTAGGGCCCCAAATTTCCTAAATCCACCCCTGAATACATGTCTCCATTAATTAGATATTTTGTTCTTGGGTGTTCATGCAAAAAGTAGTCTGGCCTTTAATGCTGCTCTTTGAGTAATGGATTCTTCCTCTCTGAGTGGTACATGCCTGGTTTTAGAAAGCTAATGAACGCATCTAACCAGCCTTAGTACAATCTTCAAAGTGTCTACCTTTTATTTTTGTGGGGTTGATTTTCACATTTTGCACCTAAATCTGTTCATCTGTGAGTCTATTTCTGGCGCTGTACAATGGCGTCTTACAATTTTTATGATTTCACATAAGGAGGGAAGTAGTCATTTTTATTTGTTACCTTAAGATAGATCCAAGCTAACAAAAGCCTGACATCATATTCTATTCCTAAAATCTGTTTAAAGTAACATAATCTCAGTGTATTTATTTGAGTTAATGCAAAAGAATAAGGAAATTCTTTCTTTCAGTTTTCTTGCATGCAGAAAGATAATGTTAATGGCACAGAATGCTAAAATAATGCCAGTGTGTCTTTTAATATTGTGTTTGTCAATATCTGGTTCGAACAATGTTGCCTGAATGTTTTCCTGTTCAGTTTGCGGCGATAACGTCTGTGAGGAAGGGGAGCAGTGCTCC
>JAGKQL010000050.1:5109585-5136923 GCA_018398635.1 Cyprinodon brontotheroides | reverse complement strand
GATGCCTTGTACGCTGCTCCTTAGATTACCTGCGGTGAGTCTTTCCCTTTAGTATCCAACAGAGCCCGTGCTTTTGATGAGGGTTTGATACTGGTCGATTGTACTCAGAGAACCTGATATTTTATCCAGATTAAGTTGTGCTTAAAAGGTCTTCTGGAAATGTTTATTGGTCTGAATTTTTCCGAGATTTAGCCCTGAGGCTACAGATTTTTCTGGCGCCTCTTTGAGATCATGTTTTTGATGCAGTCTGAAATGAAAAGAAGACCCATCTCACTGATTCAGGATTGGAGCAACTTGTTGTATATTCTCCAGTTTGAAGAAGTTTACCATTTCTGGATTACTTCTGGAAACATATATCCGGTCTTCTTCTACAACTGCTGAAGTCATCCTCTGCCTGCCACGTTCTCCAGCTCTATGACTCTACCAGCGTGGCCTCCCTCTCATATCTCACCAGAGACTCACTACCAGGATCTCATATCATCTAAAGGCAACTTAATTTGATCCAGAACAATAAGACTTCTATTCATATCCTTCCTCATTGATGCCTTTGATAACAGATTCTTCAAGTTGAGAATCTAGAGCCCAGAAACTGGTTCATTCCCATGGTTCTGGGTTCAAATAGGTCTTTACCCCTTTGTCTACCATCTGCTTGTGTGATTCTTCATGTGTGGGTCAGCAAGGCCTCTCAGAATATGAAAATTAAAGTGGAGAATCAAAGAAAAAAGTGATCCAAAACAATTTAGATTGTTTTTCACCCCTGTAAAAATATTTTAAAGGTCCCATTTTATCCAAACTTCACATTATAAACCTTTTGTAACAGTAATATTTCTTGAGGATTGTGTATGAGGTTCACAAATAATAAAAAAAAAACTTTCCCCACTATCAGTGCCTTTGTCCACATCTTAGCTAATGTGTGCTCAAAATGCGCTTTTTGAATATTATGCCCTTTATGATGTCATAAGGGGAAATAATTTGTCCAGAGCAGTCTGTAGCCCATCAGTCAAACTTCAGCCTTTATCTGGTGTAATATTCGGAGCTCCTGGGCCATCTTTACGAATTCTGACTGGTTGTCATAGTTGCGGGTTGTGGGGGCGGGGCATTTAGGACTACTGGGCATGAGGGCTGAATACAAATATTTTACGTAGTTCCCATCAGCCTGATATGAGACAAATTTTCTGGCACAAATGGCAAAAACATGCTCTGGGGGCTTCAATGTTAATCGTTTTTAGTTTCAAATCTAGAATAATACAGGACCTTTAAACAGCAGCCTAGCAAACTTCATCAAATCACAGAAGTAACATGATATCCATTACTGATATTATAGGTGATATTTTAATGCAAACTATACCAGATACCTTTTGAAATATAAATACAACAAGATGGATAAACACAGACTAACTAAAAATTTTAATATTGGTCATTCATGTTTTTCATTTTCTCTGTGTTTTATATATGTGCATTCTGTCATTATTGGTCCAAGGTGACAAAGATTTGAGATTCAGAAAATGTCTTAAAAACAAGACCCCAACAGAAACAATGAGTTAGCAACTGCTCAGCTAATAACACCAATGACATCACTGCATATATGCAAATCATGTTTTTAATCAGATTTGAATCAAACAACTTTATTCATTCCTCAAGCACAGGCAATTAAGTGTGCAGCTCTCTATGGTAAACATTTGAAAACACACCATAAGTGAGCATCCAGTGCTAACATAAGGAAAAGTCAGGAGCTGTGCTATCAAAAAGTCTAGAAACGCATCTTTAATAAAGCTTGTTTTCATTTTAGAGTTATCCAAAGCTTACCGCTGTGCTGTCTGTCGTTTCTGTCCTCTGAGGGAAAGGACACTTCAGACAGAGGAAGTCGTTTAGCTAATCCTTATAATGGCTGAGGCTGCTAAAACACTGGTCCCCTGAAGTCCAACAAAGAGGAGTTTCCCAGCTGATGTGGGTACAGTATGTCGTGATGAAAATTTAACCAAACACAAAGTGGTTCTGATGCTGTGACATGGTATTATGACTTACTGTATGTGTGATAATAGACCCAACAAACAGACATTTAAAGCAATCTGCTTGTGGCTTTGGCACCTTTCAACTCGAAGAAAATGGCGGATAAAGCAGAAACCCATGACCTTATCACAGCAAATACAGTGACGCGATAGAAAGCAAAACATAACTGCAAATGAAGAAAAGAGAATGGACTAAAAAATATGACCCAAACAGAATAAATCTAATACATATATATATATATACAAATAAAAGGTCTGGATAGACTAAAATCTATCTTTTGGGCTTTTAGAGACTCCAAGAACACCACAAAATTGGATTCTGTAAGATATATCCCATTTAAGATCAGTTTTTGTGTTAAAATGGAAGCAGAGGTTCACTCACCGTGGATAGCTGCAGAAATCAGGAAGGACATGAAAACTAAAAGGAAAAAAACAACCTTAGTTTGATTTTTCCTTCTGAGCAGAAAATAGAAAAACAGCGATCAGAGTTTGACGACAAACAGAAGATGGTTGATTATAACGTAAACCTGTGCTGATCCGATCAAAGGAAGCAGATCTATCTTTACCAGACAGAAAACTGTTTTTCTTGACATTAAATTTACTTACAGAGAAACCCCAGTTGATTTTGTACCTTCATCCTTCAGCTCTCTGACAGGAAACCAGCTCTTTGACCAGTTATTGTAAACTGGCCCACCTCTTCATCCTCTAACTAGATGGGGCTGTGGTTTCCTGTCAACATCTCAGAGTGGGAGGACTTTGCTGTTTTTCTGAACATTTCACATCATAACCTCTGTAAAGGAAACCTGCCCAACAGAAACCTGATACCATCAAAGATGAAATCAGTAATTATTACCATCAAATAAACCAAATCCATATGAGAGGGACTGGAAATAGAAAGTGGTTAAAACAACCTTCTAATTAGTCTAATTTGTAAACCAATTAATATTTTCCAGCTTTCCTTATATTCCATAGTAAGCCATGTTTCTATTGATTCATCAGAAATTTCCTAATCTGTAATCGATGAGGAAAAACAGGAGTTGATTCAGGTGACGATTGAGAAGAGCAGCGGCCAAAAATACAAACTGACTGACAGCAAAGTCAAATAAAACCACAAATTAAACCAGAAAAACACCCTGATTATGGATTTCTGACCTGATTTATTCCACTTAGGGAACCTGGCTTTGAATTATGATCACGTTATTTACTAGACCAGATTTGGCATTTGCACTGACATCACACGTTTAGTGTGTGATGAACGACAACCTGATAATTGCATGCTTTCACTCTCAGATGTCAGCAGTCTTTATGCTTTGGAGGAAGCACACTAGACTTATTGCAGAGGAGGAGGAAATGATTACATGAGGTGTCAAGCATCTGGGCAAGAGGCGGATGAATTCAACTGAAAACAGTTTTTAAAGATGTATGTTATATTACAGACTGAATTTTGCTCCATTATTCTCAGAAGCATTTTGTTGGAAAAATCCAGGAAATCCAGAATCCAGGAAAAAAAACAACTCTAGGTGAACTTTGCTATTTTGTTCATTTTTGTTTTCATATTAATTTTTTTGAGGTTATTTTTTTATTAAGTGAAATTTTCACCTTTTTAATTCTCGACTTGAGTTTACAAATTGCTCTCCTTAAAAATTACGTTTAATAGATCACATCTTCACTCCTGAGGGTGGGCTTTCCTCTAGAGTGAGAATTGAAGATGCATTTCTTTTGGTCAGCTGGGCGAATGTGATCTGTGGAGCTCAATTTGAAAACATTGCAATTAATAGAACTTAATCTTTAAGAGATCACTGAAAAAATAATCTCATGTCAACTTTGTGATCATTAAACTTCCATTTTCTGATGTTTATTTGTAGATAAAGTAGATTGGGTTTTGGCGCCCCCTAGCTGTGCACATTGGAAGACAAAACATCCATGCACTGCAGCTTATTTATGGAGGTTCCAATGCTGTAAAAAGTAAATAGTGAAACCTTCTCTGACAACAGGTGTCCCCACAGTCCTATTCCTAAACCCTGAAAAGATATCCCTGTTAGTGTCTGACCACAGGCTCAGACTGATTTTTGTAAACCTGAACTCTTTAAAACGTTGAAAAAAAATCTAATTAAATAATAAATGTATAGAATGTTTAAACAGGTCTTGATTAACAATAAAATGTTTGAATTATGATGTTATTCTAGTGCAAAAACTTTGGATGGTTGGATAACGAGGGGTTAAACTGGCTTTTCAGCACCATGGACAGCAGCCCCTCCTAGCTGTAGATAAAGGGGGACAAAAAAGCAGCTCCTACTGAAGTTTAATGAAGTTGAGATGAATTGTTTTGAAAAATTAAATGTAGATTTTGTTTAAAGAGAGTTTTAATAGATTTAGACTTTAGAATACATTTCTGTTTACATTTCTGACTGTTAGAGAAACATTTCTCACAGCTAGATCTCAGTGCACAGCAATAATTATAACAGTAGCTCATTGAAAAAAAGTTTTTAGTTCACAGGAGTGATTAATTAAAGACGATTTACACCAATTAAAATCCAAATTTTTAAAGTTTGATTAGGAGTGTTTCTAGTTTATGAGGTGTTTGCTATCAGTGTGGGGTTGAGCCACATGGAAAAGTAGCAGCCTTCCGCTCTGAAAGTTGTAGCTTTCTTTAATGCTTTCTCCGGTCATATGTTAATGTGCCCCTGGGCAAGGCACTTCATGCCAAGTTGCCTTGCCCAGAGTATGATTAGGTGAATGTGACTCTAATTTAAAGGGCTTTCAGTGGTTAGTGCGACCAGAAAAGCTCCAAATAAATTTATTTATTTATCAGCAGTTTCCAGGTTAGAAGACCTTGTCTTCTAACTTGCAAACCAAGTCCAGTGGACTGTTTTTAATTTTTTTTGGAATGACTATGACATGGATGACCATGAATCTTCACCAGCAAATCTTATTTTTCTTGTCTTTTTTTGCACACAGGTACATTTTAAAAACACACAAGGTAATTACCATGACCAAAGGCTCTGTCATTAGCAGGAGTTAAACTTCAGGAAATAGTCATTTTGATTCGATCAGGTTCCTTTTTATGATGGAGGAAATATACATATATGGCACAGCTTGGTGTTCATTTGGATAAATGGCGTCCAAAGGGCCTCTCAACCCATCCCCACTAAAACCTTGGTGGAACAAAAACTGATTTGGTCCTAATTTGCTGCATTCATTATCAAGACACTGATTCTTAGAATCTGAGGCTTCATCTGTTTTTTTTTTTATATATATACACTTTCACAGTATTTTTAATTGCTTGTTTGGGGACACATTTAGAAGACAATTAAAAATGTGATATTTTATTTCTTTAATCCCAAATCAATCAGGCCCAGTAACAGCTGTAATGGCAGTTTGACATCTGTTTTATGTTCATTTTTTCACAAGTTCCTAATATTTAAATTTAAGCAGATGGCGAAATTACAGAAAGGATTAGTGTCACTAAAAAAATTAAAAAGTTAACTGATTATTTTAAAATTCTGCCGCAAGGATCAATACTGGCCCCTCACTTCTGTTCTGTTTGTATATAAATGACTTACCCTCTGTGTGCAAAGGATGTGAGATACAAATGTATGCAGACGATACTGTAATTTATGTACATGGTAAGACCAAGGAAGAGGTAGCCAAAAAACTCTCTGAAACCATGCTACATGTATCAAAATGGCTCCACAATTCATGCTTACATTTAAATGTTAAAAAAACTGTATCTATGTTCTTTACAAAAAGAGTATCAAACTGCTCAGACCCAGATGTGTTTGCTGCAGGCCAGTCCATCACAGTAGTGTCAGAGTATAAATATCTTGGACTCATTCTGGATTCAGGTTTCACATTTAAAAAACATGTAAAGAAAGTCACTCAAACAGTCAAACTCAACCTTGTAAACTTCAGATACATAAGAAATAATCTGAACACAGATGCAGCAAAACTGTTTTTTAACGCAATGATTATGCCTCATTTAACATACTGTCTTAGCAGCTGGTCACAGGGCTGTAAAACAACATTAAAACCAATCCAGTCTGTCTACAAGCAGGCTCTAAAGGTTCTGGACAGGAAACCTTTTCGTTTTCATCATTGCAGTATACTGGACAAACATGTCCTGTTAAACTGGGAAAATTTAGTTACATTTCATGATGCAAATCTGGTCTTTAAAATTTTACATGGCTTTGCTCCACCACCACTTACTGCTTTTTTCACACAAGGTAGCAGACTCACCAGATCTGTCTCTTCTAATAACCTTACAGTCCCACTGAGAAAAAGCTCATTTGGTCAGTCAGCCTTCTCAGTCGCGAGCAGCTCAGTCCTGGAACACCATTCCAACTCATATACGCAATGCAGACACATACAGAACTTTCAAAAACATGTTAAAAGCATGGTTACAGGAGAATCAAACCTGTAATCATAATCAATAACTTCTGTCTGCCTGTCTGATGCACTTTTATCAATGCTTTTTAAATCTTATATTTATAATAACGTCTTTGTTTTTTACAGATCAATGTCCAACTTTTATGTAGATTACTAACTATGTATTTTATTGTTTGCACTAATTTTTAATGTTGTTGTTTTTATTATGTTGGCATTTTAAACCTTGCCCAGGGACTACAGTTGAAAATTAGCTACTTAGCTAACACTGGCTCATTTACAGAAATGTTTATTAATGTGCTCTGTCCCTGTTCAAATAAACACATAAATAAATAAATAAATAAATTTTCATTTTAATATGGGGAAAAAGTAAGAATTTTGACTTTAATCTCAGAATTCTGAGTTTTTCTAAAAAATTCTGACTTTAATTTCATAATTCTGGATTTTAATGTAAATTGGCACCATAAAGGAAGAGATGTGTACAGAGGGGATTAGGGTCACTGGAAAAAAAAAATAAAAAAAAATAAAAAGTTAACTGATTTTTACATTTTATTTCAGTATAATATTGGGGGAAAAAAGTCAGAATTCTGACTTTAATCTCAGAATTCTGACTTTTTTTCTCTGAATTCTCACCTTTTCTCTGAATTCTGACCTTTTCAGAATTCTGACTTTATTTCCCAGAATTCTGAGGGTTTAATTCAGAATTCTGACATTTTTTCCATATTAAAATTGAAATAAAAATGTAAAATCAGTTAACTTTTTTTTCAAGTGGCCCTAATCCTCTTCCGTACTACGAATAAACTATTTTCCAATGTTGTTGTATATTTCCAGGCAGACATACCAACCAGCAGGGGGCGGTACTGCTCCAGAACGCTGCCTCGCCGCTACAGCAGCAGGAAGCAGAAGAAGAAGAACAAAGAGAGCCGTAGAAGGTCATTCATTCAAAGCTATAACTGCGACATAGCGGACCTTTCTCCTCGTGTTTTAGAGGTTCTGGGTGACCCTCTAAATAACTACTGAATGAAAGTCCAGCAAACGGACCGGTTCGGTTCGGTTCGTTCCTTTTGTGTCGTTAGGTCCGTTTATTTAAGGCTATGACCAGCAGCAGCACTGCTGCCCAGCAGACCACCTGGTGCCTGTTCATCTTCCTGGTTTCTGGATCATCCGAGTCGGTACCGTCCGCCAGCCCTGATGGTGAGTTAAACTCTGCTTTAAGGGGAGATTATTGCCGTGGGAGTGGGTTCTAGTGGGTGAAACATCGCCTCCGGTCTTCCTGTTTGCTCCATTTTTCCAGCTAACTCTGATGGCATCTCTGCTCATGCTTGATAAATCACCAGTGATGGAGCCTCACTGGGCATCTAACTATGGCGACCAGATTTGGCTTTCTGAAAAGGAGGACACCTTTTTTCTGGGGGGTTTAGCAAAATCACAGAAAGCTGTATGAGAAGAAATAAAAGCCAGGGGCAATAAAAGGTACATGGGAGAAACTAACAGTGTCTTTAAACTAAAAAGGAGCTAAAATGAATGTTTCCTTTTTCTGTTCTCAAAACCACTGACTGTTTATTATGGAAGCAACTCGGTACCATATATTCAAAATGAAAAAAGCATTTTTCATAAATGCTTTTTCATTTTAAGGCTTCGTTAACTGCATTGTTTGACTCGATAAAATGAAATTAGTAATCAATAATCCTGTTTTGCATTTTGTTCTTTAACACCGCTCATCCTTAAACTTAATTAAAAAAGAAAAAGACATTTGAGATTTATTTTTCAAAAATGTGCCCCAGCAAATACATACCAAAATTCAATTTGAAATGTAAAATTTGAAAATGAAAATGCATTTGAAATATGGTAACAATTTGCTTCCATAGTTTATATGGAGGGAAACTATTTACAGTCCAGCTCGTTTCCAGAGGAGTTAGAGATGTCTTTAAAATTTAAGGTGTGTTGCAGGAACAAAGCAAAATAACAATAAAAAAAGCTAAAGGGAAGAGAGAAACCTTGAGTCTGAATTCAGTTTACATATTGTGTGAATTTATGTGATATTTTGGGCATTGGGGCGAAAAAATGCAGAACCTGCTGTGCTAAAAACATTAAAAGAAGCAGCAGAGCCTCCAGGCTGACAGGTGCCAAACAATAAATGAATAAAATACAGTAGATTAATGATAGAAAAGATATCTGGTGATGAGTTTATCTCTTAACAGCTACGCTGCAGAAACTACTTTCTAATGATTTCTTAACGAGGTGACCCCACTCTGTTCTAAGAGTAAAGAAGGAAAAGAAATAGTAATAATATCTCATATTCTTGAATTAAAACATGATTTAAATGATCAGCAGACTCTGAAAAACTATAGAATAACTGTCCAATGTTGATCTAGATCAGCTGTTCAACATACAGGTGATATGTCTGAATCAATAGCTCAACAGGTTTAGGGAAGCTTTGCAAAAAAATAAAATAAATAAAATACAAGTATAGGGTCGTCTCCATAGAGATAATTTTGCCCTTGTTTTTTTAAAACAGATTTTTTACTGATGGGCAAGATAATATTATGTCCTAACTCTGAAATGACAAACATTTCCTCACTGGTAGCTCTTTGTGATGAGTTGCTTTTTTATCATTTTAATTGTACCAGTGAAGCAAAGCGGCATGCGACTCACAGTAAAAAGTGAACAAAATAATACTCAATTGCCAGAAACTGTAAAGCAAGAATTGTTTAAGGTCTGCATGCAAAAGCGAAATAGATCCTCAAACCAATAGAAGTGAATAGCGTGACAGCTGACTGCATGAACCTGGTTACAGATCATGATGGGTTCATAACTACGGCATGAAAAATAATCACCAATAACTATTAAACATTTAAAGTACTAAAACCCTGATTAGAGGATAAGCATCATGAGAAGGCGATGGAGGGTTTTACACTCCGTATTCCTCTAGATTCTGCTGGATCACAAGTTAATCTGTGAGACTCTGCAGATTCTGACTCTTTCAGATCCTCACGATGCATTTATTTGATCCCCAAACTTCAATTACTCAAAATATTTCACATTATCCACAGACTACAGACGTGTGTTGGATAGATCTTAGGCCAGGATAAATTATAACATTTATTCTGACCCGATGGTTTACTTTTTTTGCGCCTTTTTCATCAGGCAATCAGTAGGGGTGTAAAAAATAATCGTTTTTCTATCGATGCATCGATCCAACAGTCGACGATCAGATGCATCGACACGTCCGCAAGAGTATCGATTCATGTTTTGTTTTTTTCCTCCGGTCTATTTTTATCCATTTGCTCCTGGACGTAATTCTGACTCTCGTGCTGCGGTGACACCAAACCTATTTTGCCCCCCTACCTCACTTCCTTTAGCCACTACCCTCTTTCTGCTTGCACACACACACTCGCTGTAAACAGTAGGCAAGACAGACAAGGGAAGGAAAAAAGAAGAAGATGATGTATTCTTGAGTATCGAAAACAATCAAATCATTGGGTCAGGATATTGACACTGAATCGAATCATCGCCATTATGGGTGTGATTTACACCCCTAGCAACCAAGCAGCCACCTTATCTCACCAAACGGCTGTGCTGAATCAAGGTGATTTTTTTTTTTACACAGATTTTATTATCTGCATTTTCTACATGAAAAAAATATCGAGCATGGCGAGTGATACCCAGATTGTAGCGGTAGCTGCTAAATCTTAGCATTTAAATTCTACTATAGAAAACAGAAAAAGTAAAGTTTTCGCATCAACAGGTATGTGATTCAGATTCTATTAGCTGCAATGCGCCTAAATAAATACATTTTACCCCCTTTGTACATATGGGGCAGTAAAACCAGTTCAGCAGCAGCCCGTTATGGTCTCATAACTGGATATTATGAACAGACTGAGCACAATAGCAATAACAAATAAAGGTGTTTCTTTTCTCAAATCACAGTTAGTGACCTGATACAGTTCATCATACAGGGCAGAGTTTTTGGGTCTCTTAGAAAAAACAAAAAACAACAAAACAAAAACACCGTAGTAGAGACTTGTATTTCTATCAAATGGAGGAAATTTAAGGAAACGTAAAAGTATGGAATCTAATAACAACAAAATAACTTTTTGTCAGAGTTTGAAAACTAAAGTGGTGAATAGTTGGAAGGAAGGATGAGAAGCCCAATTGCTCTGTTTTTTTCTTAGCGAAAGGTGCTGCTTCACACATGTGATGTGTTCTGAATGATGAGTATCTTTAATCGATTTATATTTACATTCAGGAATTTACATACTGAGCGGACTGTCTCCTCCAAGCTGCAGGTTTTGATTTATAACTTATGGTTGAGCAGGAGAAATGACAGCTTTTGTGAACAACGCTGTTCTTTGTGTGGGAATTCTTTGTACTAACTGCTTTTCTGTGGATACAAGTTTCTTACCACATCGTTCTGATCTGAAAAACAAAAAAAAACAAACAGAAATTAATTCATTAGATATGTTGGTTGATTCCTTTGCGAACAGTTTTGTTACGTTGATAATTTTTTTGGCAGGCATCAACACAGCCACCTACGTTTCGGTAACGTGCGGTGTGCATAGATTCCTACCAGTTAATCTCGTCACCAGTCCGGACCGGACCCGGAGCTGACGGCTCGGTTCCAGTGCCCGGTGTGTTTCGACTACATGCTGTGACGACATGAAGAACTTCAGCTAAATGATTTCGCTGCAGATGCAACTGTCACAGCACCGTTAAAAATACTCTAAGCCTTAAGGGCTGCTGTCAAATTTGGAAATACCAAATCAAGGTTCTCTTGAATGAGGAAATGTAACTTTTCTAGAGTCTTGTAACCCTTCAGTAGACGGCCTGCTGGGTAGCTTTGATATTACTGATGTGTTATCGTTTAAATAAGTAAATTAGTTAATGAAATAAGTGGAAAATGAGCAGTACCTACATAAATATAGAGCCACGCAGCACTCATCATCTGAGTCTTTAGCTCATAACATAACTTTGCCTTTATTGATGCAGACATGTTTGGAGAAAATAACATGATCTTCAGAATATTCATGTCAAGCATTTAGAAAAAAAATGAATCTAAAATTATTTTAAATGGATACAATCTGAGAAAATATACCCTCAAAACTCTTTTTGATCATCTGTGCTTTATCTGCCAATATCGACACGTTACTAAAATTTATTACATTAACTTTAAATCATACATACAGCTATGCAATAGCAGTACGAGTCACCTTAAACAGCATATTCAGAGTTTAAAGAAATACGCGGGAAGTGTTCTCCATAAAAACATGAAGTGAGCAATGTTGGGGTGCGTTCGCACTGAATGCGGAACCTGCAACGATTTTGGCCGTTTCATCTTGTTAGGTTTATTCAATGATGATTATTAAACTAATGTGTTTTATATGAAACATTGTAGAAATGAGATGCTTCACTCCTGTCTCATGATTCAGTCAGGAGACCACACTGCCTTGTCATTCTGATGGAGCTTCCTGTCTTTATGAACTGATCAATTGTTCTGTCAGAACAATACTCTGTTTGTAACCATGTGTCTTGTTCTGTTAATAAAACACTCTGCAGAGGAGGTCCGATGTGAGACAGAGTGTTTGAGTCTGGGGTTCAACTGTCTCTCCTTCTGCAGAAGCCGAATGAAAATCCCTTACTGTGTATTTCAGTTCTTCTTTCTTCTTTACAAACCCAACACATCTGATCCTGTTGGCCTTGATATTCACCTGGCCAGAGAAAGCAGGTGAAAGGCTCATCGTGGCGCACATGGATTTACAAAGCAACTGGCCAGCTGTTTTTATTGAATATGGAGCAGGACAGAATAACGAGAGAAGCAAAGTCTTAGAATGACAAACTTGGAATAAAAGGTTTTCAGTGATCTGTAGATTAGGGATGTCCTGATCAATATTATTATTGGTTATCGGTCTCATACCAGGCAGAATTCACTGTATTCAAACCTTTTATATCAGGGGTTAAATAAAAACTTTGCATTTTAGCTATTAGATAAAGAAAAACCTGAATCCTTATTCTGTTTTATTCAGAGTCAGCTGAGGAGATCCACGCTGAGGCTGGAGACGCCGTCCTTCTCAGCTGTCGGTGTCTCAGAACTGGAGTCATCACAGCGCTGAAGTGGCGCCGGACCAACATGGAGGGACTTTTCCCGGCCTCTTCTACCCGGGAAAAGCAGGGGTTGTTTATGAACAATACCAGGCGTTCTGTTTAAAGAACCGAGTTCAGATAGCTTGAGATCCACAGATGACCAACAAGAACCTGTCCATCATCCTGTTCAACACCACTGTGAACGACACCGGAACCTACCTCTGTGATGTCGGCATCGGGACCCGGTCGCTGACCCTGAAGGTCATCCACCTGAAGGTTACACCACCAACAGGTGAGAGTCTGACCTTTTTCTTCAGCTCATAATGAGGTCCATAAGGCTGAAGGCTGTCTGGATTCAGCTCCGCAAGCCAGAGCTCCATTCTGGATCCACGTCTAACTGTTGAGACTGGGAAAGGTAAAGGATAGGAGCTCCAGTCTGCAGTATTCAGGTTAAGATGTTGGATCCAGGCAGAGTGGACAGGAAGTACAGCCTCCATTAATTGGAGGCTTTGAACTATCTGGACTTTACCAGGCTTTGCAATGACTTTAGTAAAAGGGATCAAAAACACTTTAAGTTTATTTGTTGAGCAGATTTAATACCAAGAAGGAGGCTGTAAATGAAACGCGTTTCTTTTCTTTTTCTTTTCCACTTTATTTTTATCGATTTTTTTACAGGTATACAACAAGACCATGACTGATTAATGTCCTTTAGTGAGTCCTTTAGCACTTGTCACAAAAAAACAACAAAAAAAAGCATTAGACAAACAATAAATATTATATAAAAATAATTCGTTCATTTACACTTTAGACATACTGAAAGTAAAAAAAAAACATAAAAAATAAAACCTTTATGGAGTTTCAACCAGTCAATTAGAAGTTTATTTTATGACAAAATGGGGTAAAGAAGAACTAAAAAGAGGGGGGAGATGGGGGTTCTTTATGGCTTCAGTTGTTCAAAATGGGTTTCCAGTTTATTAAATCAAATCCAATTTTTTCTATGCAGGATTCTGTAAATTCATTGATCCAAGATTCAAAATTAGGTGTCCGTCAGCCTTCCACTGCTCAATATGCATCTTTTGGTAATCATCATGCCATAGAGACCACTGTTGTTAAGCATCACCTACCCAATTTGTTAAGAGTGTCCGAGACGCCAAAGAGGGCCGCTTTTTCTGGATCGGGTTTTATGTTAACTTTAAGGGCACGATTTACCATTCAAATATTGAGGTCCAGAACCTTTGAATATTTGGACAAAGCCAAAAAAAATTGATATTTTACATCTGTCACAGAGAGGCGATGTTTGTGGGAAAAATTTTATGGTTTGTACTTGTTTGCATATCTGAATCAAAATCATAGAAATGAGCCACATTTATGTCACTATAATGTAGTATAAATGCAAAACATTAGCAGCTATGTGCATCATTAAACATTATCTGTAGAGAACCAGAGCAGCTCTGTCTGCTGTTACTGTATGAGGAGCCTTCAGGAAGAGGAACTGCCTGTGAGACGGAGCTGAGGGCAGCAGAGAGGGAATTCAGCCTACAGGCCAGGATAGGCAGAGTTTGGGTATAAGGGTTTGGAATAGGGCTGAATTATTTTGCCAAAAATCAAAATTGAGATTATTTTCAACCAATATTGCGATTTTATAAAATTTTTTTGGCGGTTGTCCTTTGCACTAAGCACAGACATGTTGATGCTCATCTCTAAGCTTTCAGTTTTTTAATGGCCTTGAACCTATGCTTGTCCAGAGTCCAGTGTTGCAGGACCTTTACTGCTAAACTAAACTTACTTCTACTGTGATGCATTAATCTAGGTGTTAGCTGAAACTCTGTCCTCACTTCTATGTGGCAGCTTGCCCTTTAATCTTAAACCGTATTACTGCCACCTAAAGGGCTGGAGGGAGAAATGTAGTGTTTTGCTCTTGTCTGAGGGCGCAATGGAAACACTCCAAGACTGTTTTGAAAGCTCTGACTGGAAAATGTTCAAGGCTGCAGCAACATATGACAACTTGTTAAATATTGATGAGTATGCCATGACTGTGACTACATTAAAAAATGCATTGTTTTGCTCCTGTGAATTTAATAATAATATCGCGCATGCTCTCCTCAAGCTCCGAGGAAGTTGGAGCGGAGCAAGACGGGAGGAACAGCGGAGGCTGTAGGCTTCGCTTTACGCAGGGGAGGTCTGGGAGCTTAGGCGGGGCGGAGCGCTGATGGAGAATGTGGGATTTCTGGGTTAATGTGGGGGTGGGGCTCTAGGGGGATTGACGTCTGATGCGACTGTTGGCTATTAAGACAAGAAGCTAAGGAAGCTGGTTTTAAGGGGAATATTCTGGAAGGAGACAGACCTCATGCTGCCTTTTTTTTCCTTTGTTGATCCTGATGCATCTAAACTACTTCTTTCTGTTTCCACAGCTGCACCAGAGGAAGACAGTAAGGATGGAGGGAACAAGGATGGAGGAAACAAACACGCGCTGATAGTGGCTCTGCCAGTCGCCCTGTTGGTCGGGGCGGCTCTGGTCGCTCTGGTTGCTCTGATCTCCATTTACATAATAAGGCGTCATAGAGGCCTTGTTCCACTCAATCAGGACGACTTATAATGACCAGGCTGATTTTAGTTTCCCTCCCAAACAAACACCGAGCATTAGAAAGTCCAGCAGAGCCGTAGCCGTTATATTGGTGCACTTTATTAAACTACCAAAACAAAACCGAATTAGAGGAAAATATAGTTCTGGATTTCCTCTGAAAGGATTCATAAAACAAAAAAAAAAAAAACTACATTATGAATTAATTAATCCAGTTAATAATCGGATAATGTAGGGTTCCTGTAGTTTGAAGATTTTATACAGAATTAAACCTAAACTAAAATGTTTCCACTTGGGGAGTTCTGGATAGAGCGTATAGACTGGAGAAGAAGTTTTTTTTTAATCTTACATGCAAAATATTTTTCCTTTTTCACAGTTTTGGTATAATTGCTCCTCTAAGGAGGGTCGCTCTGTCAGTTAAAGGCCTGATTTAGAGTCTATAATCCAGTTAACGATTGATCGATTAATTGCTTGTTTCAGCCCTAAAATGAGCCGATAATCGCCTCCATAAAGCATTTTATGTTTAGCTTTCTGTCTGGAGATTATAAAGTCTGTAATATTTTTTTAATCTGTGACCTCATAGAGCTTCCAGTTCTAGAGAAGCACCAGCAGTCATCTGTGCCAGTCAGCCAATCAGCATCTCCTGTGCCTCTGTCTCAGCTCTGCTCCTCTCAGTGTTTACACTGCATACTGAGATGAAAGGGAAGCAGCATAGCTGGACGGTTTTATTCACCTTTAGTGTTACTGTTCCCATTTGATGGTGACTTAATGTTGAAGCTGAGATGCTTCCACCAGAACAAGAGGACATGATCTGTTTACACCAGTTTTGACATTAAGCTTCAGGAAAAATGGTTGATTTCCAGCTCTACTGGAATCGTTGATTAGTCACCAACTGAAATAGTCTTTAGTTTAAGCCCTGATCTGGATGTTCTTACTGGAAACATTTAGAGAAAAAACACCAGTTTTCATCTTTAGGATGGATCGTTTAGATTCTTGATCAGGGAAAAAAAAACTGTGAGAACCTTTAAGTATGAGCCAATTAATCCAAAGGAAAATTTGCACTTTGTATAGGAACTGTAGTGATTGTTGGTGAAGATTTAAGTCTTCCAGGTCAAAGTCATTCCCAAAAAACCCCCAAAACAAACCACTGGACTTTGTTTTTCAAGTCCAGGAAGCATTTTCAATTCAAAATGTCAGGAGTACGTTCCAGGTTTCTAGTGTGGCCCAAACAAAGCTTTGTTATGTCTTAGAAAACAAAGAAAAAGAAGAGCTACCACCTCCAGATAAGACTCTGCTGTGCAGCTACACCTGGTTTGAAGACCACAATGTCTACATTTTGGACAAAGAAGACAGGTGGTTTGAAAGGGGTGTTACAAAAGGCTCTTAAACAGAGGGGTGGACTCAGGTTCAAAGCAGCTTATAGAGTTGATTCCTTCCTGCTATCATCTTAACCCTATTCCCATGCAGGGGACCAAGACATCTCTCCTGGTCAGCCAGGCCTACAATGACCATAACGACTCCCTTTTCAGAGACATAGGCCAGTATCAGGTTTTGCAGGCCAACAATGACTTCAATGACTCCCCTTTATTAAGGAGCGGAGCTGTTCTATTGGTTCATTCTGCATGTTTTCTAAGCCATAACAAGGTTTTGTTAGACTACTCTTATAAATCTTGGAATTCAACGCTATTTCTGACATTTTGAATTGAAAAAGCTTCCAGGATGGGAAGCAAAACATCTTCAAACTCGGAAACAAAGTCCAGTGGATTGTTTTTAACTTGTCGGAATGTAGCGATTGTTGTAAAAGCCAAGAAGCCTTTGATTTATCTTTCAGGAGGATGTGTTTCAATGCAGTCAATGCTGGAAATATTTATTGTTGAAATTAAGATCAGCTAATGATCTTTATGTTTAAGGTTGTAGAAGCATATATGAAGACTGTTATGATCTGATAAGCACATTTGTCCTGTCCAAATATTGACTGCTTTTCTGAAATGGTGCGTTCAGACCAGACGCGGTGTCCGCGGCGAGTGCAGTGGATTCACATAGGATCACTATGCAAACCGTGTGGTGAAGCAGCCAGCGGTGAACCGCTCCTCCCTGACCTCGTGCTATTAGACGGAGCTGAGGTGTCAAACAGCAGCACCACATGGAGAGAGAGGAGCGCTGATCACTGAAGATGATAAATCTGAATTTATCTATGAAATCGTGACTCAGCAGCCAATCAGGGACTGATTGTAGGAGGAGTTTTCATTTAAAAATGGAATACAGAGAAAATAGTGTTAAAATAATAAAACAAGGGTAGAAATAAGGAATGCTGTCAATAGGTTTTTAAGTGGATTTTAAAGAGCTGTAGCTTTAATTTAGCCGTAGAAGGAATGCTGATCATCCGTCCTTATAGCCTGGTGGAGACCATCCTGGATCTCAATGCAGCTTTCAAGGTTTTACTCGCAGATCAAGTCTGGAGACTCTCCGCTAAAGAAAATTTGGAGCCGCTCACCAAATCCGAACGTCCAATCAGCGTTAGCTTTGAGGCGGTTGAGGTGTGAAGCAACGAGAAGCGACAGTTCAGTCTAAAGAACATGGCGGCTTCAGCCGATGAAACTATCGCTAGCGAGCTATCAAAGCAAGTTTTATCGGAATTACAGAGTATTTTCACTGGAAAGAAGAGCAAAACACTGCTCTGGAGGCTTTTCTCAGAGGAAAAGATGTTTTTGCTCTTCTCCCCACTGGTTTCTTCGCAAGAGTTTGATCTATCAATTGGCTCCTCTTCGGCGGCCACCTGTTAGTACGTCATATGCTTCGGCTGATCTGATTGGTTTATTTTGGCCTGCCTAATACCAACATAGGCCAATCAGCTAACCAGTATTTTGGCCCCTTCCCAAAATTACTTCAAACGAAGGTTTCCAGATGGATATGGAGCCAGGTTACCTTCCTTACTGCCAGCAGTTTTTTTTGTTTTTTCAAAAGCTTTTGTTTTTTTTTTCAAAAAATTGATGGTCTCTCAAAAGTGTTTTATAGAGAAATATTCAGCAGAAGTCTGTGAAGTTGAGTTTCACTGTGCTTTTATTGTGAAATGCTGAGGGCAAAACTTTGACAGGAAACAACATGGCGTTGCCAGGGGCAACAGTAACTGTTGCGTTCAATACCAGCACAGGAATTACATGTGATGTTACGCAATAACTATACATCAGGAAATAAGCGCAGCACTAACATCTGATGGGATGGTGATGTCATCAGGCGTAATGAAAAATGATTCCATCTTAAAAACCAAATCTGCACTGAAACCGTAGGCTAGATGACTTTGATTTAATTCTGACCTTACTGACCTTTAAAGGGGGATAGCTGGACCCTCGGAGTGACCTAAAAAAATAATCTTTAATATCTTTTGAAACACCAGCAGCACTTATCTTTTAAATTAATGCATTTTTTATTTATTTTTTACAAATGACCATTTTAAAAGCACAGACCAAGCTCTATAGAAGAAATAACCATTCAGGCTATTAGCTTAGTTTTTTCAGTGGGTGGGCTTTCAGCTGAAGCTCCTCCTATCTGATGATGCGTCCAGCGTAGAAACTGTATCTGAACGCAGAGCGATGAGCTACCTGCAGGTCTGGAGGAAATCACTGCGGATACATAGTTTAGTCTGAACGCACCTTAAGCCTTAAAATGCTGTTTACAGTCTGAGAGGATTTATATTATAAATGCAATGTTTAATTAAAAGTATATCTATTCCTTATTGTGTCTCATTGTTTGTTGTTTTTCTAAAACAAAGATCATTGGTTGTTTCCAGACAGCAAGGTGGAGTTTCTAGAAGAATCCTCTGATTCTCACCTGTTGTTGGGCTTCATTCATCGTTCTAAGTGTTGTTAATCCTCACACCTTTAAGTTATCTTTAAAGTATTTTCATAAAATCATTCCTGATCCAGACAAACATCACCTGCATGACATCAGACCTGCTGACAGGTTTTAGTTTTCTGTCTGAGCAGATCTAGTTTATTTGGGGATCTTTCTCCTGCTTTATAACTGTAAGCGTTGCTGATTCTTCCATAGAAATCAGTGTCCTTTAATATCTGCTGGATGAGCTCCACTTCCACCAGCAGAGCTCTGCAGCACCACCTACTGGTCAGATAGATGCAGTGCTCAGAGTCCTTCAAACTGTTCTGACAATTTCATTTTCGTGGAGCTTCAGCAGCAGTACCATCATCATGAATATTATATTTATTTATCAGCAGGTCTGATGTCATGCAGCTGACAGAAGAGCTATATGTGTATATACTTTTTATTTTTATTATCTTGTGTGGTTTGTTGTGTATATAACTGTCACTGGAGCGTGTAACAACAGCAATTTCCCTCTGGGATTATTTACCGTAAGTATTTCTGATTCTGATATAGTCCCTAACCAGTGATGCCTGCAGAAATGTTCCATGGGGGGGCAATATGGGGCCACTAAAAGTCTTGTGGTGGCTCATTGTAACTAAAAGCCATAATTTCAGGGTTTAAATCTACTATTGTGGTAAACCTACCTGTAGAAATTATAAACACTGAAGTGAACACCTACTCGTATCTTGGTTTACTATGTGCTTTTTAATGTTTCCTCGCAGGCTGTGCAGAATGAGATAAAATGCTAAAGTGATGCTACTATAATTTACCCTGGGGAGTGGAGTGGCCAGTGGTGCCGCTTTCCCAAACACTGCAGATATTGGAATCTGAGCTTAAATGTGAGCCAAACCCATTTAAAAAGGGACAGATCAAACTTTTCATAAACCAAACATTATGAAAACCCGCCACACATCTGACTCATACTATTTAAAACAACATGAAACTATTCACATACTCTTATTATATTAAACTGCACTTCCAATACTGAGATGATTTCGGGGGGTTTAATGTATTAAACTATGATTGGAGATTTTTTTTCACAACTGAAGATGTTAAATATCCACTTAGCTAATACTTGCAAAAAAGATCTGTTTTCTCTGAGAACCTGTATTAATAAGGAATTACTTTGGGGATTTATAAAGTCTAGGCTTTAATAATTAGAGTCCACAATTTGATTATTATTTAATTAGAAATGCTATTACTGTGCACCAGAGCAGAGGAGATGTTTATACAGAACCCAAACAGGTGATAGAAAGGATCATAATCTTCTGAAGCACAGAGAGGGAGGGGGGGTATTTTCCTGTTGCTGTGTCAAAGGATCTGTTAAAACATGGGACCAAAAACATGAAAGTAAAAGAACTGGATCCTGCAGGCTGATTATGATCCATCCTTGTAAATCCATCAAGGATTGGATGACCTACGATCTGAGCTTAATAAGAGCCACAGTGAGTAAGCTTCATAGCACAAAGATGCTGTGTAGAAAAAAAACTTTCTTTTTAGCAGCAGTAGCTGATGTTACTGGTAGAAACATGTCAGACATCCACCAGTCATCATCCAGGCTCCTATAAAAGGAACCAGGTTGAAACATTTCAGGTTTGGAGACAGAAATTGAAAAGTCTCTGCTTGCATATCAGCAACATCTCATTCATCTTGTCTGATTTTATAGAAACAGATTGAATCTCTGAAGGTCTGCAGCACTAAAACTGCTCCTCTATGGGTCAGTTGTGTTCTTTTGTGCTTCTAGATCCCAGCCTCATTTGCCGCTGTAGATCACTGTAAGCAGTTATTACAGTTGGAGCATTAGAAGATAATGGAGCTTCTCTTTCCAGATACAAACTTCATTTTAGTCACAGAATATCCAACTTCAGGAGTTTCTTAGGGCTCCATCATAGGGTCAGTCTATTTATATTTGTTTATATTAGTGATGGTTCCAATAACACTGATGCATCAGTGCATGTGTCTCTAACAGTAAAGCCCTGTGTTTGAGCATGAATTGTTTCAATAAAGTAACATGACCGATACAGGAGCTGTTTTAGATTGAATGACGCAATAAACTGAGTTTATAAGCGCATATTTCAACGCAACATGTCTACCAAAAATACAAATCTGTTTGTCATCAAACAAATCAAGAAATATGGAGCAGCCTCACGGCAAAGGAAAGATTTCAGCTGAGTGGAACCTGTAGAGTTAGGAAGCTGAGGAGGAGGTATATCTAGCAAGAAATAAGGTTTAAATTTATTTTACGTCCTCAGACGGAGAAATAGAGTTCTCTGACTGATGCAACCTTAGTACATACATTTATACCTTACTAAATCACACACACTCCCCCCAGGGGGAACAGACCCACCCATTAAAGAGTTTCCTCACACTTGAACATTTAGCTTATTCCCAAGAAAAGCACTTAAATTCATCAAGGTCATACATTTTAGCCAGATAAACACTGTGAACAGGTCCCCTGTTCACGCATGAAGGAGGCTTTGTGAACTCATTATTATCTCTCATGATCCTCCCTTCACTCTTGTCTAGAGTAGGGAGGCAGCTGCTTTCTGTCGACCCACTCTGAACTGCATACATAACTTAACTCCAGCATTCAGACTGGTACAAGACTTCTAAACAATCACCCTTATTTATGCACATAAAGGCACACTGAAAATATTTTATCTCATGAATAGGCCAAGGAACAATATGCTTCCACAGACCTTTTTGATCTTGGATGTATTTTAACTTTCTTATTGTGTCATCCTGTTCCTGTCAGCTATAAATCAACTTATCTGAGTTTAAATGGATTTCAAATTGACTCTTAGTTTGCTGTTCTAATTGTAGTTTTTTTAAAGAAATAAATCATAGTCCACAATCATTCTTATTCAGATGTTTAATTAAATTTTCCCGTTATATTGTTTGCATCTAAAAACATCAAAAATGTTTTCAGTTTAAACGAATATCTAAAAAACATATTATAGCAAAATATGGCTTAAATCATATTATAGGTCAACAGAAGCGGAGAGTCTTTGTGACACACCTGTGAGAAACCTGGGAGAGGAGACCCATGAAAAAGAGACCATAATAAATTTGTCTGAGCAATACAAGACGCCTGGTCATTATCAAACACGAATATAACATAAGGGTTCACACCTCCTCCTCCAACACCTCTGTTAATAATAGAGGCGAAGAAAAAGACCTTTCTGGTTGCTTCCTGAATGTTTTCTGTTGATGTTTGGTGGCAACCGTTACCACCATGTGGTCAAAGAGCTGTAATGTTGCTGTTCCTCCATCTTGTCTTTATTACCTCCACCAAGGAGGTTATGTTTTCATCAGTTTGTCTATTTATCTTTTTTTCAAAATAACTGAAAAGGTTGTGGATTTTGCTGCTATTTTCAGAGAAGGTAGGTACTGTGACTGAAAGATTAATTACATTTTGGTGACGATCCAGATCACTAACTGGATACTGGAATTTTTGAAAAATTCTCTGAATCTATGTATTAATTTAAGGCAAAAGTCACAATATGTTTAAATCAATGAGCTACTTGGCAGATGTCTGAGCCCTCCAAGTGCTCCCCTGCAAAGAGTTTAACACTTTAAGGCTTTTGTTGTTATTTCCATAAGGAGGTTAAAAAACAGGAAATATTGCAATGGTAAAAACTTTGTCTAAACCTGTTTGTTTTTGTTTTTTTTTGTTCTGGATCTCCTTCAATAAGTCAAATGAAAACTGATCAGGTTTTATGAGTGTTAATGGAGATCAAATTCATAAAATTCTTTTAATCTTTTTTTAAGTTTAAAGTCTTAAATATTTCAGTCAGACCTCTGCTGGATTATTCTGTTTTGTCAGAGTTTGTTTGTGGATGTGTGAACCCAAAAGAAGAGGCAGGCAGGCAGAGGTGATTTTTGTTCTTCTTTTAATGAAGTGAACTGAAAAACAAAGTCCAAAACCACAGGCAACAGGAATCCAAAAATCAAAAAAGAAAACACAAGTCAAAACTTTACCAAAAAACCACAAGGAGTCATCAGGGAAGAACTGTAACCAGGAGGAAGGCTCAGAGAGACGAGTAGGAGGAAGACTGATGAGGTTAGACGAGGACCCAACAAAGAAGAACTGAACAGAGAGTGGCTCTGTTCGAAATCCTGAGCTGCATCCTCTCAAGGGCCGTGGTCTACCTAGACTGGATCGCCGAGAGTCCTTTAAAATAAGGAGGCGGGAGAAGTTTAGTCTGTGAGATTGACCAGGTCTACCCTTCAAAGCGGGTTTTACGCCCGTATGCTCTGTTGCTTAGCAGCCCGTGAGCGTTGACACACAAAGCAGGAAAAAGAATGAATACAGAAGTTTTTTCAAAACTGTTTATTTATTTCTTTTTTATTGTAAAAGTGAACAAAAGACTACACTCACAAGAATCCAGAGTGGAATAAAGGTTCCAACCACGGGAGCAGGAACAAATAAAATCAAATGTAATGATAGAAACCTTAGTCAGTCAAATAACCTGCTGCTGTCATTCTGCACATCTCTGATGTTGCTGCTATTTTTCAAATATCCATTACAGTAAAATGTCCCATAGCTGCATATTGGTTATTTATTCTCCAGTTTTATATTGTTTAAAACACTTTACAGTATTGTATTGTTTATATTTTTAACTCTTCCTATTACATGTTATTCTTATACATTTTTCTAAGGTCCTCATCTGTGACCATTTTCAATAATCTTTCTGCTGCTGTAAATTTGCCCATTGTGGGACAATAAAAGGGATTTTCTATTCTATTCTATAAAGAAAGGGTAGAAAGATATAAGTAAAGTAAATCTAAACAATGTATTTATAAAAATATATCTGCAAAATCTCTAATATTCAACAACAAAAATTGCGTAGTTAAGCATATTGTGCAAAACAGCAATAAAAAGATAAAAATCCTATCAGATTTATAGTCCCCACCCTGCATATATATTAGAATCTGTCCTTTAATTACAGCCAAACCCATTTACACAGTAACAGATTAAAACCTTTAGATAAACCAAACATTACACGCCACATATCTGACTCAATAACCATTAAAACAACTATTTTCATTCATTTCAGACGGAACTATTAAATGACTTGTATTATATTAAACTGAACTTCCAATTTTCACCACTGATCGTAGCCAAGTAACCTTTACTCTGATCCCAGCTTGCTTGGTCTCGCAATGAATCCTGGGATATCCAAGAATACTGAGGATACATCGGACCCATCCTTCAAATCGGGCAAAAAGAAGGAGGGCGCATTTAAGGCACGCAGGACTCTTGGAATCCGACCAGACCCACCGGCTCCACGCTATCACATAATCTGCCTTCGAATCCGGTCTTCTAAGGATGCGTCCTAGGTTTTCGAACAGAGCCAGTATTTGTAGGAGACTGAAACAAGAGAGGGTTAAGGAGCAGATTAGGAGCAGGTGTGAGCAGAGCAGAAACAAGAAAGGAGCAAGAGAAAAAAGGAGAACTCAAGAGGGCAGCAGAGGGCAACAAACAAAAACCTGAGAACTGAAAATAACCAGAAAAAACAAAATAAAAATTAAACCACTAAGACTATAAAACATGGAGAAAAGCAAAACTGAACACTCAAAAGAAAAATTTAACAGAGCCAAGACTGATACAGTAACTGAGAATAAACCAGAGAACACAGCAAAATAAGAAATAAAACCACTAACACTAGAAAACAAGGAGTAAAACAAAACTAAACACTAAAAAGTAAATATAACAGAACCAAGACATAGACAGTAACTGAGAAAAACCCAAGGAACACCACAAAATAAGAATTTAAACTATAAAAACCTATAAAACAAAAGAGCAAAGAAACAAAACTGAACATCAAAAGAGAAAAACATGATCGAAACATGTTTAATATTTACCAGCATATGCATTAATTCATTGGTAATAATAGGAGCAAAAATCAGACCAAATGAGCAACTTTATGATGTTAATAATGTATTAAGGATTTAAGGAAGCAATAGGGCCTCTTAGATCTAATGAAAACAATCTGATTTCAGGCACAACTCAACATTATTTTACAGTATGGCTCCAGGAGTGAAGATCATCAGATTTTCTTCTTCTTCCATCTCATTGTAGAGAACAGTAGTGAAGTATAGCTGACTGGGAGCTGAGGAAAAAGAGGAGAAAGAAACGCCACGTCAACATTCCAAGAACTTCCTTCTTCCATCTTAAAGTTGTTGCTTCTCTCTGTCCATCTCTCTCCCTGCTGAAGTAACATCAAGCCTTCATCTCCTCCCAGATTAGATTATTGCAGCATTGATCTGTTTAGTTCATCTTCAAACAGGAAACTCCAGCTCACCCACACCTGCTCCTCTGACCACATCACCCCAGTTCCTCAGAACCTCCATGGACACCCTGGAGTCTAGTATGCTAGTATTTTCTAGTATAGCATTTGCATAGATGTTAGATTTGTTACAATCCAGGATTGATGACATAAAAACATCATTATTTGATGTCATTTGTGTTTTTCATACAGCAAGTGGTTTATCAGCCAGATCCACCCTTCTTTTGGTGACGTTTGAATAAACAGAGACAATATTTCTTTGGTTAGTAATTAATAGCTCTCCTGATAGCCTAGCCACTAAACTGGTGAGAATAACTGGACTTTAACAGCCGGTCCAGAAGCCACTCAGAGTGTGAGAGACCTAAAATCCTGGTGAGTAAACAGATTATAGTTAAAACTATTCAACTAAGAACTTTGAGATTAATTTTACCCTTGACTTTAAATGATTTAAATAATTGACTACAACTCCAGTTCTAGGTTAATCATATATATATTCATGATCTACAAGTAAAATATCACAAGATAATACAAATAATAAAAACAATACAGGCGATATATAAATAAACTTTGAGATGATAATTAAAGTTAATAGACATTTATCTGACAGGATTTCTTTAGAAAGAGGGTCTAGACGAGGGTGTGCGTGGTCACTGTTACTGTTTCCATTATATTTAAAGCCACTAGCCCAATCGAACAATGAGTAATTAATAAAGGGATGGAACATAAATTGGCTTGTTATCTAGACGATATATTAATTCATGTGGAACAACCAACCAACTCTCTCCCAGTTTATTCTGCAATAATTTAAATAATTTGGTCATTTATCAGGGTATAAAATATATATGAACAAAACTCAGTTGCTGTCTTATATTTATACTCCACCACAGGAAATCCAAATCCACTCCTGAGCTTGGCACTCTGACCATGTTAAATATCTAGGCATTACTATAGCAAAGCACCTCGAAAAAAGTATTTGAATATATTTATGTTCTCATGCAAAAAAGAATCAAAGAAGATATCACAAAACTGAATCTCCCTCCCTTTTGAACTTCTAGCTCAAGAATTAACTCGATTAAGATGAACATACAGCCCAGACTGTTATATCCAAACTTTACCAGTTGGTTAAAATACATCAAAAAGTTTTTAATGAATGGGACAAACTGTTATCAAGATATATTTGGTAAAGTAAAAGACCTTGAATTGGATATAAGGTCTTACAACTGGAAAAGAAAATGGGAGGTTGGGGTTTGCCTTCCCTTAGAGATGATTATTTAGCAGCAAAAGAAAGAAATCTAATATACCGCTGCGACCCAACATATAGCGCTCAATGGAAAACTATTGAAACAAAGGCGACACCTATTCTTGTACAGGCAATTTTAGCTGATGCAAATCTACAAAGTTTCAAAATTAATATAAATAACCGGTGGATGAAAACAACCCTTAGAATGTGGAAAACTTTAATTTAAAAAAATGCTCTAGAAAATGGCCTGGCAATCATAAAAGGAATTGCATATGACTCAGACTACTGGACACCAGGTTTAAGCACTGGACATCAAAGGGAATCACTGCTATGTGCAAAATAATAAACAACAAAATCTGAGGTGATTTTGAAACATGCAAGAGAAAGTATTCTTTGGACTATTTATCAATATTTGCCATTATTAATTGTTTTAAACTTAAAAATTAGGCCAATTACTGACAAGAATGCAAAACTAATAGAGTTTTTTATTAATGCCTATAAATAAAAAATTAAAGCAACAATTGCCTCACTTACCTATAAAAACCTGATAGATCTCAAAAACAATTTAACCCTACATAACAAAGCCAGATGGGAGAGAGAGGGAACTTTAACAATAACAGAGGAGGAATGGGCAATAATGTGGAGATAATAATGGATAATACAAGAAATCTCTACAATGGCAAGACTTTGGATGGAAAAATCTGATAAAATTCTTTATCACACCTGCTCAGAAATAACACTAAGATGGAAATCCTCCTACATTTTGCAGAAATGCAGAAATCAAAAAGGCAAACCATTATCATGTCTCTGGGACTGCTCAATCATAAAAGATTACTGGAAAGAGATGAGTAATGTCTTACAAGACATATAAGATA
>JAGKQL010000050.1:4950434-5109085 GCA_018398635.1 Cyprinodon brontotheroides | reverse complement strand
AAGAAGACCTCCTAATCTCTGCAGGTGGTCTAGCTGGAACATAAAGCACTTTTCTGATTTTGGCTGCTTCACTTTTTTATCAGAGCAAATGAATGACTGCAACTAAGAGCTGAGCTACATTACAGCAGGTAAAACCTGGGATATTAAACAGGCTGATGAGGCATTGTAATAGTTAGTGGGATCCCGAGGTTTCATGTATGGACGCTCTGCACAGTGTACTAAAAGGGACATTTGAATTTATAGTATATATAAGTAACTTTTACCATCACTCAAAACTGTGTTGCATTTAAAAATAGCCCATAATATTAAGACCATTTCCTGCCAAAGCAGAAAAGATCTCCATCCCAATATTTATTGTTTGACTCGGGACACTGTATGAAGAGCTTAATATGGATTCCTGTATTATAACTTGATAAAAAATTAATTTTTTTAAATTTAGGTCGTTTGTCATTTATCGTAAAACTAAATGATGAAATAATATAAATTAATCAGTTTTGGGATTAAAACTCAGAGTTTATTTTAAGCCATATTGCTCAGCCCTGATCTGCATTAAGTCCACCTTAAGTATAAATAAGCAGAATCAGAGTGAGCCTTAACTTTCCTAACTGGTTAACATGATGGATGGGAACTAGCTACATTTAACCCAGACAACATTCAGAATGGTCTGGGTTGATTTTAGTAGATGTTATTATTGCAGTTTTCAAATTTTGGAACATGACAAAGTGTTATTTTCAATAAGGAAATTAACATCCAAGCAGATAATCTTTAACCGAACAGATGTATTTTATTTCAGCTGATCATCCAATGAGAAGAGTTTAGCTAGCATCTCTTTAGGAATCACCTGTTTGCAGGTGAAACTCTGTTCTTTGAGAGTCAAACTGTGTCTTCTTCTCATTACCCTTAGGGGCCCTCCCAGTAGATGGCCGCCACACTGAGCCTTGTTCTGCTGGAGGTTTCTTCCTGTTAAAGGGGAGTTTTTCCTCTCCACTGTCGCTAGAACCATGCTTAGTGTGAGGGATTGTCGCATTTGAGTCAATAAGTCAATGCACTCAACTGGTTTTCCTAGATGGTAGAAAAAACTCGGAATCAATCTGACCGGATGATCTGGATGAACCGTAGAAGTGCTTTGGAGATGACTTGTGCCATCTATTGGCGCTTATAGAAATACACAGAATAGAATTGAATAAGAATTGAATCCTTAACCCAAGTAAACAAATATTGTTTAAAAATCAGGATCCCGCAGAGCATTAGATATACCTATGGATAAAGGAATGTGATCATTTTAACCCACCTTCATAAATCTGTCAAAGATTAAACCTAAGATTATTTTCTTTTATTAAAATGTGAGGACCAGCCTCTCAAAGTTTTCTTTACTTTGTTATCTGTGATGCTGGGCCTAACAGCAGAAAGAAAACAGCAAGAAGAAAGAAAAGAAGCAGCAACTAGTTTGTTTCACTGACTGAGATGATTTTTTTTTACTTCCAGAATAACAATTCTTCATTATGACCAACACAATGATAAAACAGGTAAGGATTCATCTTCTTCTTTCTTTAAGGTTTCCTGTTCTTTTAAAGCACTTTAAACAAACCAGAGCACTATGTGTCGACCACTGTGGTCCAACTGACCCAGAAACATACATTTGTTGCTTACATCATGCGTACTGACATAGAGATGACTTAATCCTGTTGTTTTTCCTACCGGTTTTAAGAGTGGAGGTGTGAAAAACACCCACGCACAGTTTTTATTCCACTGTTAAATGTTACATTGTTTGACTATAAAAGGTAAAACGAGCTGCAGCTTTCTGGAGTGAGGCTCAACGCTCAGATTCCAACAGAAAAATGAAGGGATTACAAGATAATCCCCCATCAATGCATCAGAGTGTTCGTCCTTAACCTCTATCTGTTACATTAAAAGGTGCAGCAAAGACCGGGGTGTCTGCTGGTAGGTTTACAGACCAATGGAAAGTGGGAGATTTCAGATGTGCTGCTGCATTTATTGAAAAGAAAAATAAAGATCAGATTTGTTAAGATTAGATCTGTTAATCACTAATAATCTGGGGTTAATCCCACTTTATTCTTTATTCAATAATAAACGAGAAAAAATTGAGCCTTTCAGGCTTCTTTTTAAAGGTTCAAATAAGTAGGGCTACTAAATCTTTGATCAGCTCCCAGAGTTATTATCTTTATAGCAGGCTAACCCAGTGTCAGCCCTCGGGGGGCGCTGTCCTGCCGGTTTCAGAGGTTTCTCTGCTTCAGCACAGCTGATTCTGATGATCGCAGTTTAGAAAAATCCTGTTAATCATCAATCCGTGTATGGTTCGTTTTTACTTTTTTTTTTCGTTTTAAAACAAATACGAAAAAACAAAACAAGCATGTGGTTTTTTTGTTTTTCCGTTTTTAAAGGAAATTAGAAAAACGGCATTTGCAAAAATGAAAAAAAGGGTACGTTTTGGGATTTTTTAAAACTGCAATGGCAACCAAAGACAAACTTTTATTTTTTTGTTAATTCAACGGACCTTATGGCAGAACCGGAAATGAAGACCTGAACTCCAAACACAAAACTTTTTTAGTTACCAGTAGGTGGCGGTAATGTACGCCTTCAATTTCTTGCCAACGGCCATTACAATCCACAAGAAGAACTTTTTCAGTTAGCACTACCAACATGGAAACGTTTGGCTCTGTTCGAAATCCTCCAAGGACGCGGTCTACCTAGACCGGATCCTTTGAAGTCCTTGAAAATAAGGAGACCGGAAGAGTTTTGGCTGTGAATTCAAACAGGTCTACCCTTCTGTGGGTTTTACCGCCGTATGCTCTGTTGCTTAGCAAATGTGAAAGTTAACACACAAAGCAGGAAAAGAATGAAAACCGTAATTTTCAAAACTGTTCATCTAAATTTTCATTTAGATGGCAAAACAAAATTCAAACGCTGTTGATTTTCTATTAATGCAATTTTTCATTTTTTAGATTTAGGTTTTAAAAACGGAAAAACAGAAAAAACGCATGCTTGTTTTGTTTTTTAGTTTTTGTTTTGAAACGAAAAAACCAAAGAACGAACCATACACGGATTATCATCTATCAATGGAAACTTGCTGTGCTGAAGCAGGGAAACCTCCAAAACCTGCAGACCAGCAGTAACCTGACTCCGCCAGATGGATTTGCTCTGCATATCCATCTGGAAACCTTCCGTTGAAGTAATTTTGGGAAGGGGCGAAAATACTGGTTAGCTGATTGGCCTATGTTGGTGATAGACGGGCCAAATAAACCAATCAGATCAATGAAGCATATGACGTACTAACAGCCAGGCTACTCTTGCCAAAACCAGTCGGGAGAAGAGCAAAAACATCTTTTCCTCTGAGAAAAGCCTCCAGAGCAGTGTTTTGCTCTTCTTTCAGTGAAGAAATACTCTGTAATTCCGATAAAACTTGCTCGATAGCCACGCTAACGCTAGTTTCATCGGCTGAAGCCGCCATGTTCTTTAAACTGAACTGTCGCGCTTCTTGTTGCGTCACACCTCAACCCGCCTCAAAGCCAACGCTGATTGGACGTTCGTTTGGTGAACGGCTCCAAATTTTCTTTAACGGAGAGTCTCCAGACTGATCTGCGAGTGAAACCTTGAAAGCTCGCAAGATCAGGATGGTCTCACGAGGCTAGGCCAGCAGCCCCAGAGGGCTGACTTTGGGCATTCCTGAGTTAGGGTTAGGATCCCCTCTGCTACAGCTCTTTATTTAACCCAAACCTCATCATGTGATCGTTTATCGGAGCACTGACTCCCTGTTCTGTGGTTTATTTCTGACCTGCATCTATAATTAACCTTCTACCACCTCATGTGACCTCTGATCAGTCTGCAGGCTGCTACAGGGTCAATGGACCCCAGTTAGTAAACCAAATATCGGACCCTGCCTGTTTTCATTTCAATCTTAACAGAAACTTGAGTTTAAGAGCACATACGTCACATTTTTATTAATTTTAGCAATATCATGCAAGACTTAATGGAAATGACTGTATAAACAATTAACTACCTTAATTACTAATAATCTAATTCAGTTTCTGGTTTACTGGACTGAAACAGAGCCAAAAAGCAGCCAAAGTTTGAAGAAAATAACATGAAAAACCTACAGAAATCCTACAGAACTGATGATCAAAAACACTTTAAAGCGTCAGAAGAAAATCCGGCTGCTTAGAACAGAGACATAAAGAATTTAGCGGGCGTATCCGAGCTTTTAACCCGGCTCGTAAATCCTCTCAGTCTCATATTATGCTGTTATATTGGGAGATTAAATGAGGATCATAAAAACCCAGGAAATGATCATAATTCCTGAAATCAGAGTGTCATCATGGCCTCACGTTGACACCGTCCCCAGTCCGTCTGTCTCCAGCCCCAGCAGCACTCCACGCTGTTCCCATAGCGACAGAGACCGTCAGACAACACCGCCCGGTTGGTCCAGCTGCAAACACAGAGACATAACTAATAATGAGCATGTTTGTGTTTCCTGTTAGGGGCCGTCTTTTCTTCTTCTGCTGCAGCTGGATTATTAAAACACAAACAAACAAGCAGAGAGTGGTTCATTTCCTGTGTGGGACCAACATGGAGGGATATCTGCAGGGTGATTCCTGGGTTTCTGGCCTGCAGAGCTGTCCCGTCCTGCTCAGTGTTTGGTTAATGTCAGCTCTGCTAGTCCAGACCGGCAGAGGAGCATCCTGACATCTCCTGTTTCCTCCAGCCTGTCCCGACATGAATGATAGGAGCCGGAGACGAGGGGAGGGAGGGTGGCGTCGCCCTCGGTTTACACTCCCTCTGCATACTTTCCATCCCTCTGTCACACTTCAGCAATTCCTCAACCTCTTCGCCCCAAATTGTTTTGTTTTCCTCTCTTCTGTTTGCAGATCAGCACTGACAAAGCTCCGCAGGCGTTTTCAAACTTTTTCACATTTTTAATCAGTAAAAAACAAAGAATACAAAATATTTCTATGTTTTTCTATTATTCAACCAACAAAATCTATGCAACATACAGATTTTTTTTAAATAAATGATGCAAGGTTGTGTTTTTTGTTCCACTATTCATATCTGAAATGTGTGGTGCAGATGTAAACTGTAAGGAAACATTAAGGAACCCTGCAGAGCTGCAGAGATCTATAGCTCAGCTGGGAGAGTCTGTCCACCATTATGCAGGAGAGGCAGGAAAGGAAACCACAGCTGAAGGAAAGCTGAGGAAAAAGGGATCATTTGTAGTTCGCCATGAACCGTGTGGAGGAAGGTGAAGACTGAACCTTTTGTTCAACATATGGCAAACAGCTAACAGAGTGAAAACACTGCTGCTTAATGAAACATGGCGGCGGCAGTATTATGCTGTGGGAGTCCACCTGTCAGGTTAACATAATTAAGACTGAAATCTAACCATGAATCTGTGGACAAATTTAAAACCAATGTTTACAGCTGATCTCCCTCTAATAAGACTCAAAGTTTGAGCTTTTTGGAAAAGAAGATTTTACAATAATCATATTAAAATAAAATGAAATTCATAATCATTCAGCAGTTTTTTTGTTGTTTTTTTTTTTGTTTTTTTAACAGTTTCCTGTCTTCAATGTGGCAATAAGAATAATTGTCTTGATGTCAAAAAGAGCCCAAAAGATTTTGCTTTCAAAAGTGGAGCAGTAGGGCTATCGCCATAGTGTCCCGCTTGATTTATGCATATAAATAACTTTATTATAATTAATACAGGGAGTTTTACAGATTATATAGACACTGCAATGTAAGTAGAACAGGAAAGGAAAAACAGGAAAAAGGAGAAAAGATGAAAAAAGAGGAGATAAAAGGGAGATAACAATAAAACATCTTCAGTCTGGATATAGTATAAGAGATACAATAAAGTAGCACCTAGATACCATCGCTGAAGTATAAGTAGTATTATTTAATCCTATTCAGTAGTTTGAGTGGATCTGCAACAAATGATCCCAGTTTCTTTCACTTATTATTACAGCGAAATGTGAAAAAGAATTCCTCCTTTGGGTCAATGTTCAGTTTTAGTAGCCTTGCATTTATATTCAAATATTTTGCCTTATTTATGTTTTTTATATGTTTTAAATACAGACAAAAAAAAAATAGAACACTTCAAATTTGAGAAAAAATTAAATGAACTGCTATAAAACTGCAGAGATGCAATAGAAAAACAGCTCATCGTTAGACTTTATTAAATACCTTTATGATTAATAACTATTTTAATCATAAAACTGTGTTTAAAATAATTTGATAGTTAACATATGACCCACAAATAGAAGTAACTTCAGCAGAATAAAGACAATAACAAATACCAACATACCTGTCATGGTCCAAACTCTGTCCCTGGATCAGCACCCAGAACCAGGACAGTAGAACCAGGACCAGCATCCTCCTTAGAGCCCGGGGAGATTTTCCCCTAAATAATCCCAGTTCTCTCTGTTCTACTGGATATCAGGGTCTAATCCAGCTCTATGCATCCTGTGGATTAAACAGAAGCTGGTGGAGGTGGAACAGGTTAGATGGAGCTTCTTAAAATGTTTAACCCAACCAGTTTAACCATTAAAACCAGTTAAAAAGCTGCTTCATTCCTGCTCTTCTGTGGATCAAGCTCTGTCTGCTGAGCGCGAGCTGCAGCGGGAGCAGGGGGCGCGCGCCCCGCGTGCAGAGCGGCAGCGTGATTGGTCGCTCAGTAGTACCGGTGAGAGTCGCGTGCCGGATGGATTAAAACAAAGAAACTGGATTGTTTCTGTTGTTTCCTCACTGGAACATGTCGCTTCTGCCTGAACATGCGGGAAACATGCGGGAAACATGCGGTTGGTCCGGGTGTTCCTTCACACTGACAGCCGCGTGAAACCCGAACCCCAGAGATGGGAGGAACCGGGAACCTTAGAACCCCCAGGACTCCCTCCCTGCCCCCGGCCCCATTACTCACTGAACAGTTATAGAACCGCAGACTGCTCTGTAATTATGTTCTAGTTAACCCACACAGAGCAGAACACTTTATCGGGGTTATTTATGGCGTCTGGAGTAGCTTTAATTCTTTAAATGGGTTTAATCAACAATTCCTCAGGCTTTTTAAAGCTTTTTAGACAAATGAGTTCATATTTAAAATCTAATTATATCCAAATGAATATCAACCCAACCAGTCATATTTAGACTGAATGATGAAGCAGTGAAAGCAAAGATGTTTCCTATCTAGCAAAGCATATGGCGACAGTGGAGGATATCAACTGACTGTGAACTGGAAAAATATCCCAGTAAAATCAGGGTGAGCACTACTGCTATGACTGGCCTAATGACAGGGGAGTGCTGCTTTGTGGGTTAGAGCAGGGTGCTTGTGCTCTGAGAAGGTTACCAAGTACCGGTTGATCCCACAGACCGCCTCTCTGGGTCTGAGCAAGACCTTAACCCCACACTGCTCCCAGGGCTCAAGGGATGGGTTAAATGCAGAGAGTGAATTCCCCATTGTGGGTACAGGTGAAAAAAAACACAAAATAACTTAGCGCCAGTACTGGATTTTTTTTCTTTCTATTTTTTATTACATTTTTTGGCATCGATCCTAGTTTTTTGGTTACTATTGGTTTGCTCCTGCTCCCTTAATGTTTATCATGTACCGTCCCAATCATGTGATTGTTACTAATACTGACTCCATCCCGCAGGGAATCCGTGACGTGGGATTCGAAAAAATGTCAGTCTCTAATTCCCCCCATGCAGCGGACTAAACATCTCGCCTGGGCAGCCAAGCCAACAACTGTTGCTTTCAGAGGCAGGCTAACAAAGAACCCAGAACCACCCCCATTCCTAAGGGGCGGACCCCTTCTTCTGGTTCAATTTGCATGTTTTCTAAGCCAAAAGATGTTTTTGGGCTACTATATAAAGCTTCGAACTCAACGATAATAAAAAAGCTTCCTGGATGGGAAACAAAAGGTCTTTAAACTTGGAAACCAAGTCCAGTGGATTGGTTTTTATTTTACTTTTTTGGAATAACTATGACCTGGAGGACAGAGAATCTTCACCAGCAGGAAGAGAGAGAGTTGAGAAAGCTAATGTCAGCAAGAACTCCATTTTCGACCAGAGACACAGTTAAACCCATAAATGATGGGCAGGAGGGAGTCTCTTTAGATAAAGACAGAGAGTCTGGAATGAATGGCAAAAAATCTATCTTTCAGGAAAAGACACAACTAAACATGGAAGCACTGATCCAGAATAAAATAGAATTAAAAACAGCAACAGCTCAATAATTGACTGAGACTAGAGTGGTATTAATTTCTTTTATATATATATTGGTTTATGAGTGATGATTTTACTGCAAGGCTAGAGAGTGTCTAAGGGAGAGGAGTTGTTTATCCTATTAGGGAATGTTTGAGATAAACTCATCCTTCTCATAACTAACTTTGGGTTTATTTATAACATTTTACTGTTTTCCTCCAACTGTCTGTGATTGTTTTGATTAACTGAGCTCTGATAGCCTTCAGTCTGTCTGCAGGGTTTAAGTTAGTGTGATAACTGGTGATTGTCTTGTTCTCTTTTTGTAAAAGATAATAAAAGGCTGACTGAGTCAATTATCACCTATCTCCTCTTTTTAACGGGATTGCACAGTTAAATGCCTTTTGTCCCACAACAGCATAGAAAGGAAACCATTAAACAGAATCACTGAAACAGGAGTACTTTTTTATGAAGGACACAAACTCAAACTGAGGATCCTCCTTATGTGCTGTACTTTATATATGAATACCGACGGTTTAATGTGCTTCACAAGCAATTTAAAACCCTTATTTTATTTTCACTTCAAAAATATCGCCGTTAGCGCCTTTACAAACTGAGACGCTGAGCAGGGAACAATGTTGATACACCCTCTAATTACAACTTTGGTTCCAGCTGCAGTTAAGTTTCTATTTTGGCATCGAAATCTTCAAATTGACAGGAACACAGTCATCCATATTGTGCAGCAGTATAAAAACCAGCAGGTTTAAGCAGCGATCAGCCCAAAACATCACAAGTTTAAAGCAGTCAGCAGAAAGTAGGCCTCACCAAACTGACCAGGTATCAGCAGACAGGGGTTCCCTGTTCTCTTCTGTTCCTACCTGACACAGAAACTCAGTTTCTATGAAAAGAAACAGGACCAGAGGAGGAATAATCTGAATATTTGTAACTGATGTATTTCTGTTCTCCTTTATTCTCAGATTAAAGCATCTAGATTATCTACAATCTAACAGTTGGTCCAGGACTGCTGCACATATCATCTTCTTAAACTGTTCCAGAGCAACAAATCTGTTTCATTTACCCAAAATATGCTTCTTATTTTTAATAGTATGGTAAGTAATTTACTCCTCAGTCATTTTAGGAATTGGAGAAAACTATAAAGTACTATTTAATAACCTCTAAAGGCCTTTTAAATATTTTATAAACACAGTGTAGTAACTGTTTCAACCAGCAGAGGGCAGTGAGGGTTCATCAGCTGCAGGCTGATGTTCTCTGCTCTGACTTCATCATCATCATCATCATCATCATCATCATCATCAGACTGAGAGCTTCAGGAGCTTCAGATCTCCTGGTCTGTCAGTGGAGCATCAGCAGCAGCATGAAGGAACAACAGAGACTTTGGTTTCTGTTGTGGGTAAGAAAAAATCATCAGCTTTTATTATTATCATTATTATTATTAGCAAAATATGATAATACTGGCTGCAAGTTTTTTGGAGGAAATTTTGTGTTTAATTAGTTATTATTATGGTTGAATCTAAACGGTTTTATTCTCTGTGTTTTTGTAGCTCAGCAGCATCATGTTAGTGTTCTTAGTTTGAGTTCTGAAATGTTTAAAGCATAAATGTCTTTATTAAATCCATCATCATCAGATGTTTCTCTCTCTTTATTCTCACTGATGTGTTTTAGTGTCTCTTCTTCCAGGTCTGTGTTTTGCGAGTCCTTCCTGCGTTCTGTTGGCACGACCTGGATAACAGCGAGTATGACTGCTGGCCTCTGGACCGACCAAACGAATACAACATGATCGACTGTGGAGGTCAGACACTGATCCACATTAATGCAGACCTCAGATTAAAAAAGGAATAAATAAAGAGTTTATAGCAGTTATTCTCTTAATACTTAGAGTTAAATAGAAAATTAGTGTTGTTTGAATTAATTTGTTATTACACACATAAATGTTTTACTGAAAAATTAAAAACTGCTTTAATTGGAGAGGATTCTGTAAATAGAGAACTAATGTTATTGTTCAAATTGTATTTTAAAATATTAAATGCATGATTTATTGAAATCTTTTTAAAAAATCTATGAAATACATTAAATAAAAGGCATCATTTTTGTAATTAGGCAGATTTGCTATGATCTTTTGTCCTGTAATCAATGACTGAGGTTTAAATATGATGAGAGGCAGAGTCTATTTGACATTTTCTTGGAATGACAGTAGAACATGGTATTTTACTGAGGCAGCAAATGTCCGTAAGATTGTTGCTAAAATAACTAATAAACAACATTTAGGTAAAAATAAACAAAATTTGCTTTTAAAAGCCTGCATTATTGCAGATAGTGGGTTTTGGCAGTTAGTCTCTAATTTTTTGTTTCTAAAATTCTCACACTGCAAGTCTATAAAAACAGTTTATTATTATTATTATTATTTTATTTTTTTTGTAAAAAGAAAAACTTTTCTCGTGGTGGAACAAAAGGCATTATTGCATATTAACATTTCTATCTTATAAAACCTTCTGAGTCTGAACAGAGACCGGTGAACTTAGTGTGCTAGAATTCACTCCATATTTAAAGGAACAGCTTGATATAGAACAAGCAAATCAATCTAAAAAATTATGCCGGTGTCATAGTTAAGCTTTAAAAATAAAACCATTTCCATCACATCGGTTTGGAGTCAGTGTCTGAACCTTTTTCACCAGCTCCTTTTTTCCTTTTTTAGATAAATCTATAAAGTTCTCTGGATGATAAAAAAAAAAAAAGTGTTACTTTAATACAACTCTATTTAAAATAACATTTTGGTCCAACTCCAAATTAGTGTAACTTTTAATCTATATAAAGTATGAACTTTTCAGAGTTAACTTTATTCATGTTATTGTCTAAATCCAGACGTTCTCTCAGAAACCGTCTGGACACTCTCGACATCTTATAGAGCAACAGTTACACTGCATGGAAGTTAAATTAGGTGTAAATATACTTTTAAATAATATAATAAAGGTGTAAATACTCTATTTAGAGTAAAATAGGTTGACAGAATTTTTAACATCCAATTTTAGGTCTGTTTCACTCTTTCTTCTAATCACTGGAAACTTCCACACAAAGTTTCCAGTGATTTCCTATAAGTTAGATGTCAGAATGTGCTGATAATAAACTCATTAGAGTAAAATCCTGCAGGTTTAGCATCTTTTTTTGTTGATTAAAGGAAGTTGTTTCCACATCTGATCAAAGCTGTGTCACAACAGAAGCTCAAATGTAACTATAGACATTTATTTTTATCTATTTTATGTCAGGATCTGATTTTCTTTTTAAATTTCTCTCTTCAGCTTAACCAAAAGGTGTTGTTGAATCTTTAAGACTGGATTAAAAGCATGTTTTAACACAATAGATGGGCTGCAACTAATTATTATTTTGCAAATAGATTAATCAGTTGGTTAATTTTTTGATTAATAGCCAAAGATTCCTTAAAGAAGATTTTTAACAAAATTAAATCAGTTCTATAAAGAGCATATTGACAGACATTTTTTTATTTAAATTGTAAAATAATAATTTATTTTACAGATTTGATATAATAACTGCTCTAAGTGGGTTTCTCTGTCAGCCAAATTAATGTTTTAGTCTCTATACTCCAGTTAACGATTAGTTGATCACTAAATTAGTTGACGATTATTTTGATAATCGATTAATCGCTATTAATCCGACTGTTTCAGTCCTATTCATTAGTTATTATGCAGCTAAAGATGAGTTAAAGGTAAATAAAATCAAAGTCTGTAGATTCCTGTGATCATCAGTGAATATTAATCCTGTTGAACCTCTGATGGTTAAATCTTTATTGCTGCAGTTTAAGGTTTTCTTGCAATGATAACAGAAATATTCCAACATATAAAACTGTTTGGTTTAGGAAAATGAAGGAAACCCAAATTACAAATATTCTCCTGTAAAAATCTGTTTCACCTCTGAATTAAAGGACAAATTAATATAAATAATTCCAGTCTTCTGTGTGCTTTGATCTGCATGTTTATCCTTAAAGTTTGCAGGTTTAGAAATGATTTCCTGCTGGGTGTCGTTCTGTAGGGATGGAGATGGCCTGGGTGCTCCGGCCTCCAGAGACGGTTAAAACCGGGGAGATGTTTACCGTCATCTACTCCGTCACTGCCCGGGACTCCTTCTACCACTGGGCGGTCCAAAACGGCGTCTTCACTCAAAGGTGCCATATATCTGAGGTCTGTTGACATGTTTCTTCACTGTAATCTGAGTGGATTATTAATCTGGAGCTGCTGTGCTTCCAGTTCAATAACAGACGCTGCATCGGCCCAGTGGTTCTGTGAGCATCAGGATTGTCAGCCAGCTGGGCGAACTGCTAACAGGGAGAAACTGCTGCATCCATCACGCTAACATCCACTCCTGTCCAATGGGATACATGGTGAACATGGGCATCGTTTGGTGATAAAACCTTATTCACAATTTAATGTGAAAATGTCAATTTCTACCTTTTTATTCTGAACATTAGGGTACAAATTTTGTAAAAATAATAATAATAAATATACTTGGAGCTGTTTTAGGAGAGAAAAATAAATGAATCTGAAATGATTTGTTAAAAGTTATATACCCCCAGTCTTATCTTACTGGTTTCCGTGTTGGACAGACGGAGAGCATCTGTGGTCCCTGGATTCCTGATGATGGAAAAATCTTCACTCACACCATCTCCACCACTGGTAAGATGTCCCAGATCAACTGGACTGCCAAGGTAAGAAATCAATTAATCAGTTGATTATTTTTCGATAAATAATCGGATAGGGAAAAGAATCCTTTAAGCAATTTTTTTTGCACAAGCAGGTGAAAGTAAAACTTTTTTTCCATTCTTGAGGAGTTCTCCCGGATAAGAGCATATTAACAGACTGGTCATTTTTTTCTTTCTCTAAAATTATATTTTTATGTATTTTTGCAATAATTACGACTCTAAGTGGGTTGTTGCTCTGTCAGGTGTGTATTCCAGTTAGCGATTAATTGATTGCACTGAATTAGTTGATGATTAGTTGAAAAATCAGTTAATCAGCATTAATCTGATTAATTTAAGCCCAGCCCCACACATGAGTTATCACTTTGGTTCTCGTTTGTTTCTTTTTTTTAAGAATCTAATGTAAAGTCCAAAAAACAGGGAAAAAAACTTTAAATATAAAAACAAAAGGGGTCAAATTCTAAAAATGTGGGTTTTTAATTCTCAAAAGAAATATGAAAGAAGTTATGCTGTTTCAATGCAGTAAAATAGATGCATTTATACTGTAGTGTATTAGATTTTATAATTATGTTTTTAATTCAAGCAAAACAGAAATAAAAGTTATTGCTATTTGTTTATATCATTCTATGCAGATGATATTTTCATTTATATCTCAATGGATCCTAGGCTACAATTAAGAGCCCTTTTTTCTAGGCACATACCTAAAATAGTGTTCAGTTAATTTCAGGTACTTTGACATTAAATCATTCTGATTTTAAGAAGATTCCTATTGATACCTCCTAATGTCATCACATTATCCTGCAGGTGGTTCTGTTCCATCCAGGTTTAACCTCACTCATTGCTCACATCAGAGTCGGGACCATGCAGGCTGCATTAGAGGCAAAGAGCACCGTTCTGCCAGCTGTGGGTAGGTTCATCAATGTGACCATCCCTAACAGAACTAACAGTAAAAGATAATCTGATGGACAGATAGGGGTACAATTGGGGTACAAAGTTCATATATTTGCTAAGTGTTAATCTAAACTCTGATCATAGGGGTGACCTAAGTGGGCTCGTCTGTCTCAATAAATCCTTCAAGATGCAGCTTGTCTTGTCTTTAGGACAGTGTTATTTACTTTTGCCATTGCCTTATCAGCTAAGTGAGCTTAGTGCTTGGAAATAAAACTTTCATTCCTTTTGAGACATTAGGAAAAGTCAGCTGAGAACAAAGCATAGAGAGGAAAACAACAAGAAAAGGGACAAGAAGAGAGGAACAAAACGTAGAAAAATTGATGTATGTCTATTCTATAAAAATGTCTGTATCATATAATGGGTCATTTTTATGTGTTATCTTCTCAGTTGAGAGGGCCCCCTGTCTGTCTTTGCCTAGGGCCCCAAATTTCCTAAATCCACCCCTGAATAAATGTCTCCATTAATTAGATATTTCGTTCTTGGGTGTTAATGCAAAACGTAGACTGGCCTTTAATGCTGCTCTTTGAGTAATGGATTCTTCCTCTCCGAGTGGTACATGGATAGTTTTAGTAAGACTAATGAACGCATCTTACCAGCCTTAGTACATCTTCAAAGTGTCTAGCTTTTATTTTTGTGGGGTTGATTTTCACATTTTGCACCAAAATCTGGGAGTCTATTTCTGGCGCTGTACAATGGCGTCTTACAATTTTTATAATTTCACATAAAGAGGGAAGCAGTCGGTTTGATTTGTTACCTTAAGATAGATCCAAGCTAACAAAAGCCTGATATCATATTCTGTTCCTTAAATTTGTCTAAAGTAACCTAATCTTAGTGTTTTTAATTGACTTAATGCAAGAGAATAAGGAAATTCTCTCTTTCAGTTTTCTTGCATGCAGAAAGGTAATGTTAATGCCACAGCGTGCTAAAATAATGCCAGTGTGTCTTTTAATATTGTGTGTGTCAATATCTGGTTTATACAATGTCCCCTGAATGTTTTCCCGTTCAGTTTGCGGCGATAACGTCTGTGAGGAAGGGGAGCAGTGCTCCACGTGTCCAGCTGACTGTGGAGAATGTCCCATGAGTCCCTCCACTAAGGTGGCCATCGGCCTGCCGCTCAGCCTGCTCTGCCTTTCCTTTGTCCTGACCGCTGTGGTAGGAGCTCAGACAACACAGGCTCTGTGAACAGACTGGTACAAACCCTGTGATTTACAATTAAGCTGAGACTTCTGTCGCTGCAGTGGCTAAGGTATCAGAAAGAGAAGATGCTGTGGGACGAAAGCTGGATCATTGACTTCTCGACAATTAAACAAGGTACAGTTAACGTAACGGTTTATAACTAAATGATGTTAATGCTTTGATCGTGTTTTGTTTCTTTTAAAACGGCAGAAACCAGTTTAACAGTTGATGGACGTGCGGATGGTCTGTTTCTGTCTAGATCAGGAAACCAATATGACCATGGGCAGCATCATGAGCGTTCCAGTTGGACACACTGACAGCAATGTGAGCTGTGTGACCGCCCTCAGCACCTGTACAGGTCAACCAACCAACCGGAAGGGGCCGTTCACCTGCACCGGGATATAGTACGGCCACATGTTCAACCTGTCTGACTATTTAAATCGCACGATGTCAGGTTTTATTAAAAAATCTCTTTCCCCTGCAGTGATGGCAGAACCGTGGCCATCAAAAAGATCCAATCAAAGTCCTTCTCTCTGTCCAAAACCATCAGACAGGAAGTCAAACAAGTCAGGTAAGACTCAAAGAAATTATTTTCATTTAACTTTCATTAGAAAAATATCAGACCCTGCCTGTATATCTCTTTTCAGGGAGCTCGATCATCCAAACCTGTGTAAGTTCATTGGCGGATGCATTGAAGTACCAAATGTTGCCATAGTAACAGAGTACTGCCCAAAGGGGAGTCTTCATGATGTCCTTCTGAACGAGGAGATCCCCCTCAACTGGGGCTTCAGGTGAACCTCTGATTTAGAGGGGGAGCAGCTTGTTTGGTTAATTAGACATGACTATAACGATAATGACTTCTACTTACTGTGGCTGGCAGGTTTTCCTTCGCTACTGACATCGCCAGAGGAATGTCCTACCTCCATCAGCACAAGATCTGTCATGGCCGACTCAAGTCTCTGAACTGTGTGCTAGATGACCGCTGGGTGTGCAAAATAACAGGTCATCTGAGCAAGAGTTTAACATCTATCAAATGAAGGCAACCTTTACATTCATGTCTAAACATGTATTTATTTCAAAAACTGGAAATCATCAAATTCACAAAAGTAATATAAACTTTTTTCTTTAAAAATATAACTGAATGCCAACTACAATAATAGTGTATTGTGTTTTAATCAATTACGCTTTTTTCTTTTAACATCTTTGAGAAATCAGGGTATATGCCTCTAACATGATCATATCCTCTTTGTCTGTTTTACACAAGTCTTACATTAGGAAAACGAAACAGATTTTGCTAGATTACCTGTTTTATTTCTAAAATGTAAAGATGTGACACTAATATGGAAGAGGAATAGGGCCACTGGAAAAAAATAATTGAAAAAATTAATTGATCTTTTATTTGAGTTTAATATGGGGGGAAAAGTCCGAATTCTGAGATTAAAGTCATAATTCTAGATTTTTTTCTCATGTCAAAATCACAAAAAAAATGTGCTTTTTTTTTACCCCAGTAGCCCTAATCCTCTTCCATACAATAACTTTTATTAGTTAATGCTGTGAAGTTTCAGATCATTGCACTCATAAAATCATATTCAGATCCTGGACAAGCCCCCGACCATTTTATACAATGTGTGTAAAACGGTTGCAAAGCATTTTTTCCATGAATTTGTCTCCAATTTCAGACTACGGGTTGAGGACATACCGGAGGGGCGATGGGGCGGAGCCTTTGTCCTCTTATCAGCAGAGGCTCCACGAGGTATACATGCCACCAGAGTTTCAGAACTCCAGCGTTGAGCCGACACTCGCTGGAGATGTGTTCAGGTGCGGCACTCTTTACATGACCAATACAGACCACCTGTTTAAAATCATCAAGAGATCACATCTGAAAAAAATTACAAATTGAGACTGTGAGTAATGCCAATGGTTTTCTGGTAATAAGTAAATTTATGTCCTTTCAGCTATTCTGTCATTCTTCTGGAAATCGCTACTCGCAGTGACCCAGTCCCTGTAAGTTGTGGTCTCTGGTGTCTAGTTTCATAGAATAAAGTACAAATACAAAACAGAAAAAAAAACAAATAACTAAAACTAATTCTGTTTGCAGCCAGAAGAGTCTAACTTGGAGTGTGCGTGGTGTCCTCCTTTACCAGAGCTGATCTCCAGTAAAGCCGACAAAACCTGCCCCTGTCCTGCAGACTATGCAGAGGTGTGAACACAAGCCTCTTTACTTACAGGAATTGCCTGAAATGTTATTGTTAAAATAGAACAGCCTTATCCCACATTTGTTTCCTTTAATTTAAAAACATGCTTATTACAGACATATACAGGGTTACTTTATTATTTCTTCTTAATAATAAATCCCTAAGGCAAAGTATTCATGTGAATTCTGTGGTTTGATTATTTTAACCTTACTCTGACATTAGCTCTTCTTTTATCTGTGTTTGCCTGCAAAGCTGATTCGTAGATGTCGCTCTAATAACCCCGTCCATCGACCTACGTTTGACCAAGTAAAGAAGTTTGTTCACCGCATCAATCCCATCAAAGTCAGCCCAGTGGACATGATGATGAACCTGGTAAATACACAAGCTTATCATGAAATAAAATCATTCTTTGAGTTAAAATGTTACTCTTATCAGTAGGTTATAGCAGAACCGCTTCACAAATTACAAAAAATGTCTACAATTTAGCTTTCTTTCTATTATTTATTTAAGTATGAGATCATAATAATAACTACTTTATAACCTAACCTAACCTAACTTCCCCAACCATAGGATGAATAGATGGTCTTCATCGTATCGACGGATGAACAGGTGGATTGTTTACACAAATCATTACCGGTTTCTACCAAATTATCACATATATTTGTTTTTTTTAATGCTAAAATTGTTTTGTTTTCTTGCTTTTTATATTGTGAAAACTGACAAACCAAACTAAGCAGACGTCTAAACATCTTTTATGATGACGGAGGTAGTCTAATGCTAATCTGTGAGGGCTGTGGCTTTAGTCCATCTCTGCTTCCCCTGATCTGCTGAAGAGGTCTCCTCTGTCTTCCAGATGGAGAAGTACAGTAAACACCTGGAGGTCATTGTGGCTGAGAGGACTCAGGATCTGATGCTTGAGAAACAGAAAACCGACAGACTTCTGTACAGTAAGAGACTCAAAAACTCCTTTTGAGTGTTCTAGGTCATTGGTTTTATTTCCAATTTCTGTCATTCTAGTTGTTTTCTGGTTGTTTTTGAGCTTATGTATTTCTTGTTTACTCTCTGCTGCCCCCTCCTTGAGTCAGTCTCCTTTCCCCTCGATCCCTTCTAGCTCCTTCTGTCCACACCTGCTCCCAATCAGTTGATTACTCCATTCATTGTTCTGTTTAGCAAAATACTCCTCCTCTGCAGTGTTTGCTGGATTCTCTTCATTACCTCATTCCTTAGTTTTATTCCTCCCTGGTGTCTCCTAGTTTTTGGTTCCTGAGTTTCTTGTCAATCATTTCTGGAATATGGCTTCAGTATTTTTAATTCTACATAAAATTTAGCAAGGAATAATCTCTACTTCTTCATCTCTGGGTTAGGGTCCTTGAATATCCACTAATTCTGAGAAGTTCATCATGACTTCCCAATAACAATACATAATATCACCCTAATCCATTCAAGATCATTCTGAAAATACAACAGGTCCAGTGGGGAAACCCAAACATTCCTCTCCCTTGCACATTTATTAGCATCCCAGGGTGTTCTCTGATCCAAATGGTTATTTAGTCCTTGCAGAGAGTTATGGTTTACCATTCAGAGGTTCTTGGAGAAGGTAGAGTAAAAATCCCTTCCTGCAGCTGCTTACAAACTTCAGTGTCTTGTAGGCCTGCAGCCTCCCCCAATACAGCCCAAGGAAATTAGCTTTTTACATCTATAAAACTAATTTAGGCTGTGGATAAGAACCTTGTCCGCTGTTCCACAGGCCAAACTACTTCTCCTGAGTTTTGTAGAGCAGGCATCCCCAAAGTTTGTCCTCGAGGGCCTCTGCCTGCAGGTTTCAGAGGTTTCCCTTCTCCAGAACAACTGATTTACATTGATTGCTGATTGACAGGCTTTTACTGAACTGCGTTCCTCAGAATCAGCTGTGCTAAAGCAGGAAAGCCTCTAAAACCTGCAGGACAGCGGCCCTCGTTGACCGGCTTTGATTCTGCCGTAGAGGTTTCTTCTGGTATTCTAAAGAAACTTTCACAGGACAGCTGAAAAAGAGGATACCTCTCAGGTTTCCTCATTTTACCAAGGTGGAGCCATCCCACCAGGTGCTGTCTATCCACTGTCCAGGAGCTGGTCTCTAAGGTCTAGTTGTAATAGCGGGATGTTTTTGTGTCTCCTGAAGGTATGCTTCCTAAACAGGTAGCGGATGATCTACGTCAGGGGAAACCATTACAGGCTCAGAGCTACGTCAGCGCCACCGTCTTCTTCAGGTAAACTTTTCCTCCCTAAAGACGCAGAAGCTTAATTTCCGTCAGCATTTTCTAATGCGCATTTTTGAAGTATCGCATCAGAACAACTCGATGGAAACTGTAAAATTCAAATAAACTCTTAAATTCGCAAAATAATTGTTTATGGTTGCTCTGTTGTATAATAAAGGTCAGAAACATGTGGTTTAAGCAGAGGTGTCAAAAGTATTAACAAGAAGAAGTATAAATTTAATCAATTTAAAAAAATTTTCTTTAGTAGAATAAGCTAAAGTATCAACTTTAGCTTTTACCAAGCAAAAAGTTTCAAAGCACCATTTTAAAACTGATTTCAGAAAAGCATAAAAGTAATCAGAGAAAAAAAGACTGATTCTTTAAACCTCATACTGGTCACTGCAGTACTGTATTAAAGGACATTTTTTCTACAATTCTGCATGATAACTTCCCTTAATTTTTCTTAATTTTTTTGTTTTATAACTATTTGTAACTGTGTCAAATTTAACTTTACATCATCTTTAAAAACTATTTATTTTGGTATGTAGCGAACAACAAGTTGGGGCAGCACCGAGTCCAACCACAAAGAATTGTCTGGATGAAACAAATTATTTTAATGGGTTTTTGGTTTTTTTATATACCAGAATTCCATAACGAAAATGAACTTAAATTAAACAAAACTAATGAGACTATTTTAAAAATGTAAGAAGTAGAAGTAAAAAGTTATATAAAACATATTTACTCCAGTAAAGTACAGATAGCTAACATGTCTACTTAAGTAAGGTAACAAAGTTACGTGACACCTCTGGTTAGAAGTAACATCGCCATTACTAGCTGACATGTTAGCGTAAAAAAGACTTCCCTGATCTCAACATATTCATTAAAATGGTGTTCATGCTAGACTGCAGGCTCTACTTCCTGTTTATTACAGCCATGTGTGACGATATTGGACGGCATTACGGTTTGCGATGCTTGGTTGATTCGCTTCAAAACCGAATACAAAAACATTTGCATTTCCTTTTCTTCAAAGTTTGCTTAAAATTGGAAATTCATTTGTGTGTGTTTGGTCTCAGTGACATCGTAGGTTTCACCCAGCTGTCCAGCAGCAGCACTCCTTACCAGGTAGTCGACTTCCTCAACAAGCTGTACACCACATTTGATGACATCATCGACAACTACGACGTCTACAAGGTGGAAACCATCGGAGACGCCTGTGAGAATAAACCCAGACACACCCTGAGTTCCCTGCCTGGTCAGACCCAGATCAATATGACCTGTTTGTCTGGTTTAACCGCTGTGCAGACATGGTGGTGTCGGGCGTTCCTCAGGAGAACGGCATCCTGCACGCCTCAGAGATCGCCAGCATGGCCCTGGACCTGGTGGGTGTCTGTCGCAACTTCAGGATCCCCCACAAACCCAACATGCAGCTGCAGATACGAGCAGGAATTCACTCAGGTAGGAAGCAGACAGCTGGAGAACAGAAACCCTGTTCATGCATCATACTTTGAACGTCTCCCTTCATGCCGTCTAGGTCCGGTGGTGGCTGGAGTCGTGGGGACCAAGATGCCTCGCTACTGCCTGTTTGGTGATACGGTCAACACAGCTTCCAGGATGGAGTCCACTAGCCTGGGTAGCCATGTTTAACCAGAAAACGCTGATTTAACACTGGAACTCTGTCTTTACCAATCTGCCTCTGGATCCTTTCAGCTCTGAAGATCCAGAGCAGCTCCAGCACCTTCTACCTGTTGGAGGAGATCGGCGGCTACGTGTTGGAGTGTAGAGGAACGATGCAGGTCAAGGTGAGCCTCCCACCTTCACCACTTCTATCACTACTGGGGGAGCTGGGTCCACTAACGGTCTGAAACTGTCCCACAGGGAAAAGGGGACATGGTGACGTACTGGCTGGAGGGGAAGAAGACCCCCGGGGTCTCCAAGGACGTCGGAAATGAGATTAGAGAAACCAAACAACACAACGTAGAAACCGAGGAGAAGGACCTGTACTCGTCCATGCCAGGGTTTGTCAGGGAAGACCTCCTCATGGATCCAACCTGATGGAAAATGCATACGATCCATGTCACTAACTGCAGCGTCATCAGTTTTAGTTCTTCAGTCGTCATTAAGAAAAATGTCTCAAACATCAAAGCAGTTATGTTAAATTATCTCTTTATTAAAAATCCTTTCAAGGCTCATCAAAAATTTTAATTCTTTAATTTATTTATTTGTAGATATTCTATTGTCGGTTTAACAAATTATGCATGGGTTTAAATATACAAGTATATTTACATATTTGTTTTAATCATATGTAATATATACTGTTTCTGTCTGTGTGTGTTATGCATTTAATAAAAACCTTAAGTTCTAAAAAAAAAAAAAAATGAAGTGAATACTGATAGTTATTGTTGTGCGAGTTATCAGGTAAAATGACTATTGCAGTTGTCCGTCAAAGGCTGGTGTCTGTCTGGTCCCCAGTCTATTGCAGGTCTCGTATAAAAATAATAAAACGAAACATTTGGAACCTGCTCTTTAGAAGGTTTCCGTGTCCTAAAAAAAATAAAGGTACCAACAGGTTTGCACGTACGGAGCAGACCTTCAAAGAAAGCTCAAAGTGATTTGTGTTAGCAATTCATCAGACAGCTTGCAAACCTTTTTTGCATGTTTGCCTTCATCAATATGCAGATTGTATTTTAATGACCAAACCGTGCAAATTACATGGGAGGAAGATAGGAAAACGTTACCATTTAATACATGCAAAGGGATTTTCTTAATCTGAAAATAAAGCTGCAGCTTGTGTGTATTTTTTTCCACATTTCTGAAAGAGATGTTTAAACTCACATGTGAAAAATATCTAATGCTGCAAAAAGATTCCATGTGCATGTAAACACATTTGGACCATCAGAAATATTAGAATTATATAAATAAAGAAAAGAAATGTCTAGACCGGCCGTGTAAATTAATAAGGAACCAGAACAAAAATAATGTTGGAACTTCAACATTGTTTTATGTTTATAGGAAGAAACAAAATAGAATATTAACAGCATTACAGAACCTCTATTACAGAGCCTGTAAAGGACATAAAAGTGTGCATTTCTTAATCATGGTCAGAGGTTTTTTGTCTCCTTTTAAGTCCTTTAACATTCCCCACTCAAAGCAACATTAAATCTTGTTTTTCTGCATACTGGAGCAAAGTGCAGCTGTTTAAAGCATAATCTGCTGTGAATCTGACGGGCTCCTTATCTGTCAGATGGGATGGCAGCGGCAGATTTTTTGACAACTTTCTCATGTTTTAGGATATTTGATTTATCTATATCTAAACTATTTTAGCACTTTAAGACAGACTACCTATATGAAGTGCACTTTAATGTCACGATCACGATTTGTTTGGAGGTTTTTATGAGGACCCAAATGCAGAGGCTGACAGGCGGGGTGAGTTCTTAAAAGGTTTAATGAAAGATCAGGCAGATAAAACAGGAATCCAGAAATCCAACGCTAAAAATGAAACACAAACCCAGAACACTATGGAGACATCAGGGGGGAAAACCATCAAGGAGCCAGGGTGAGAAAAATTAAGACCAGCGAAAGAGGGACTGCAGAGGGAGTGTATTTATGGCTGACTGGTACAAAGCCGCGGACGCTAACGAGCTGGATAAGAAGCAGGTGTGACTAGAGCTGATGAGGAAGCTAAGGGAAAAGAACACAAGTGGGGCAACAGAGGACAAGGAAAGAAAACCTAAGAACTTAAATGAATCCAGACACCAATAAAAGCTGAAGAAAAACAAGGAAAAACCTAGGAACTTTAAACTGAAAACTTAGAGAAAACCAACAGAACCAAGATCATTACATATTGTTATGTGCGTTAGGAGCACATTAATTATTTTTGACTTTTTTTTTCCTTTAGAGTTAATATAGACCTCGTCACTTAAATTTTAGAGTTGATGATTATTTCTTTTTTCTTCTGTAAATCCTTCGTTACTAGCAGAGGCTTCGACGGCCCTGTAGAGGGTTGGCCCTCTGCTGTAACGTTTTGTTTCTATGGATCGGCTCAATTGTTGTTGTTTTTTTGGCCAAAGTTCTAGAGATTAAAAATTAAAATAATTCTTTTGAACCTCATGTTTGTCTCGTGTCCTTAAATATGTTGTGGCCTGGGTGGTCGTAACACATATACATAATATTTTGCATTTTCTTTAGATAATCATTATGATAATTACTGTAGGAGCCTAAATGCAGTTTATTTTAGTTAGAATATTTATTTTTTTATTTTATTTAAAAATATGCAAATTCTTAAGTAAGATTAATATTGTTTTTGATTTATTGATTCATTAAAAAAAATGTTCATATGTTCAGTTCATTGATATTGTGAGTAAGATATGACTTTTATTGTGAACTTAAAAAAAAAAAACACGAAGGGGAGGGGTTTATCTTCATGCCAGGTGAGGAATGCAGCGGGAATCAGAAGGAGATTGGAGCTCAGTAGTTTTTTGACTTCAACCTTCCCAGGCTCCGTTGGACTTTAAATGACTTTATTTAGTGGATGCATTTTATGTTTTCTGTAATGTTGCGTTAAGTTTTCAAGTAAATCGTTAAGAAGTGGAAGAAGTGGATTTATTTTCAGAGTGTTTTGGATACAAGGGAGTCTGACGAGCGTCAAGCTAAAGCTTCAATAAGGACAGGAAGAACCTATAATTACCTTCGGATGCATGTCTCAGACCTTCATCTTTCTTTTACAGTTACACTCAAAATACCAGAACACATAATCTGCTCATTGAGGCTGTATGAAAACAGTAAAACAAAAGAGCATAAAAAGAGTGAAAAAGTCTAACAGAGACCTTAGATACATAAATCTAATGGAACAAAAGGACTAAACAGCAGAATAAACTAAGATATTAAACATCAAAGCATGGCAAAAATAAACTAAATACAGTAAGACCAATATGACTAAACAACAAGACAATGCTGAAAACATGAACGAATAAAGAAACCAAGAACCAAACACCTGTAGAAAGTCACACGTTCACCACTATGGTTACCATGGTCACAGTTTAGGTCACAAACTCCAGCCATGTTATCTGAGGATCCAGCTTAATCTTCACGATGGTCTGGATAAAGAGACGTCTCCTCCTCAGCTCTGTTCACCTCTGGTTTGCTCACATCTCCACGAATGATCCAGCTTCAAAGATCAGTTTAAACTTTAACAGCTTTATGCTAAAAAAAAGTCCTTTTTTCAGGATAAATCCCTGAAATCAGTCAGAAATTCTCTCCTTTCACAGCAGCTGCTCACTCATAGAGCGTTGAATCAGCAGACTCTATTATGTTTGTGTTAAAGTAAAAGATGGAATAAAGGTTAACAGGAAAAACACTGCTCACAAACCATCCTGTTTAATTTTAAACGTATAAAACCAAACGTGTCGTTGGTGTTTAATGCTGAATGAGTCTCATTGTCTCTCTGAGGGAAACTTAACTGATCTGGATCAGTTTCTTACATCCTGAAGCAGAAAGCAAACAAAGAGAGGTGAGGATCCACTGAGGCTGCAGAGAACCAGGGATCCCTGATATGTTGCTGGGTCAGAAACCTGTTAACTGGTCTGTAACATGCAGCTCAGATCTGTGTGTTTTTAACAGAGAGGCTTCAGGCTGCTCTGGGCTCATCTGCATGAACAGCTGCAGGAGGCAGCGCGCTTTCTAAGGAACAAACAGAGCAACAGAAACAGAACCTTCATCCAGAACCTCTGCAGGCAGAAGGTGAACCCAATCAGACACCAAGGAGCGGAAAAGTTAGAGGGAGTTTAAGGAATAAATCTGATTAAAACGTCTTTCTTCTTCCAGCCAATCATCATCATTATTTACATTCCTTAGAATAGAAATCAGAGCTAAAAGTTTCCTCCTGCAGATAAAAACAGGAACATTTTAATGTTTCCCTGCAGAATCTGCTGCTTTTTAAGGTATTTAGGAGAAGCTGGTATAAACTAAGCACTCCCATGATGCATCATTCTGTAGTTTTCTCTTCTTTTAAGTTTATTAAAGTCTCTGAGGTCTGGACTTTGACTAGGCCGTTTAAAGCCCTTCATTATTTTCTCTATCAGCCTTTGTTTGCAGCTCTGCTCTGATCTAGGATGGATTTTCTATCAGTGACTCAGTTTGGTCAATCATGGATGGACTCACACCCGAAGCTAACTTTGCTCTGCAGAGGAGCTCATAGCAGACTGCCTTCAGAGAAAAGCCCCAATGATCATCCCTCCACCGCCGTGCTTGATGGTTCTATTCATCATGGTCCTTCTGTGGTAATGTGGCCTTTTTCTCAAGTTAATTTCACGTCTTTTTCTAATTTTTCTCCCTCCAACCAGCAGCTGCCTTTTTATCAGCGTCTGCACGCCGTTTGGCTGATAGGGAACACCTGTGCCGCTGCTGTGGGCGTGTCTAGGTGTGAGTGGTAATGTGACCTCCAAACAAAATCAGAAAAACACATGCAACATACAAAAATGAAAATAAGTTCAAAATAAAGCAAATCCAAAATTAGAAAAAGACATGCAATTAACTTGACAAAAAGGCCACATCACCACACTTCCCCTCCTCGCATTGTTTCTCTTCCCGGTTCTCTTTTTATTCACTTTAATATTCAACCAGCTGCAGAACCTGAGAATTTTCTATTTTTTATTTCTTATTTAATTTTCGACTCTGACCTCAGGCTTATTCTGCTAAGACGTCCATTTCTGCTTATACTGGCAGCTTTCTAGGATTTTTTCCTGTTTCTCTTTGCAGATGAATTTCTGATTATTTGGACCCTCCTAGATTGACATGGAGCAGAGCTGAGGGTCACTGCTGATGTCTTTCCCTCCTGGTTAAACCTAAGGCAGCAGCTCAACTGACAGATGAAGACCATCATCTTGGTTTTCAAACTAGCTTAGTGACAGAACTCAGTGCATTAAGGTCTCATCCTCCTGCATCCTTTCTACAGGTCATGTTATAAACTGTGTTTGATAAAGAGGAATTAAAGGAGCTATCAGGAAGTGAAGCAGCATTTCATCACCAGGAGCTGGGTGGTGATGCGTCCAGGTCCGAAGCCTCAGGATGACTCAGATCAGCACAGCTGAAGACTAAAGGCTCATTCCCATAAACCAGACAAAGAGGCTGATGAATATGTGAAAAAAAAGGCCCCGGGGCCACAAACAGAGGCAGGGGACTGAAGAGGGATGGATTTTAATTACAGCTAACAGAAGGCGTCCGTGTTTGAAGTGTTTCTAATAGAATGGGTGCTCAATCTCTCTCTCTCTCCTCATTTAGCCTGCAGCTCGCTCGGCCTCTCTCCATCACCCATTCTGTTGGCAACATTTACACATCTGAGGAGCCGCATCAAAGACGGCGCTGCGTGTGAAGGAGCAGAGACACGACGTGGAAACAAACCTGTAACCAACCCACCGCATGGAGGCTGCTGACAGCTTCTCTGCTTCCTGCAGATGTTTGAGGTCCAGATTCCAGCTGAGCTGGAAGATCTGATCTCTACAGGAGAAAATAATCTAGAACCAAAGAACCGATCAGAGAAACGTTCCAGGTTCTCATCTCTGCGCTGATGATAGACTTTGACTCAACTTTATTTCTCCCTTGGGATCACTCCTTTAGGGTAATTCTGGTTCTAGTAGCTTATATAGAATATAAAGAGTTAAAGCCAGATGCCATTAAAGATAAAAATACAACAGACAATATAAAAATTGTATAGAGTATCAAAAAAGCATCAAAAAAGAAAAAAAAGTTGTAATTTCCTGGAATATGTTTCCCTTATACAGTGGTCTGCAAAAGTTTGGGGAACCTTGTTAATTTGCATGATTTTCCTTCATTAATAAACAAAGTTTATACCATTTACAGGAAGTGTGCAATAATTGTTTTAACAAAATTAGGCATGTGCATAAATTTGGGCACTGTTGTCATTTTACTGATTTAAAAATCTCTAGAACCAATTATTGGAAATCAAAATTGGTTTGGGAAGCTCAGTGACCCTTGACCTACATACACAGGTGAACCCACTATGAGAGAGAGTATTTAAGGGGCAATTGTAAGTTTCCTCCTCTGTGAATCTTCTCTGAAGCTCAATTTTGTTAAAACAATTATTGCACACTTCCTGTAAATGGTATAAACTTTGTTTCAATTTCTCAAATATCACTGTGTTTGTTTCCCTATATGATATATTTAACTGATTTTATCCTGAGAACCAACCATTTATGAAGGAAAATCATGGAAATTAACAAGGTTGCCCAAACTTTGCAGACCACTGTATATGTAGCCATCTTCTCACAGTAGAAAGCTGAGGAAACACCGTAGTTGACTTGGATTATTGCACTGCAGAAATGTACTGACCTTATAATATAAATATATAATATAAATATAATGAAGGTTAAACAGACTTTATACACAGTTAGATCCATGCATCAGGTTCCTCCAATTTCTCAGCTTCTGATCCATGGTTATCATCTGCAGACGTCAGTAGGAACTGGTTTCATTTACAAAGAAAGTAGGCGTAGGTTAGGCGTAGTTTTACTGCATTGTGCTTTTTTCTTGAGGTAAAACATGATAAATGTGATGAAACTAGTTTTAAAAGAGAAAAACACCAACTGTTTCTAATTCAGTGATTCTTTAGTTTCGCTCTCAGGCTCGTTGGTTTTGATCTTACATTAAGGAACAGCAAATACTTTAGGTTTGTCCTGATACGAATTGTTCCATCCCTGATCTTTGCAGACACCGATACTGACCTGATAAAAGGTCAGCAGTAATTACACATATATTTTACTACTTGTTTCATAGAGTGAGATGATAAAACGAGGGATGATCGGGTGATATTTCGCAAACAGAGAACAATAATTAACAGCATCAGGTTTGAGAAGTATGAAAATCTTCTGTTATTCATTTTCTGGCTGATATCAAACTGATTTCTGAAATCAATATCAGGACAGCCCTATAACCTCCTATACTCATTCTACAACCATTAATAATGATCGTTTTATAACCAAAGATAGATCAAATATACTAAACTTGTTATTGTGTATTTGCTGGATGAAATATGTTTATTTATTCAAGGCTTACAAAGACTTTTATCACCTAAAGAGCATCTTCAGGATTAAAGGACCAATGTCTCTTATAAATAAACATAATAAACATATTCCTGCTATGTTCATCTTTAGTAGAATTGATCCCTGCAGTGGATCCAGAACGCTGCTGCCTGCATCCTCACTAGAACTAAGAAAGTAGAGAACATCAGCCCAGTTCTAAAGTCCACTGGGTCCCCGTATCTCAGAGAATTTAATTTAAAATCCTTCTGTTACTTGATAAAAATGACTGAATGGCTGAGGCACAAAATATAAAACAGACTGTTTGTCAGTGGAGGAGCGGCCACATCTCTCAGATATACTTAAAACAACAGGATTTGTAAAATAAATCTGTTTATCTTGTGGAACTTTAAATCATTTCTGACAAATCAGATCTGATGTTATGACGATGAGAAGTGCTTAAGTTACCTTTTTGCCAAACACTTTTTTAGATGCTAGCTTCTTTTACTGAGAAGTGATGAATTAGTTCTGTTCTTACTGAAGGAAATATCTGATCATTTGTCCTCAGAACTTTTTAACTGTTTTATTCTTCTCATATAAGCTTTAAATCATTCAATGTCATAAACTGATTTAAAAAATTCTAAAATTTTCTGAGCAAACTGAGTCTAAATGCTGGTAAATAAGCAGGTTTGTTTTAATTCTGCAAGGACCAACAGAAACCATTTCTGCATCATTTATCCAGGAGAGACTAGAGGAAGATCCTCCTGAGGAGCCCTGTGGTGAGGGATTGTAGATCTGTAGCAATATAGAAGCTACAGAAACATAGAAACAGATCATTCATTCCCTGGTTTAAAATGAGTGAGGGAGCTCCCCCTGCTGGACAAAGCCTGTAACAATGTCTCCTGTGATCAAACAGAAACAGGTTGGTTTCAGACCATCAGGGTTAAAATAATGATCATCAGTTTCCCTCTAGACTCCATGTTTAGTCGTGTTTCTCTCCCAGATGAAGCCGCTAATAAAACTCCTTCCTGTTTCACATCTCAGTCAGGATGTAGAACCTGAGCTTTAACAGATGAAGCCCTGCCGCCTCCTCTGACTCACCTGACTGGTGAATTTCTGCTAATTTCGTAATCGGACCTGCAGCTCAGCATCTAACAAGAATTTCATGGTTCTGATTCTGAGCAGCAGGTTCCTGTTTAGCTTACAGACCGCCCAGCCGAGGTGAAGCTTTTCTGCTTTCCATACAGAGGATGACTGTTTGGGTCCAGAACTCAGTGGTTCTGTAGGATCCTCTAGTTTTAAATGCTGATATTTGAACACATGGACCCCACAGCAGCAGGTTTCTGCTCCTCCTGTAGAGCTGAAGGAAACCCAAATCCAGCTCAGATCAAACAGATTTACTGAAGCAAACATATTTACATAAAAACTGCTGACAGTAACGGATCAAACTGAGCTCAGTTCAGTGTTTGTAGCAGTTCTGAAATGTTCTCATCGAACTGAACCCAAATTCAGTCCTTTTAAACCTGAATCCCACGTGGTTTCCATGGAAATCCTCAGCAGGAGGATCGACTTCCTGTCCGCTCTGTATGAACACTCCGGATCTGGATCTCGTCTTCACAAATAGCAGAACAGCTCCGTGTTCCTTCGGACCAGAACAGCTCCGTGCACCGACGTCCTCAGTCCTCCGGCAGGACGGTGGTCCTCCTCTCTAGCAGCCAGGTCGCTGCGATCCTGCTGGCGTAGATCACATAGGACCAGGACAGAACCACCACCGCCAGTAAGACCTGGAGGACGGAGAGGAAACCAGAACCGGCTGATCAGAACCAGCTCTGATGAGGAACTCTGGAGGCCTGCAGCCGCTCTAATCCAGAAAGAAAAATAAATGATTTCCACCTTCAGACCTGCCGGTCTTTAATCAGAGCAGATCTGAGCAAAACAGTTCTATTATGGGAACATTATTGTCAGCTAAAAAATGAAATAAAGCTTTTAAACTGTTTTAAATAACTAATCCGCATCCAATCTGTTTCTTTTTTTTTTCTTTTCAGAGAATTTCCAATAATCAATGTCACTTCTCTGGCTGTATAAACTGACAGGTTCATTTGCTGGAGGGTTTAGTTTCTATTTGTGTTCAGGTGAATTTAGTTAGTTTGCAAAACTGGTGTTTGGTTTGGTTTGATGTTAACTAGTCTCTTTTTGTGCGCATTTTTTCATTAATTTATTGCTTGTTTATTAAAAAAATGTCTGAAATAAATTCCTATTCATTCATTCAACATTTAGTGACCGGATGGAGCTGCTTCCACCTGGTTGCCATGGTGACGTCAGCTCCTCATCAACCAGGAGAACCTTATTTATTTCAGGATTTCAGTTTAAGATAATTACTTTATGTTACATTTAATTATCGTCGGAAGCATTAAAATAACTTTAACTTGCGTTAAAATGGGGCGAAAACATGTTATAAAGAAAGATTTAAACAGGAACAACCAGCTAGCTTCCATGTTAGCATAGCCATAAGGACTAATGCTCTGATATTTCCACTGATTTTTCTAACGTTACTTTAAACCAGGAATCATATTCTGTTTTTTAAAGGCAAATCATATCAAAGTGTTTTTACCACAGAGTAAATCCGGTCCAGGGTTCTTCTGCTCACAGTCTCCATGATGGTTTGTTTATCCTGAAGCTCCTGCTTCTTCTTCCTCTGAGTTCTAAAACCGCTGAAGGTTCACAGCGCCACCCAGCGTCAGAGAGGATCAACTGTATGTTAGAGTGGGTTTTCTTAAATATTAAATAAAAATTCCTTAATGTGCTGTATATCTATTGTATACATATCTGTTATTTTTAACACACAAATATACAGACACTCTAGTGGATAACTGGTTGCCATAGCAATTTGGAATCTGTCAGTTAATGTTCGTTGCTATGAGGTGATATTCTGAAGATCAGTTGAGAAGAATAAATTACAGACATGCAGCATATTTTTATCTATTGTTCATGAAAATTCAACAATATGCTATTTATTAAATGATATCAGGTTAATTCAATTTTTTTAAGCGCATTAAACTGGAATAAACTGAGTTACTTTTGCGGATAGTACAGAGAATACATGTGTTACTATGGTAACCAAACAGAGAACTGAACAATAGGTGATGCCTCACTTTGAGCCCCGGCGGTGCTTGTTTTGTTGTTGTTGTTGTTTTTTTTAAATACACAACAATTACCGTTTAATAAGTGTAAAAAAGTTTGAGTTATTGCAAATTAGATAATATTTTCATATCTTAGCTTCACACACTACCTCACAAGGATATTATAGACACAATTTGATCAGAAATAAACCGATTTACTGAGAGAACCTAAATTAGTTTAAAAATACATACAATAGGTAATAGATATAGATTTAAATATATATTCAAAAATATACAAATAACAAACTCGCTCTAAGATCGGATGGATAAGCATCATTTTGCAATAAAGCAGCAGGATGAGCCTCATAAATAGTGAGCCCTCTTTCTACCGTGACGATCTTTGGCTTAACAGAAAAAAACCCTGACATTGGTTGTTTTCCCATCATCCCCCGCTGCTGTAGCCGCAGTTGGGAACACAGTCGTCCGTGGACCCTGATGTTTCGGTACCCAGCGGTCTCCAGGTTCTGAACGGTTCTGGATATCTGAGCTGGAGACGGCGGGACATCCCTGCTGACGGTGGATGCCGCTCCCGGTGCGGAGGTCGACCCGGAGAGGAAGGAGAAAAGGCCCCGATGCGGATTGTTTAGCAGAGGTCTGTGGAGCTAACAGAGTTAGCATGCTAACAAGCTATCAGGAAGACAGGAAATCCAACAAAGGCTTTTAAAGTTTTAGTGTCAGACTCTGATGGGCGTTAGATCTAACTGCTGGAATGAAACATAATGGGTTTAAAACAAGGACTCCTGCTTTACAGCTGTGTCTTTAAATATTTACATCTGTTAGCCTGATGCTAACTGGTTAGCATTAGGTAGTTAAATATGCATTTCTAGGTTTAAGATTAGCTTGTTTAATAGAAAAACTGCATATAATCTTATAGATTCGTATCCAAACAGATTATTTAGATGTTATACATGTAGTTCAGTGGAATTTCAGCCTGTTGGTGTTTTTAGATGAGCTGATTTTAGAGGAAGCTGTGCTTTGTTTTGGGGTCTAGGCAGAGCTAATGCGGTTATAACAGCAGGATGGGACATATGATGATGTTTATTGTTGGTTTTCTGTCATTCATACTGTAGAACCCAAACCTTTACATTTATCCAGGGCTACTGTCTGCTTGGTTCCCTGCTTAACATGATGTTTGTTTCCAAAGCTCTGTGGATCAAATCCAGATTGTCATTTAGATCAGCTTCACTAAATGTGGAGAGTTTTTCTTTCTTAAGCAATTCTCAGACTCACATAAACAGACTCTGTTGGCCAGTCAGGCGATGTCTAAAAGCAGCTGGTAGCACTGGATGTTATTTATAAGGATGTATAGGGAGTATAAGGAAAGCTTTATCTCTGCAACCAAAGGAGATCAGTGGGGATCTGTTAGGCAGAGCTTTATAATCTTAGTAAATATGATTTGAAGTAAGAACAACAGATCAATCGTTTAGTTTGGTATATAGATAATTTCCTGATTCACATATTTTATAAGAAACCTGAACTGACTTTTTTTTTTTCTTTCTTTTCTGTCTTTTTTTCTGTCTTAATGTTGGCAGTGGGCTTTATGCTGCCCTGCGAAAAGGTTTTAAACCCTGGGTTTGAATGGAGACTAAGCCATTCTCAAGCATATATCTGGCGAGCAACCTCATTCACTGGCCTGGATCCAGATTTATTTTTTGATTCTGTTCATGGTGGAGAATCCTGCTTCACAGCAGCAGGTTGAGCCAAACATCCTCTAAATGTGCAGGGTCATCTTTGAGCATCAACTTTTCTTTCACTAGTTTACCGCAGTTCTTCCAGCAGTCCACACTTTCTCTGCTCTCTTTTTTCTCATCATCTTCTCCTTCTTTCCCATCGCCCGGCTTGCCACAGGTTTGCCTGCTGTGTCTAAAAGTAGCAGCAGCAGCAGCCCAGACTGACAGTAGAAAAGGTCAGGGGGGAATACCTGTCTGGTCTGAGCTTGTAGGTCAAATCTAAAATAAGCTTTCTGTCCAATAAAGTTGATAAACAAGAAAAGGATTTGGATCAAGGGAGCCGTATTTCATTTTAACAAACCCTAAGCACTTCTTTGTGTTGCTCTTTGCAATAAAACTTAGAAGAAGCTTAAATGTGATCATTTAGGACACCAGCTAAAGTAGTCTGGTAGCATCACTTTTTGTAAATAACTGCATTTATGCAGCAGATGAGGAACTTAAAGTCGGTTTCTGCCTCATATGTCGTATGAACGTCTCAAACCTGCAGGACGTTTTCACTCTGGTGTCTTTTAAACAGTGCTGTGAGTCAATGGGTTCCCTTCTCCTGTTTAGAATAGAATAAAAATGCCTTTATTGTACCATGATGGGGAAATTCTGGTGTTTACAGCAGCAAAACAATTATAGCAAACGCCACAGAAATGTGTACCATAGAAAACTGTTTAAGAATAACATAATAGTACAATACAATAAAATACTGTATTGTAAAGTCTTTTAAAATATAAAACTAAATGCGACTGGAGAATAAATAACCCATCTACAGCTATGGACATTTTACAGTAATGGATATTTGAAAATAGCAGCAACATCAGAGATGTGCAGAAATGACAGCAGCAGGTTATTTAACTGACTAAGATAGAAACTGTGCAAAATCAGCATGAATGTAACAACTTATTGAGGTTATTGGGAACAGTGGTGGTTATAAAGTCTGGCAGCTGCTGGGAGGAAGGATCTGTGATAACGCCCTGGTGCATTTAGGGTGCAGCAGTCTGTCACTGAAGGAGCTCTCTAGTTCAGCACCAGTTTCATGTATGGGGGGACATTATCCAACAGAGATGTTCATTTAGTTAGGATCCGTCTGTTTCCCACCTCCTGCACTACTGCAGTCAGGTTTGTTATTAACATGAGCACCCATAGGTTTACCACTGTACCTTTGGAACCAGGGATGTTAGATGTTAGAACAGCTGTTATTGCTGAGGGAAACACCCCAGTAAAATTTAGACTTTAATTTTGTCCTACTTTGATGTTCTATAATTTGAAACAGTGAACCCAAACAAACTTAATTCACTAGATTGTGGCTGTTTCTCAACATGTGTACTTGTGCGTTCTGGTGTCTTCGTGAAACGTCATCAGCCTCAGTCCTAGAACTGTTCCAATTCACAGGAACAGCAGACCGAGCACTGACAGAGTCCCCAGATGTTGTTCTCGCCCCTCCCTTGTTACCTAGCATGCATCAGAGCAGGCTTGTCCGTTCTTTAGACTGACAGCCATCCCAGCATGCACTGCGGCAGCAGCAGCTTTCAATGGAGCGTATTGTTAAAATTTCACTTTTCTGTTGCTCCTGTTCAATAAAAGTACGTTTTAAGATCATTTGCAGCTAGAATAATATACTTTAAAGTGTCACTATGTGGTCCATTTACTTTAATGCATCATTTAAAGAAGTTCAGATGTTGAGTGGACCGCAGCAACCAGCAGTACTCCAAGGCTAACAGCAGCCCGTCTGCAGCAGCCCTCTCTCCATGTGTGAAGGACCGCTGGCTCTGATGGCGATTATTTTTTTTTTTTCTGTTTCTTTGTTTATTTTATTTGGCAAGATGTTAATTTGATTTCTGTTTATCTGGCTGTGTTCATTATTATTCCACTACTAAATGAAAAAGTAAGAATTTATCATTATCTAGAGACTATTAATAACAGGAGGTTAAGTGCAGCTCCAGATGAGCCAGGCTTTTAGGTACGCTTTTGTTCCAATTGATCCATATTTATGCCGCTTGCTCCCATTTTCCCAGAGTCGACTCTTCCCTGTGTTCTTCTCAAGAACATACTTGTCGAGGAAACAAGTCCGTACTCACGTTCTAGTGAATTGAGAAACGGCCTGTGTCTTTCTTTTATCAATAATTATTTAACAAATGTGAAATATGTAAAGGTAAAAAAAAAACAGAAAGCTTTAGTATTTTTTTGGTAAGGGTGCCGCCGTGTTACAGTACTTGAAACAGTGCATCTAGCGATACATCACTACCATAAAACACTTTAAACATTTGGTATGATGGACGATGAAGCAGGTTTGTTCTGATATGGCTGCTTTATGGTGCCTTTAAGGGTCCATAGATTATAGGATATCTGAGTTTCCTGTGGTTCCTGTGTAGATATTGGGACGTTAACTGGGATCCTGCGTTTCTTTGTGCTCAGGTGATGGCGCCAACACGGATGAAGCTTCGTGGGCATCGGCGTGACGCCCCGGCTGCAGCTGCTCCAGCAGGGGGCGCTGCACTAGAGGAAGATGAAGAGAGACCCAGGCGGAGCAGCAGAAGAAAAACCACTAACAAGACCCCGCCGTCCGCCGACGCCGCCCCCCCCTCCTCCGCCTCTCCTCCTACCACCTCGTCCGGAACCGTGCGCCCGGCGGTGGCTGCTGAGGCGTCTCCGGATTCAAAATGTCCGATCTGCCTGGACCGCTTCAACAACCTGGCGTACCTGGATCACTGCCTGCACCGCTTCTGCTTCCCCTGCATCCAGGAGTGGTCCCACAACAAGCCAGAGTGTCCGCTCTGCAAGCAGCCCTTCGCCTCCATCCTGCACTCGGTCCGCGCCGAGGACGACTTCAAGGAGTACACGCTGCAGCCGCCGCGCGCCGCCAACCCACTCACCGCCTCCACCTTCCTTACCACGGTGGCGGCCATGACGTCGGACGGCAGCACGCAGCACCACCTGAGGCTGATGCTGAGGAGGCACCTGGTAGCCGCCGATAGGGAGGCCCTACGCAGGCGGCGCCGCAGGGAGCGGACCGCCGGTGGGAGGAGGTCCAGCGACAGAATGGGGGACTGGGAGGTCTTCATGCACTCCCCTCCCCTCCCTCTCTCGCCGTACCACATGTCGGAGCTCATCATGGAGAACATGGGGATGGAGGAGGCGTTCCGCCGAAGGGATGAGGAGCAGCGGCTGGTCCTAAACGAGCTGACGGGGCTCCGAGGCGCGGCGGCCCCCAGCAGCCGGGTGTCCCGGCGGCTGATGTGTCGCCTGGCGAGCCGACAGCGGCTGCAGAGGGAAGGGGGGCTCGCCCAAATGAGCGAGGGGGAGGTGCTGGGCTTCCGGAAGGCGCTCTACCAGTGCGGCATACGGGTTAGGAGCGGCAGCTGTAACCCTTGGCGACAGCGGTCCATCAACGCCGAGTCTTTCCGCCGCAGCAGCAGCCATTTGAACAGACTGCAGGCCTGGCTCCAGCGGGAGCTGGGGGTCCTGCTGGGCTCCCACGCCTCGCTCGCCGACGTGGTCCAGCGCACTGTGACACGCCGGGCCCTCCACAGCGGCCTGGAGGACACCGCCGCTATAGAAGAAGACCTGCGGCCATACCTGCTGACGCGCACCGAGCACTTTGTGCACGAGCTGGTGAACTTCGCCCGCTCCCCGCTGGGGATGGCGAGCTACGACCAGCAGGCGGTGTACGAGCCGCCGTCCAGCGCCATGGAGCTGGACCAGATCAGTACCTCTTCAGACGGCAGCTCCGTCATCGCCATCTCCGAAGGCGAGGAGGAGGGGGAGGACAGGGGAGGAGTGTCCGAGGCGGCGGCAGGGGGAGGTAACGATGATGTCACCCGAACAGGAAGCAGCCTCAGCCTCTCCTGTTGGGACGACGAAACGCCGGGGCCCTCGTACACCTCAGCCGAACCGTCGCATTCCTTCACATCGCCGCCAGCAATCAGCCCCGCCCCTCAGCAGCCAGCCAATCAGGAGGCAGGAGAGGGCCGCGCTGAAGAGGAGGAGTGTCTGATTGTCGGCTACAAGAAGCCGATCGCTGAACGGACTCCTGAGCTGGTGCAGCTGTCCTCCGACAGCGAGGAGGAGGAAGCAGAGAAGAAGAAGAAGGAGGAGGAGGTGGAGGTAGAGGTGGCGTCAGCTGCTCCTGAAAAGGCTCCTCCCCCTCTCTCCCCCGCCCCTCCCTCTTCCTGCATTCCCGTCATCCCTCCGTCCACCTCAGGCACCTTCAGGGCGGAGCAGGCGGCGGGTCCCAGGGAGGCGTGGAGGAGGCGCTCCCGCTCCTGGTCAGGAAGTTCGGACAGAAGCAGGAAGTCCGTCTGCTCGCTGAGCCCGGACACCCCTGAACGGAGGCGAGGGGGCCGGGAGCAGCGCGGGGAGAGGAGGAAGAAGAAGAAGAGGCGAGGGCGGGACCGTAGCAGGGAGACCTCCAGGCGGAGCGGCTCCTTCTGCAACCCGAACCGCTCCATCTTCCCCCCCATGATGGCGCGCTGCGCTTTGTCGCCATATGACTCCAGCGGCGACTCCGCCAGCCCGCGGGACCCGGGCTGGGAGTTCCGCTTCACCCAGGTGTCCCCCCTCTCTTCCTCCGTGTCCTCCCGTTCCCTCTCCCCTCTCTGCACCTCCCCCCCCAGAACGCCGCCCACCCCCTCCTACTCCCCCAAGCGCCATCATGTAGACAAACCCAGCGGCAAGAGGAAGTACAAGAGCCGCCACCTGAACAGCAGCAGCAGGGACCCCTCCTGGAGGCCGCACAGCAACCGGAGACGGAAGAAGGAGAAAGGACGCAAGGAGGGCGGGAGGCGGGAAAAAACAGGAAACAGGTCAGAGCTCACATCTCACACTTCCTGTCTGTTCCCATCCATCCAGCTCCGCTTCCCCTCATGGATGGTTGATGCTAATTAGCCTCATACTGGTTCTGGTCCAGATGGAGCCGAGCTGGTCACAAATACCACCGGATGCAACGATATAATCGGCCCCCCATTTGTATCGTTTTTAAACTGGAATACACACATCGGACATCGCCACCCCAATCCTATATTTAACCCGATATTTGATCATCAGTCTAAAAAAAAACACTTCAAAAACTTCTTTTACAGACTTAAAAACTTCTAAAGACGAGGGAAAAATAATATTGATCCATTAAAATATCCCAATATCTTCATATGTTGGATATATATGCTACATTTAAACACACCATATCAATCTCTTGTTACTAATGAAATATTGCTATGTCATCACCATGCTACGTAAATCCTCCTAAATCTTCACCAAATCCAAATGTTGCCATATATTTTTATATGTTGATAGAGGATATTGACGCTGCATCTATCTATTTTACTAACAAAAACTTCTCACAAGAATTTGAAAAATATCACGCTAGAGTTTGTAACAGAACGGTCCATGAAATTTCACCCAGATTTTTGTAAGTAAAATAGATCAATACCGCTGCTTTTAAAAATCTATTTGATATCAGCATATATGAAAAAGACAGTATATTTTAGTATATTATTTTTCAAAGTGTCAGAAATGGAAAATAAAACTGCTATTTTCAATGACTACTTATTTTTGTCCAGCTTTAACATCATCGGGTATCGAGCATCGGTTATCGGCTACATGAGTTTTAAAATATCGGCATATCGGATATCGGCCAAAATCCCAATATCGCATCCCTAAATACCACCACCGATTGTTGCCTCTCATACTGAGGGTACTATTAGTGCTGTTGTTCTGGATTCCGGACCATAATTATTAGGGATGGAACGGTTTTTGAAAACCGTCCGAAACGCTCGGTTCAACTGTCTCGGTTCGGTTCCTGTGTGTTGCGTTTGGTTCATGCGCTGCTCCTTTTTCTCATAGGCTAAGCGTTTACACTCCAGAGCAGAAGGTGGCGTACTGCGCGCAACAAAGCCAACCACCAGTAGTAAACAAGAAGAAGAAGAAGCGAAGCGAGGCAGCTTAGCCGGGTGTAGCAGGAAAAAATCAGTTGTTGTGGAGAATTGTCTGACCACGAAACCATGAACCGAACCGAACCGTGGATTTTGTGAACCGTTCCACCCCTAATAATTATATGGAAATCCATCTGGAGCTGCGGCTATACTAATCAGTTCAACTAGCTAGGGTTCTTTCTTTTATGAAATAAAATATTTCATAAAAGAATAAATGATGCTTTGATCAGCTTTATCGCCATCAGGCACTTTACTAAAGCTATAAAACAGAGAAAACAAGTCACTGATACTTTGGTATATTGAATCCAACTGATGCTGTGAGAGCTGGATGGATGATAAAACATCTGTCCTGATGTGATCCAAACATAGTTTGCTGTATCGGTTTGGACGCCACAGAAACTCCGGTTGATTTTTGTCTAATCGATTTACTTTCCGGATCAAAACTTGACGAAAAACTGGGTCCTTCGGATTATTAAACATTCCTCTTCCCAATCCAAAGCCATCGGCAGCACTACAATAGACGTAATGAGGTTTTAACGGTTCTTTCAGAGTGCTTAACAATGCGTGTAGTGGTGTTTCTATACACCCGCCCCAGGACGCCTGATTACAATGACATCACAGCTGGGTTAGGTCATGTGACTGCTCTAGAGGCGCCCAGCATACTGTAACATTCTCTTGATTTTTATTACTTGGAGAATTTTAGCGCGATTTAGACCAACTCCAGAGAAAAGAAAGAATAATCTACCATCACACACAATAAAACTGCTCTAGACGCACTCCTTTTTATCTGACCTTTAATATCACCACCTAAAAGGCTGTAATTAGAAAATTAATGTCATACTATTGTTCAGTATAACAGAAACTAAATTAAGGACCTCTGTGATTTGAAATGAGCTTTTAGTTAAACTGTGAATTTATTTCAAATCCGAATAGCCATAAACCCAGCCCAATCTGAGATCATGAAAAAGTAATGACAGTATTTTCTTCTGAAAGTTTTTAATCTCAGTATCAAAATACTGAGATTAAAAACTCTGCTTCATTCCATAAGTGCTTGATGTTGCTAATTAGCATCATACCTAAAATGACTAGAATTCTACTGCAATGCTCACATAAGCATTTTTATATAAACAGGGGTGATTCAGTTTGTGATCATCAAATCGGTGTATGGTTCATTCTTTGTTTTTTTTTCGTTTCAAAACAAAAATGAAAAAACAAAACAAGCTTTTGGTTTTTCTGTCTTTCTGTTTTTCAAACCGAAATCGGAAAAATTGAATTAATAGAAAATCCCAACAGCGTTTGAGTTTTGTTTTACCATCTGAATGAAGTAATTTAGATGAACAGTTTTGAAAACTGTGGTTTTCATTCTTTTCCTGCTTTGTGTGTCAATCCTTTCACAGTTGCTGCTAACAGAGCATACCTCGGTAAAACCCGCCGGTGCGGACCTGTTCGAATTCACAGCTTCAAACACTTCCGCACTCCTATATTTTGCTATGCACCAGTCTAGATAGGATCCAAGTCTAGGTAGACCGCGCTCCTTAAAGGGATGCAGCCCAGGATTTCAAACAGAGCCAAACGTTTCCATGTTGGTAGTGCTAACTGAAAAAGTTCTTCTTGGGATTGTACTGGCGGTTGGTAAGAAATTGAAGGCGTACATTACCGCCACGTGCACTGGTAACTAACAAAGTTATGCGGCTGGGGAGTTCAGGCTCCTCATTTCCCGATTCTGCCATAAGGTCCGTTAACCTGACATATCAGCCAGATATTGCATGTCTCGGCCCGCTTAGCTCCACTCACATACATCTGGGAACCCGCCATAGAATTGCCTTTACTGGAAGGCTGGGCCTTATCAAAACTCCTTGCATATCGGATAGTTTACTTGTTCGTCATCTTTATCGACGTGTTATTTCAACCACTCACACTGAAGCTAACCCGCGGACGCCGTGAGAGCTACGCAGGAAAACACAAAACAGAACAGCCGACAACTTGGATATAGCAACAGTGGAATCAGCTCGCAGTGTTTCGGTAAATGATCAATGTCGTTTGTGCCATGAAGATGTGCGGATAAAAGGCAACACTGTGCACAGCAGACTTATTTAAAAAAAAAGAAGCCAACCAAAAAGTAAAGAACGAACTACTTACAGAACTCGCTTCTCCACTACGATTGTCATCCAGGAAACACCGCCTCTGCAAGCGGCCCTGATTTGGCTACAGACCATACCCGGTTGGGGAAATCCCTTTCAATGAGCCGTGGTTCCTTCACAGATGTATGAGTGGGAGCTAGGCGGAGCCGCAGACATGCATCTGGCTGTTGTCAGGTTAAAGGTCCGTTGAATTAACACCAAAATTTTTTGGTTTGTCTTTGGTTTAACCATTGCAGTTGTTAAAAAAATCCCAAAACATACTCTTTTTTTTCATTTTTTGCAAATGTCGTATTTTTTTTTTTTCAAGTAAACGGGAAAAGCAAAAACACATGCTTGTTTTGTTTTGTTGTTTTTGTTTCAAAACGAAAAAAACCAAAGAACGAACCATACACGAATTTCATCAGAACCCTGTGGTTCTAAATCTTCAGTGTTTCACATTCAGCTTCAGCGGTTTGGTTTCTCTCTGTAAGAACCGATGAACATGGACTGCTTCTCTGTTTGCTTCTGGATTAGCAGGAGGTCCAGAGAAGACCGGAGCCCCAGCGTGGAGATCATCTATGAGGGAACCCTCACCGCCGGCACCGGACAGCCCCCGGCACGCAAACGGCGGCGGAAACGCCACCGCAGGACGCAGCCCACCAGGTACAGGAAGCAGTGGGCGGGGCCAGGGACCTTGGTCTGCTTAAACGTTCATATTGAAGTCAGTCTTCTACAGATGTTTACTAAAATTAAATAACTTAAATCTTTGCTTTCTTTTCTACCGGAAAACATAAAATACATTTTAATTAAAACTTTTATTTCATCGTTCAACAGATGATTGATGGGGTTTCCTTGTTTCCTTAAAACTCTTATTCTCTTTTAGTTTATCTATATTTTACTTCTTAATTTTAGTTTTAATGATGTTTTTATCATAGAGACGCACTGATCAGTGCAGAACCAGATCAGTGCGCGTGTGTTGCGTTAGGTTCATGCACTGCTCCTTTTTCTCATAGGCTTAAGCGTGTACACCCCAGAGCAGAAGGTGGCGTACTGCCACCACCAAAGCCAACCACCAGTAGTAAACAAGAAGAAGAAGAAGCGAAGCAGCGTAGCCGGGTGTAGCAGAAAAAATCCTTGTTGTGGAGAATTGTGTGGTATGGCGAGTGGAAAAGAACAGGAGTTGGAAGACGCCAGCCAGCAGCACTTTATAGGTCTGCTGTATGGGAGCGCTTTTGCATTTAGGAGTGACCTACGATGACGGCGAAAGAAAGTTGTGGATAAAAACAGTGTGCAAGCATTGTGCCACCGCCACCGCAGGACCAGCAGCTTCTGAAAGGAAAAAAGGCCAGAAATCTAAAATTAAAAGAAAAGGTCACATTGGATTCTTTAACAACTTTGAATCTATGGCTGAAACAATTAATCAGATTGATCTCGAAAAATCAATTAGTGACATAATTGTCAACTAATTCAGTAATTAATTAATTGTTAAAGGTATTGAGGAGAATTTTTTAAAAGACCCGCCCTCTCCTCTATAAAAAAATGCGCTTACAAGAGCATCCACAAGCCCATTTCTCTTCATGCACGCTCTGTTTAAAATGTGCTGTTCACATAGCTCACTATGCCCACACACAGCAGGGACTGTATAGTGAACTTTATAGTGAACTCAGTTAACTGACCGTTAGGACAGATGATCACTACTCTTTGCTCTTTTGGTCACATAACTCCTCTTCATTGCTGTCAGGTAGCAACAGCCTATGGCCACAGCCGGCCGCTGTGACAGCAAATCCCATAATGCTTTGCGAGGAGAGCTCTTGGCGCAAAGCATTCTGGGATATATCTGCCTCTCTCGAGGCCTTTCTTTTCTTCTCATACACTTCATAGACACTTTTTCTCTTACGACCCTCGGCCATTTTCAAAGAACCGCGGTGAGAAAGGTGAGCTTCAATGATTCTCACAGATACAAACCTGAAAATACGGAGAAAAATATAGCTAACAGGATGAGCACGTAGGACGGCCTTACGTAAACATATCACCAGAATGATTGACAATAAGAAGGACCTCTTAGTTAAATGATCCCCCGGAAATAAACAGTTGTCCTTTAACATTTAACTAGAGCATAGAGCCTCTTAAACAGGCCTCTAGCTGACAGAGCAACCGACTTAAGTTCAACAGATTAATCTATTTGCAAAATAATCGTTAGTTTCAGCCCTTCTTTAAAGTCATACAGTAAATAAATTGTACTTGAACAAACATAATCAAGTCCAAAGAATAAAGCTCTGATGCTTTTTAGCTACTACTAGCCACAGCTGCTTTATTTATAGTCAAGATTTAGTTCTATAAAGTCTGAGGCTTCAAATGGGCTTTCATGGTGTTTCAGGGTTAATTTAGGCGAGGCTTCATATTTTTCATTTTTTCTTTGTTTAGTCAACTATAAATCAGACATGGTGACATGGAGAAAATAGTGGTTCCACCTGAAAAATGTTCCTCAATGCCTTCCTGTCGTACAAATACAAATCATAGTATTTCCAATTTATAGTTTGGGATCTGTACTTGTTTTAATTCAAATATGGAATATTAGTCAGAATTTGCTCCAAAGACATTCAGGACTTTAGGGGTTAATGGACGTGTCTCGTCTAGAAGCGTCTTCCTGTTCTGACCCGGTTCTGTTTCTGTCCCAGCTCCCCAGTCATCATCACCCTGGACAGCGACAGCAGCCATGACGGCGCCAGCAGCAGCCCCCTCAGCAGCCAGCAGACCATCGACTTCTCAGACATCCCCCCCCTTCCCCCGCTGCCCACGGCCGGCGGAGGCGGAGCCACGGACCCGGAGGTCGGGGAGCTTCCTGTCGACATCCTGGATCGAGGGTCTGACGGGTCGGAGTCTGAGGCGGTGGGCCGGTCCGGAGCGGCCCGTCCAGTCAGCCTGGAGAACATGGAGGACAGCATCTCGCTGCTGGAGACGTCTGATGACCAAACAGCTGCTGAGCCAATCAGAGCGCCCGGTGCTGAGGGAGCCAATCAGGATCAGAGGGAGCCTGCTGCTGCTGCTGCTGCTGAGCGGAACGGGCCGAAACCTCTGAGCAGAACCGACCCAGAGGAGTCTCCGTCTGACAGGAACCTGCTGGAAGCCATCCTCCACGACCTGAAGCGGGTCGCCTCACACACGGACCGGGACTCTGGTTCTGGCTGCCCTGCTGAGAAAATGGAGCGGACCCAACAGGAGAACATCCAGAACTCTGGCTGCTGGCTGGAGGAAAGGACGGGTTCTGGTCCAACTCCAAACATCAGCCGTCAGCAGAACCAGGAGTCCAGCTCCCCGATCAGAACCTCCCCTACCATCAGAACCTCCCCTACCATCAGAACCTCCCCTACCATCAGAACCTCCTCAGCCCTGAAGGACAGCAGGGAGGCCCCCCCCCTCCTCAGACGGGCCAGTCCAGTCCGATCCAACCTCCGGAACACGCCTCCTCCTCTGAAGCACAAAGACGGTGGGAGTCCACAGCGCGGCGCCACCTGTCCTCAGAACGCCGGGCCTCACTGTCCCTCTGGTTCTGACCCGACTATCGGGGTGTCGCCGGTTCTGATCCAGCACCCCATCCCCCCCATCACCACCCTGAGGAACCCCCTGACCAAGGCGCTGAACTCCTCCTCAGGTTCTAATCCCTTCCCAGCTCCGGGTCTGGGTTCTGTGGCTCTAGCAGAACCAGGACCCAGCAGGGACCATCTGAAGCTGACTCTACCGGCTGACCTCCGCTCCCGGTTATCGGACCTCCACCCGCTCCACCGCAGCTCTACCTCTGGAGGCCCGTTGGGTCTGGACGCTCCCGGCGCTGTCCATCTGTCCAGCTGGGGGGTTTACTCAGGGATGAACTCCAGTTATGCGTTCCCGAGCCGGGGCGGGTCAGAACCACCAGCAGGCGGCGCCTTTTCTGAGATGCAGAACTTTGGAGCGGACCTGCCTTCGCTCTCTGGCTCCGCCTCCAAGCACATGGCCTTAGCCCCGCCCCTTTCCCATCACTCCTCTGGGTTCATCTTACCAAACTCTAACTGCAGCGCTCAGTCTCAGGCCCGTTCTGACCGGTTCCAGCGCCCCGAGTCCAACCCAGCCCCTCAGCCACTGCTACACCCTCAGCCTGAGGTCCATCACTCACTCAAACTCCTCCCACCTTAAAGCGCCGAACAGAGGCCTTTAACCAGACTCACTGACAATCCATAAAACTTTACCCGCAGTCAGAGCACACGCTCCTCACAGGTTCCCCCTCCCTAGTTTCCCCTTCCCTAAAGGTTTCCCCTTCCTATAAGGTTTCCCCTCCCTACTGCAGATTCTCTCCCTCAAGTTTCCTCCCTAAAGTTTCCCGCTTCCTAAGCGTTCTACTCCCCAAAGTTTCCCCCTTCCCTAAAGTTTCACTCCTCCCTAAAGGTTTCCCCTCATCCTAAAGGTTCCCCCACTCCTAAAGGTTCCCCCTCCCTAAAGGTTCCCCTTAAAAATTCAGAGGAGCTCTGATGAAAACCCAAAAGAATTTTATTGTTTCAGTTTTTTTGTCCATACGTTGTTTCTAAATGTTTGACTTGTCTTTTATTTCATAAACAACATCAAAACATATTTATACATTTTTATCAATGTTTTTTTTTATCTTAAATGAAATGAAATGTTTGTGGAAAGACGGAGCTTCTCAAAATGATGGTCTTAAATGTCGGGGTATTAATGGAATATTGTTATTTTCAAAGCAAGGGTTGGTTTGGATCGGCCATCTGTCTCTCCAGATGTTTTCAGCTCTGTAGAAATGTGGACCATAGACTCTGAATGAACTGTAATGGTTCGTCACGCCAGAGGCGGTGGATTCACATAGAGTTCCTATAGAAACCGCACAGGAAACGGGTCAGAGACGAACAACCTGCAGGACTCACCGGCATCCTGGCGTTCAGCGCCTGCAGTATGAACGCACCATAAAGCCTTCTTCCTACTGTGACGGCTTAGAGGCCAACGTCTCACCAGAGCCATCGCTCAGAACAAACCCATGAAATGATGCCAGGTTCTGGAAGGGTTCTGAATAAATGTTTGATCAGAAAACTGTCTGGTTTTGTCATTTTTGTCACTGAAACAGCTCTGGGGAAAGTCACTAATGATATTCTCATGCACTCAGATAATAGACTTGTTTCTGTACTTGTCCTGTTGGATCTCAGTGTTGATCATCATATTTTGTTAGAATAGACTTTATTTTCCACTAGGGGGCATTTTTAATGGACCCAAGTCTGCAGTGCAAAGTCGTAGCTTCCATTAGAAACAATAAATACACGTTAAAACAAATACCAGCTAAAAACGCACACAGGCTACATACAGACTTGTTAGCATAACATACAATACTGAAATGAGCAGAACATCAAGTTATTGCACACTTCCCTTACAGATCTGTTTAAAATGTTGATTTAAATGTAGTTGGGGTGGTTATATAGGAGCATTTAAAGAGGTTCAGTTTGGTTTTATTGAATTCTGGAATAACTGGTTGTCATCGATACTAAACTTTTTAACTCTACAAACACTGGAAAAATATTCTATTCACTATTATTAAAACAGACTCAAATTCTAACTTAAGTATTTTCTGTTAATAAAACTAAATACAATATAAGAACAATATTTTACAGGTTGTATACTTTGTGCTATAAGCTGAAAGCTTGACAAACTTTACAGAATACGCGTGAAGTGTTCCTTTCGCGGCTTTGCGCTTTGCAGCAATGACACTAACAAACCGATTTCGCGGAAACAAAATCATTCTCAGCGGCACCGCACGCATCTTCGCGCAAGTCTGAAACTGAAAGGGTGTGTGGTGTCACAGTGTTTTACGAAGGTACATTTTCTCCTATTCTGCACTTTAGATGAACTGACTTTGTTACTGGGGGTGGCACTGTATCGATACTCTTAAAAAATTCAGTATTGTATCTAAAATGCAATGTTTGGTATCAATACTTTGACAACGCCTAATTCTGAACCATCTTGTAAAATAAGCACAACGATTCCTTATAAAGGATGTGGGACGAGTCCAGCAGACGGCTCATAGATGGGGGGGCTTCATTCCTCCCCATCACCTTCATAGCAGTCTGTACCAGGAGCTGCATCTTTGATTTGGACTGTGGAGAGAGACACTAAACTGACACTAAACACCCTCACTATGCATAAAAAATACATCCTTTGCTCTAAACATGAACATGTATTCAACATAATCTTCCCATCTTTAAAGGTTATCCAGGTGGATACCCAGATACCTGTAAGAGGTGACCTGTCTGATCTCCTCCCTCTGATTGGACAATGGGGTATGACCCCAAACACCATCTCCTCAGAATGTCTCACCACTAAACAAATGTTGGTAACGTCACTGAAGTACATCGACGGTCTGAGTTCTGCTGAAGCAGGCTGAGTATGGCACTGTCATCAGAAATAAATAAAAAAGAAAACTGGTTGCCCGGGAGACTACTCGTGCAGTCGTTCATGTAAGGTGTGAACGGGACAGGTACCCTGAGGTACACCAGTACTGATGCATCTGTATTCTGAAACTGAGTCATTAATCCTGATAATTTGTTTAAATAAAAATAAAAAACATAAAATGACTTAATAATAAAAGGATTAACATTCATCTGGGTCATTTTCTGTAAGAGCAGATGAGGCTGTAATGCGTTAAAAGCAGAACTATGATGCTGAGCCAGGTGGATGATGCTATTAACTGCATCATCTGTATTCTTTCCCTGCCTATAAGCAAACTGAAATAGGTCTACACATTCAAAGCATTTCATAACAACAGAAGTTAGAGCCAGTAGTCTTTAATCGTTGTTTTCTAAAGGACAGGGTTTCTTTGGATTGGGAATAATGGACAATTTTTTCCAGAGGGCAGGAACCAGATGGGAATCTGCTGACCTCTGAAACACAGAGCACCACTCTGGGTTCAGCTCTGCAGCAAAGGCGAAAGTGGAAAGGATGCCATCAAGGCCTGCAGGTTTCCTTTTTATGCTCATGACTGAAAGGTGACTGGATCTTTAGCGCATCAGCTACTGAACTGGAACAGGGGTCGGTTGCAGTTGACTGCAGAACATTTATAGTGTATAGGTTTGATAATAGTGTATCAAACCTGAGAAAAAAATATTTAAAAAATTGGAATCTAAGTGCATTGTAAAACGGCTCCGCTCTGATCGGCATACAGTGGGAACATCAGACCTGTCGACCCGTTGATTTACGTGACGCCATTCAGCCTAACGTAAGGACATCAACACACTGCGCCAGTCGCATCTGATCTAACAAGCCGAAACAACTCTGCTTACATTCGATAAACATGGGGCAGCACTGGTGAGAGAGATACGGATGGACAAAAAAAACAAAACAATGCAGCACACTTAGTACGTCTAGCCTTCCTTCCATGTTGCTCTCCATTGTTTACTTTCCTGATTTCTCTCTGGACTTTTGATTTCCAATGTTTTGTTGGCCTCAGTGGATTGCACTGGTTTTGGTCCTTTTTCTAGCTGCGATTCGTTCACATGCAGTTAAAAGGCCACCATATTGTTTTCATAAAGAACAGGCCTTTTTCCTTCAACCTAGCCATACCTGTGATGACCTTTGACCTGCCAGCTTAGCATTAGTTTTCCATTCCTCACCTCATTGAACACTCTGACCTGGACTGGATCAGCTGCTTCTCGGGACTGTTGCTGGGATCTTTCTATCTTTCCTGTTTGCTCCAAATCAGGCATCCTCAAAGTAGGCCCTCGAGGGCCGCTTTCTTGCAGGTTTTCGAGGTTTCCCTGCTTTAGCACAGCTAATTACCATGATTGCAGTTGAGCAAAAGCATGTTAATCAGCTTTCAATTAAAACCAGCTTTGCTGGAGCAAGGAAACCTCTAAAACCTACAGGAGAGCGGCCCTCGAGAATCCTGCTCCAAATCCTCCAGTTTCTGCTTTTATAGACAATAAACAGGTAATGAACAGATTTCCTGATCATCCTCTAAGTGTTCTAACACCTCTCTGCCCATGATTAACATTTTTCTTTAATCACCAGTGAATCTAGAGTTTTATGAAACATTTTATTGTGGCTTTAAACAACACATTCATGTGAAACAATCTACAGTAAACCGCTGTGGGAAGTTTCTGCTTTTAACCAGCAGGTGGAGCATGGAGAACGCCTCTGTGTTCTTCCTCCTGTGTTTACCTCCTCCTCCTCTTCCTCTGGGGAGCAGGAGGAAACTAAGAGGCCTAATGAGCCTCGGGGGATCGGTGGAGACGGAGTCTCTGCTGCAGTAATTAGGCCCATCAGGGGGCCATTAGCTGGCTGTTAAACACACAGCCAGGTGGATCAGAACCAAGGCCTGGTTCAGCAGTCAGTGACAGTGGGATGCAGATGGGATCCATTCCAGGAATCTGGGGAACTGGTTTCTCTTATTTAGCAATTGCTGGTCCCTAAACTTTAACTCATAGAAGGAAGGTTTTCTCTCTCTGGTTAGTTTTATGATTTACTCGACCTGAAATGAAGGATATCAGCTCTCTGACCTCATCTGTTGCTTCGTAACGTCTGTCAGCTGGTATGGAGAGATGAGCTACAGTTCTGTGGTTTAATCCATCCAGAACCACAGCGGATAGAGCCTCTGCCTCATCCACAGCTGAGCAAGACAAGGTCCTGCACCAGTAATGGACCCTGATCCAAAGTCAACTGCATCGCTGCAACGTTCTTCAAAGACAGTGTTAATTTAGCTCTTAATAGAGTTATATTATACAAATATAACTCTGAGGTGTCACATGTTAGTAGTTAAAACTGAGTGTTAAAAAATACATAATAAATCTGGAGCTGTTAAAATGGAAAAAATAACTCTTTGTCTATCAACTCTGAACTCTTATAGTGGATTTGACATCCAAAGTATACATTCACAGACTCTGTCTCCAATGCTACAGGTACCGAACAAAGCTAAAGAAAACTTTACTCTACATTTTGCTGTCATACAGACCTTTTTACCCAGCCTGGTAAATCATTTCTCTCAGATGGTTTAAATTTCTTATTTGCTTTCTAACTCTGTCTTTTTTTTGAGTCACAAAAAAAAATTCGCCCCCTTTAACTAAAGGTTTTATTTAACAGCTAAACCATGGCTTTTAAGGAAAAGCACGGTGTTGTATAAAGTACTGAAATCTTGGAGTCAAGTAAAAGTATAAAGTACCTCTCCAAAATATGACTTTGGTAAAAGTCCAAGTCACTGACTGAAATGTTATTTGAGTAAAAGTCTTAAGTATCTGAAATGGCTTGTACTTAAGTATAAGAATTACTGTAAAAATAGATGTACTCAAGTAATGTAGTGAAAAGTATAAGTAAAAAGTAAGTGCAATTTGAATGACATTTTTTTTTACATTTTGGTAAACTTTGAAAGGTTAAATAACATAAACAACCAATTGTAGGATAAATCTAGACTGGTTTTGCAGAAACAGTATTATCTCCCATGTGTTAGTGTTGATGAAGAAGCCCAGGCAAGACCAGACTTTACATAGTCAGTAGGTGGAGTCAAACAAAAACACAGGTAAGTGACATGCGATCATCTGACAGAAGATTACACCTGAGTTGGTCTCTTACCTGGTTTAACAGTCAGACCAAGAATGTACCCAAAGTGCTGCAGTCCCAGAGGTCATGCTGGAGAGCCGATCACTATTCAGGGATCCAGAACAGACAGGAACAGAGAACAGAACAGGATCCAGATCAGGCAGGAACACAAACGGTGGCAGGATCCAGACTTCCAGGCATCCACAGGCTCCCAGGAGGGTTCAGAGTCTGACAGGGTCCGGGTCAGCGTTACCAGGCGGTCCGCACAGGAGCAGGCAGGGATCAGGTGCAGGGCAGGCACGCACAGTGGAAGAGAAGAGTGCCGAGACAGGGGCGTAGGAACGCGGAACTTGGAAGCAGGACTTTAAACTGGTCTCCACCTTGGAGCCAGGCTTACTTTGATAAAAACTGAACCTCCCCACTAAATGAGCCAAAACCCCAGAGGACTCCAGCGGGGAGGGCAGTGTGGTTTCAGTCAGGAGATGAGACAAGCACTTAAACCCTCCTTCCACTGGCAGCTGGGATCCAGGACATGAACCAAATAAAAACTGAGCAGAACAAGACTGACAGAAAAGACAAGCAATGATCTGGCCTGGATGCTCAGGCTGAGCTGAATTTAAACCAGAGGGAAACAGGTGGGGGAATAATTATATAATAGAGGCAGGGAGGGAAGGGGCAGGTGAGGAGGAATTACTAATTAAGGGAGAGCAAACAGGTCGAATCATGTCAGTATCGGAGTAAAATTATGCAATTAAGTTTGTAAATGTGGTGAAGTAAAACTGAAAGTTCTCAAAAAATGTATACTCTTAGAAAATATAAAGTACTCCAAAATATACTTAAGTACAGTAGTGAAGTATTTTTACTTAAGATTTACTATACAACACTGGAAAAGCATACATGTACTTCAGGAGGTTTTAGGATTAAAAACCTGATGTCTGACATGTTTGAAGTTTTTCTACTTTAATTTACTGTACCCTAATAAAACCTACTGCAATCAATTGCTTGCAGTGGCCATATTAGTCAATTATTAGGTGTTTGATTTAAGGTTGGTCTGGCCTCTTTAAGATCAAGCACCGTAGCAGAAAGGTCAGAGAGGAATAAAGCAGGGTCATGTTCTAAAGCAATATCCTAAACTTTAAACATCTAGTTCTGTTGTTCCAATGATGTAGAAGGGATAGACCGACTGTAAAAGATGTGGTAGTCCACCTAAACTAGCAGCAAAGAGGGAAGCAGCCAAGAAGTGTGACTGGAGACAACAGCACACAGCTCAGGAAGGAAATTTATCATACACCAAAAACTATGTAATGGGAAAAAATCTCACGCTCTGTTCCTGTTTGGTCTCTACTTAATAACTGATTGTGAGCTTGTTTTGTTTATTGCACAGAAGTATTTACTCAAGCAGAACACCTGCTAGATGTAAGTCTTATCTCTGAGCTGTTTTGGTAAGAAGCCAAGTTCATTCAGGATCTTACTCTTTTCTTCAACTTTTTTTCTCCAGCTTTTATTGTCATTACACAGCAGTCTTGGGTTAAGCGTCTTGCTCAGGGACCCAGAATGTCAGTAGGTGGGAGTTTGGCTTGAAATCAGAACCTCTGGATTCCAAGGGCAATGTCCTAACCACTAGGCCACACCCCCTGACCAACTTGTTTTGAATAAACTGTACTTGGACACCCTCACAGCTCTCAGACTTTAAGTCTTTTAGAACAAACTTTTCTAGACCAGAACAGGCAGGACGATTGACAAAGATTGTATGTTTTCCCTTGCAATGGTTATTAAATGCTGCTTGAATGAAGATCACCAATGTCATTTCTTGATAATACAATCTCAAGACTTTTCTTATAACACTCGCCAAATGGTTGTTCGTGAAAAAGTAGCAGGAGCAGAATCAAACCCATCGTTAAAAATGTCTTGAATCTCACAAGCTGTGTTTGAAAGCTTGTTCTGCACATGAAAACGTGACTTGAGTGAAACACGGAGGCGGTAGCATCATTCTGTGGTGCTGCTCTTCTTCAGCAAGGTCAGAAAAACTGCTCAGTTTATGGGAAGCTGGATGGAAACAAATCCATGATGCAGGGATGGAGGTTTACCTTCCAGCAGGACAAACACCCTATCAACATTGAGAAGTGGGTGGCCCAGTGGTTAGGGCTCACAGAGGTTCTGAGTTCAAGCCCCACTTCTACAGACTGCCACACAGGGTCCCTGAGCAAGACCCTTAACCCCACACTGGTCCCCGGGTGCCCCACAACGGTAGCCCACTGCTTCCCCAAGGGGATGGGTTAAATGCAGAGAGTGAATTTCGTTGACAATAAAAAGATGGAACAAAACAAACAAAAAAAAACATCTAGAAATACAGAATGGTGGGTTAGCGGCCTAGTCAAAGCCCAGACATCAATTTGATTCAGAACCTGCTGACAGAACTAAGAAATAACTAGAAATGTCTTCTGTCAAAATGTCTTCTGGAGCGTTACATCTGGTGCATACATGATGACACTATCTGGTAGAACCTCTGAGGTAGAAACAGTGTGTTTTAGGCTGTTATGTTGAAACCCTGAGGTATAAAACCATAGAGGTAGAACCTCTAGATGTCAATCATTGAGGCAGACTCCTTACAGAGCTGAGCTTTTTGAAACATGCTCCATATTTATCTGATGTTTAGAAGAAAAAAAATTTTCTCCATAGCTTTGCTGTGTTTAATCCTGACAGATTAAATCCTGGTAATCTACGGCATCCTGTAACTCTTCAAAATGACGGAAAGTGTTAATATTTGTTTATAATCCAGCGGTTTGTGGTTCTGTTCGGATCCAGGATGATCCACCATCCTCTAATATAAAAACCCAACACTTACGTCAGCCAGGATGGTTCTAGGAGGACAGCCCCCGCCCCTCTCCTCCTCAGGCCACGCCCACATTCTAGAACACTGGTGGTGGGCCCATTGTTAGCGCAGTTGCCTGGCAACACGGCGCACCGTCGTCAGGGACAACCAGGCTCTGTCTTTCTTTCTTTCTCTGTCAGATAGCAACACCATTACAGAGATGACAAGCCCACGCTCACACACACACACACACACACCGAGCTTCCATCTTGTGGCAGGAAAATTTCACACAAACAGGAAAACATATTGTTCATTTTCATGCCCGCCGCCTCCTCCTGCTCACACACATCATTACTCACTGCGACGCATGATGCAATCATCAGACATCCCTTCACCCCGTGTGTGTGTGTGTTAAATGCTTTATTATAATTCAGCACATGAAGAGGTCACAGAGACGGATTACATGAGGAGAGGACGGAGAAAGGCTCTCTCCTCCTTCCTCCTCCAGCCTGGGAGGAAGAGGATGTTTGGGTTCAGCTCCCACAAAGAGCCGGGGAGCGTTTTCCCCATGAAAGATAAACAAATATCTGTAAACATTTCCAGCACATCGTCAGGTGCAAAAACTCCAGCAGAGCTGCGGGAAGAGAAGATGGGATTGAGAAACGTTCTGCAGAGAATTGAGCTTCACTGGCGAAGACATTATTGTGCGTAATCTGAGATGATTCAACAAAGAGGCCACATGAGCCTTTGTTCGTGCCGTTTTACCTCCATCTTACTCTAAACATCTGCGTGGTTTGGAAACCCTGAGATAGAGCCTAATGGTGGGAGTTATTAGAGCTTTATTAGCTTCGTCTTGTTGCAGTGAAATTTAGTGGTATGTTTTGTTTTGTGAAAAACATCAAATTAAGCAAACGTCAGGGAAGTTCACACAAATGAATAAAATATAGTGGAAAAAAGCAGATCCCAATGGGAATTACAATAAGCTAGAATGAGATGATCCTACTGGAGGAGATACACCAGGCATCCCCAAAGTCGGTCCTCGAGGGCCGCTGTCACGCAGGTTTTAGAGGTTTCCTTCCTCCAGCACAGCTGGTTTTAACTGAAAGCTGATTAACAGGCTTTTACTAAACTGCAATCATCATAATAATCAGCTGTGCTAAAGCAGGGAAACCTCAAAAACCTGAGGGAAGCTGGTTAGAGAGGGAAAATCAGGCATTTTTAAAAAGGTTGAGTTCCTAAACGGAAATAATGCGACCCAGACTGCATTACAAATGGATTTCCTTTTTCTTTTTAAACCAACAGGTGTGCAGGAGGAGGCTTTAGTGCCATGTTTACTCAAAATTATTTCCAGGTTGGGCTGCTCAGTGCTGCAGTGGGTAGCAAGACGGCTTTAGGTTCGATTCCCGGCCCAGGGTCTTTCTGCATGGAGTCTGCATGTTCTCCCTGAGCTTGCGTGGGTTCTCTCCGGGTACTCCGGCTTCCTCCGTCAGTCCAAAAACATGATTGTTAGGTAAATTGGCTAATCTAGATTCTAAATTGTGTGGGTGAATGGTTGGTTGTCTCTGTGTTGCCCTGGCGACCTGTCCAGGGTGTACCCCGTCTCTCACCCATAGACCCCTTGTGACCGCAGTTGGTTGTGATGGAAAATGGATGGATATTCAGGTTTGCAAAAAGACATTTTATTGTGTTGTTTTAGGGTCCATATTCAATACCAGACCCTTAGCTGAATGTTTGGAGAACCGATTTGATTATTCCATCAAACGTTTAACTTTTCAAGATAAAATTTTAATGAGAATGTCTTAGTGTGTACAAGGTATCACTGAGCATGTCGTCAGCTGACAAACAGGAAATGACACAGTTGCAGTGTGGAATGTTCTGATCTCTTCCAGCCCGGTTCCGTTGGGTCTCAGAGTTCTGCTCAGGGGATCCAATGGATCCCTGAGAAATTCCCGCGCTGCGCTGGAAGTACAGCTCTTTGTTTCTTTTACCACTTGGTTCACTGTGCTCTGATACAGGAATATGGGGAGTGGTTCTGAACTCTCTCTGAGATCCAGGGTTTAACTGATGGTTTGATACCAAAAAAAAATCCTTTTCTCATTTTGGGGTTAACCAGAGATGGTAAGACTCGGAAAGCTTCAATTAAATTACCAAGAATCCAGTAAAACTGTTCTTCCCACTTCACTTTTGGCTTTATAAAACCTCATAAACCTCCCGTCAAAATCCAGCAAACCCAATGAACTCCTAAAACTCTTTCATTTGCCAGATTAATGACCGGCTTCACTTGAACTCAATGAACTCTGGAGCCCCAAGAGAGTTAAGAAGCAGCTCTTATTGTACCAGCAGAAACACCATCCGGTAAGAGTCAATCAAGGTGCCTGTAAAGTTCTGGAGGAGGTAGACAGAAGAGACAGATAACAGTGATGTGGTTGCTGTAGTCCTACTGTAGGGAACTTGTCCATATTAACAGTCTTGGATCACTTCCTACTGAGGTCAGTTTGTGAATCCTCTTGGAGGTTAGCTTGTCAGCCAGTTTTGGTCAAACTGAAGAAGTCTCTGTGGCTGAGTCCTGAATCATCCTGGGTTTTGCTACAATGGGATTAGTGGTTTTGCTGGGAAGATGAGGAGGAAGAGGAGGAAGGCAGTTGTTTGATGAATGGAACAAAATATGTTTAGAAAGTTCTTTCTTTATTAACCTGAAGTAGAGTTTTATTGGCCACTACCCAGTTCGACCAGTCAAAGCCTTAAGCCATGTTCACGCAAACCGCGGACAAGGCGCAGGAAGCAATATGGATGTTATCTTTATGTAAAGCTGTAATCAGGAGCAAATTAATTCATGTTGCATTAACCAATTACTTGCTGAAATGGTTTTGAGATGTGGGTGAAGGAGTGCAGTGAAGATGATGGGATTTCTTTATATCTTTGTGAATTGATGGTGGGACAGGTGAAATGCAGACCTACCAACAGCAGGTGAACAACGTAAAGAAATGGCATTTTTTTTCTACGTTGGGTATGAAGACGGCTTTAGACAACTACAGCTTTAAATATAAACCAGAATGATTTGCTCGAACAGGATGAAGACCTTAGAAAACCTTTATCCTCCCTTTGACACAACGAGCGGAACAACATTTTAAAGTCTACCCTACTTCCTTCGGAAGCCTGTAGCTTCCTATACTTGTCAGTTCATCTGTAGGAATGTACTCTCTACTTTACCTAAAGCATTTGTTCCCCTGAGTGTTTTTTTTGTTCTTAGTTATGATCCAAAACCTTAAACAAAAACTACCGTAATACTTTGAAATCCTTCAGCAGTAAGCAATGCTGTGGCACATTAAGGATTGGCGCTTTACCCGCCCTGAACTTAAGACTTCAGGGCTAACAAGATAATACTGACCAGGTTAATGGGTTTACAAGCTTAAAGGTTCACTCAGGGAACCCTGTAATCTGGATCCAAATGCGACCTGCGTTTGCTCTGATGTTCTGTCCCATCATGAACGACAGCTATTCATTGTGAGAACTGGACTTGAGCAGAAATTCATGGACTTCCAGAGAGTAACTCTACCCCGGGAGTTATTTTAGGGGCTGATTCTGCCTTTAGGTGAATGGATGGTTGTAGGTAAAGTTGAACTGACCCGTATTAACACATCTGGCTAAGATTAAAAAGATGGATCAAACCAATGTGGCAAATCAGACATCAAGATATAAAAGAAGGTACAAAGACATCTCTCTGGTTTTGACCCAAATCTTGGATCACACAAAATCAGGAAAAGTTCATTCAACCGCAGAGATAAAGTAACAGTACAGAACATTTATCAGTTGAATACAAGAACAGTTGCAGATGTGTCAGATGACTTAATGGTTTGAATTAACCTGCTTTAGTTGAGCTACTTGAGAAGCTAACTTATTTACCAATGGAGGGTGAGTTTAAGGGATCCAACTGCCTCTCCCTCCTCCCCCTCCTCTGCCTCCATCCAGTCGAAACAGGATTTCTGGGCAATCCCGCACATGACAAAGTTCGTGCTGCGGTTCAGTCCGAGACGACGCAGTCCTTCCTCTGAATTTCATTCAGTCCAGGTCTGTCTGCGTTGGTAAATCCACCGGTGAAGGAAAGGCTAGAAGAACCAGCGGAACGCCTCGCCGGCTGGGGCGGAAGGCGGCAGCTGAGGAGAAAACTTTCAGAGAAGAAAGAGTTGATGTTTGCATAAACTTTTGCAAGCATCTGACACACTAGAGTTCAGACCCATAGTCGGTAATTCCCTTCAAATGACAGAGAGCTTTTTTTTATTTTTGTAGATTTGCAAAGATGCAAAAACTTGTTCAAGGTTCAACTTTTAACTTTGAACCTGTTTGCCTTTCAGCGTTTTTCTAATAAGTCAAGACCTTCTCTGTGTTTGGCCTTTGGGAAAGGTTCTGACCCAGCTTTAAAGTTTGAGGACTTTTGGACACCTCCTTTTTTTTATCTTATCCTTTAGCAAACCCAAAGGAATTTGTGGACTCTACAGGACAAAACTCTGAAGAAGTTCTGTCAAAGCTTTAATGTTCAGCACACAAAGTCAAGTTTAGGACCAAGGGAACGTCTGTCAGGTCGACTTCAAAGAAGCGGGAAAAGGATGAGGCAAGAGTGTGAAACCACCTGCCAACGCACACATTCAGGACACACATCCACATGCTAAAACACACATGCATGGTGCTGTCAGTTGCCGTGAGCCTCCACAGGTCCAATTAGTGTGTAATTGAGGAAGATTATGGCTGCTAATTCACTGTCTCCCTAACACACACACTCCTTGTTTTAGTGTGCAGAAGAGGGAATAATTAGAGCTGGTACGTAGACATTCCCACAGGAAGTGTGTGTGTGAGAAAGATATATGGAGTCATCAGTGAGGTCGAAAACTGGTGTCAATGAATTATTGATCGCCGCTACTTCTTACGGCAAAGACGAGCGCTGGCACACACGCCCTGAGGAGGAGGCAGATAACATAAATATTCTCCGTTTCCCGCTCTCTGCAGGCTCTCTTTATCTCTGTGAATCAGTGTAGAGCTGGTGTGTGTGTGTGTCTGAGTGAGTGTGTTGGGCTCAGTGTGTGTGCATTGGCAGCCTGCCAGACCTCAGCATGCTCCGAGCTCTCGCTTTTCACCACCCACCATCTGCACAGCACTCACACACACTCACTCAGCGGGGTGAGCGATGCCTTCCAGCCTCACTGGCAGTCATCTGGGTTAAGTGAGCCAGGACACACACACGTACATCCCAGAGAACCAAACACACACACAGAAACAGGAAGAGAGGCAAAACCGGCTAAATATTCAGCCCTGTCACTGTACGTGTACAAAGACGAGTCATGTTTTGAAAAGTATTGATACCCGTTGAGCTTTTCCTTGCTTTGTCTCATTAAAAACTCAAACTTGAGAGGGTTTTATTGGGTTTTTATGAAAAGGACAGCACATGGCATTGAAAAGTTTTGAAGTGGAAGAAGAGTGTTCAGAGTTCTGGAAAGTCTAGCCTGCTGGGTATTTCTCTGTCCATGTAGTGGGACCATCTTTCTCTGCACATGGAACTGCAGGCGGTTTGGGCAAAATCATCTTTGGGAAAGTCCTGGATTTAGCTGCATCAGCTTCTGCCTTCATGAAGGAAAAAGAAAGCAACCTGACAGAGTAATGCTGCCACCACCGTGTTTCATTGTGAAGACTGCATGTGAAGATGCGTACACACAAAGGGTGACTAGCTTGTAAGAGTAAAGGGCTGGTTATCCTCCCGCAGCAGTGTTTTGCCCAATATTGAAGCGTGGTCTGCGCTATGGTGTTCCGTGCCACAACACCAGAGGGACAATCAGGTACTAGCTGTGGGTCTAGATACGCCCGAGGTGGTGAGGGAAATTTTGTGCGACAACAGAGGGATATGAGGGCAAAAGAGAAAGGATATCCAGGTGGAAAAAGGGTCCCAGCATTCTCGTGCACCTCGCTCTTCTGGCTGGTCCATCTTCACGAGTCATTTTCCATATTTGCGGTCATACAAACAAAACAAGCTGGTAAGGTACCAAACAGGAACTATGCATAGAGTAGAGCGGATGTAGAATTGACCAAAATTAGAGGCCTCCTATCTGCGGCACTGTCTGCTGTCACCTACAATTTGGGACCGTGGGGTTAAGGGTCTTGCTCAGGGACCCAGAGTGGCAGTCTGTGGTAGTCGGCCTCAAACTCAGAACATCAGGATTCCAAGCTCTATGCCCTAACCACTAGGCCACCATTCTCCCTCTAGGTTTTCAGTCTAGGTTGACCTCCATGTTGAGGTTGACCTACAGTTTTGGTCCATCTTCTCTCCATGTTTAAATGATGGATCGAACAGAGCCCTGGGAGATGTTTAAAGCTTTGGATTCAGCTTTGGAACCCAACTCTCCTTTAGACTTCACATCTTCCGCATTGACCCAACTGTTGGGTTCCTTAGTTGTGTTTTATCAAAAGTTTCCTTCCTCTTCACATAATACCCATCTTTGAGTAATGGCACATTCACACTGGAGTCAAATGACACAACCAGATCAAGTGATTTACATTGTATTCTGATGTAGAGTCGCATTCAGAAGCAAAGCCATGCAAAGAAAACATTTTAACGATGCAAATGGCAAGATTAGGGCAAACATAGCAAAGTGAGTTACTCCAATGCCGGTTACAGCCCTCCACCTCTGCCTGGCCTCTTGCACTAGACTCTCACTGTTCTCAGTGAGCTCCAAACCGTTTTTTTGCCTTACTTCTTCGCACAGGTGTTCTGCCACGAAAATTGGATAAAAGTTTTGGGTCTTGGTCAGAGAGAGGTAATACAAGAAGTTACTCTGGTCTAGCCGTAGATTGTTGGAGAAATGTCAAGCAAGCAATAACATTCAAATTATGTGAAACTTTTGTTCCGTTCGAGTTTGGTATGAAAGCACCATAGGTTTGTCATATTTCATCCCAATAGAACCCACTGAAGACTAATGAGACAAAACAGGAGGCAGTTTGAGTCCTGAAAAGACTTTGGTACTGCATGGTAAGTGTTTTTCTGTGTGTGTACCAGCAGGCTCACCTCTAGGACCCCACCTCCTCCTCCCGGCTTCTTCTTTAGCTCCTCGCACTTTCTGAACTTGCAGATCTGGTGCCCCGTCTTCCTGTTGCGACAGGACGAGCAGACGCCGCAGTTGATCAGCCGTCTGCACGGCCCGCAGACGCCGCAGCGCTTCCGCTTCCTCTTGGCCACAGTCCCTGATGACGATGAAGATGACGAAGAGAGGGAGACACCCCCTGCTGTGACCCCTGACGATGAGGGGGAGGAAGAGGAGGGGCAGGGGGAGGAGTTGGTATGCTGTTGGCAGTCTGTTAGCGCTCTCTGGCCGCTCGTCATCTGGAAAGCGCTGCTGGCGTCTGAAATCCCTCCACCTGCGGATCCCATTGCCATGACAATGACCCCAGGGGGTAAACCAAGCCCCCCCAGAAAGCCACCACTCATAACTCCTCCCCCATTGCAGTTGCTGCCCTCTGATAGGCCCATCATATCCGGGTGGGCGTGCCCCTGCTTGTTCATGACACCACACTCTGCTCCACCACTGTAACCGGAGAGAAAGTTCCCATTGCTAGGCGGTATGGCGTGATGATGCGCTGTTCCTTGGCTAACAGGAAGTGATGCAGTGTGTCCATGTTTTTCAGCTCCACCCCCTTCACTTCCACCACCACCCCCTCCCCCACCAGGACCCCCGCTGCTCTGGTGCATGCTGCTGCTGTGGGCGTGCGAAGAGGTCATGTGACCGGGAGTCGCCGAGGGGTGGTGGTGAGGATGCGTTGGCGCCGTGGCCACAGGTTTGGGTCTGCCCCAGAACATGGCTGCTGGGTGGTTCATGTTCATATTCATGTTGTCATGACATCCCCAGGGGGCCGTCGCCATGGCGCCCAGCCTGGCAGCGGTAGGGGGGAAGATGGGAGCAGCGGCCGCCAGACGGGCTGCCAGTTTGGCCGATTGGGGAAAGTTTGTTACGTTCATGTTCATGTTGACATTGGTCTTGTAGAAGGTGGCGATAGATGAGCGGTACCGGTCCATCTCTGTGGTGTAGTCCAGCATTGGCGCCAGACCAGACACCTGCAACAAAGGTCATTTTTCGTTACACCATACGACTTTACAAACCAACCACTATCGCTTCAACACTGCGGTTCATTGGAAGGAATCAAAACGTGAAAAAACTGCCTCACCTGGCTTTGACCGCCATAACCATGGTGATTTGGGTGATGGTGAGAAGGGGCGGAGCTTCTTTGCAGCATTGAGGAGAGGTCACTCTCCACACAAACGCCGCTCGTCATTCCCGACATGACCGCACACACACACACATATATACACGTTTGTTCAGCTGGCGGTTAGCTCTGAGAGGTTAGCACGCTTTGATCTGTGAATAAAATAAAATAAAAAAAGTGTTTTTAGGAAATACATCAGAATTTGTTTTGTTATTTCTACCTACAACCCTGGTCTAATCTTTCAGCCCATCTAAGATTGTAAAAAACACATCTACACATCAGTTCTTTTAAATGATGCTAAGAGGTTCCTCAATCTGACGTGTGCAACTCCATCCTTTGTATTAGTAATTAGCAGAGATGAGCGAGGATGCAGCTTACTTAGGCTGTTACCTTTCTTCCACAGTACTCTAGGGCTGCTCTCACAAAGGAAGCGGAGGACTCTACGCATTGCTGTAAAATCATTATAGTGTAAATGTTGTTCAGCAGCAGAGAGGGGCTGCAGAGCGACGAGCTGAGCAATGCATTAGACAAAGAACAGCATGCAAGTTTAAATAATTCCTTCCTCTTCAAAAGTAAAAACAGTTTCGTCTCGGGTTCGGTTGTGAGTGATGTCATCTGGGTGTCTTAAATCAGAGACGATCTAAAACGTGCCCAGACACACAAAGACAGAAGAGAAAGAGACTTGTTACAATAAAAAGATATTAATCAGGAAAGCTGTGATCAGGAAGGAATGTCTGCGCACAGACATATTAGTGTATGAGGTTTTGAATAGGAATTTATTGAATGTATAACATTTTCCTCATAGCTGAGGAGTGGACCATTTAACAGCCTTAGATCCATGACTACAACTCATGCATTAATCTGAATTTGTTAGCACGTCTTAGTTTGTAGACAGAAACATGGGAGAAGAAATGTTGGAACCATTTGGTGCTGGTACAATGATGATGAGACCACCTAATACACCTAGTGTTTTAAGAAAGTTTTAAGATAAGTTAAAATGGTTCTACACTTTATTCTAAAGTAAATGGCAATTGTTGTTCTAACACACAATTGTATTGTAATTCTACTCAGAAATATAAATTTGACATCTAACAAATAAATACACGCTTTCCGTTAAACTCAAATTCTCCCAGAAGTTGGTTTGCATCAAGGAAGTTTTTAAATCGCCTACTACAAGAATTTTTTGAGTTCCTCAACTGTAACTCTAGCAGGCACATGCCACCACTTTTATATGTTTAAACAGACATAAACCCACTATGAGCGCTGAGGTTTCTATTCGGTTTCTTCAAAGGGCACAGCCTTTTCTATAAGCATTTGAAGATTGCTGGAACATTCTGTGCTTTTAGCCATCTCGTGAGAGAACTACACTTTGGAGGAGCGACCTGGGACCTTACCAGTTCTAAGATGTTCTTTCTTTTCCACAGAAGATATTTACTATATAATTACTACATTATTTTACTCTCTTAATCTGTGTGGGTATTTACTGTTTAGCTGTAAGTGGTTTTATAATTATTTACATGTGGATTTTTTGCTTTCCTTGGTTGATTTGGCACAAGAAAAGCATTAACATTTCATAACCTGTATCGCGACGATTGAGTATTGACAGGTTAAAAAGTTACATTACACACTGAAATTTATCATACTTGGAGAGATATAGCTGTACAGTTAGGCAAGAAGTGAATGGATTTTAACTAAGCCCTGTTGGCCGCTGCAGGTTTTTGGATACCTGGATTCTGGATTCTCTCCTTAAATGGAGATGGCGAGCCAACGTGTGAACATCTGGATTTGGACTGAAGAGAAGGATTTGGACTAAAGAGGGACTTTCTTTTCTTGCATTCATCGTCCTGTCGGAGTGGTAGGACTAAAAGAAAAACTCAGAGATAAAAGGGAAAACCTTTTTTTTTTTCTGTTGGGAAACAAGACATTTTTATTTCATTTATTTTTTTTTAAAGGGTGCACCCAATTTAAAAAGAGACTACAATTGAAAAAACAAACTGAAGGCCGTCAAATTTGTAAAACTGTTATTTTTTCATATATGTTAATACACTTACTTCACAAAAAATTACCTGTGTGTTTTTCCTCTTACTAAATGGTGTCTTTACTGTTTTTCCCTCATCATCACTCCCTCTTCTGATCTAGAACATTCTGGTCAGTGTCCGAATTTACTTTGATCTGTGCAGTTAAGATTATGTTGTTGAACATGGTTTTATACTGTATCTATTGATACAATGTTTGACTTGAAGCAATAAAAATGTTGTATTAACATAATTTTTGTGTGTTGAATGATGGGTAGTGAAGATGATTATTGGACTAAAAACTGAGTTGACTTCATGGGAAAATTTCAACTTGATAACTTTCTAAATCTCGGTTTATACAAGAACAAAATCTATATATCAAACTCATAAAACAAAATTGTTAGGAAACTCAGAGGCTTTAAGGTGAGAAACTCAAAACTTACTAAGTTTGGTAGAACTCAAGGCCTATGTAACATTTCAAACTACTATAAGTTGGCAGAACTCCAAAATCTTTGTATGAAGCTCAGCTACGTTGAATTTCCCAAGTAGGAAAAGCTCGACCAATGTATCACGTTTGCTTTATAGAAAAATTTCAGGATTCTGGCTCTAACACCTTTTTTTCAGTGTGTAGAGCACTTCTAAAGACACCAGGCTTAACTTTAAACTCAATTTCAAATGTGAATGCCGTTGCCTACCAACTGCACAACTTGAAATTAAATTTTCTAGAACTTGATAAGTGACTTTATTAAGCAAAAACATTTACCAAACGTACACACACTAATCTTTTTATTCCAGCCATTTAACTTAACTGCACAAAAGGACAAGATGCAATGCAACAATTGCTTTTAACTAGTAACAATCTACCAGCCTCTTGTCTTAATGCAGCAAACTTGTCCCTTCCAATGGTAGAAATACTTCCTTTTTAATCCAATCAAAATTGTAGGAGGTGGAAGAATGTGGAGAAGGTGCAACATCCCAGGGACATGTAATGTTGAGTTCCATTGCCTTCATTTGAATTTCTCGATCCTCTGAGTAATTTGCATCCCAACTTGTGGTTTCAGGGAAGAAAAACTTGTAGGCTTAGGCTCGGAGAGCACAACTTTGAGTTGAGAGAAGGGCTTTTCATTCCAAAGAAATGATACTGACCTAAAAAGCATCGAAACTCTTTAAAACTACAGATTTGTGAGGTGGCGAGCTGATGGAGATTGGTAAAGGATCCTGAAAAGGTGTGAAAACATCCTCAGAAAATTTTAGAAAAAGTCTGGTTTCCTCTGATTTAAGTCTCTTTTGTTGTTGCCATCACCCAGATGACAGAGAATTTAAATAGGCGTGTATCACTGTTAAATGTAACAATTCACAATAGTTAAATGTTTTTGCCTTCAACTTTGAATTGTTTTGTATCATGTCTTTGTTACTGCATTCAGCATTGTTCTTCTGATGTAATAAAGGCTGTAATGGTCATATGCTCTACAGACAATGAAGAATGTGAGAGTCCACAAGCAGTAAATTAAAGCGCTTTCCCCTCTGAGATTACATCATTACAACTTCCCAATTCAGAGATAATGTGGACCCACCATACTAGGCCTTTCAAATTGGTTGGTTTACACAACACGGGTTGGATGGGCCGGTGTTTGTTTGTCAGCAGTGAGGTGCTAACGATAGCCTTGTTAGTTAGAAGAAAAAAGCAACAGGGAGGAAGAAGCTGTGGGTAGTCAAAACCTCGGGACCACAGAACAGTTTGAAAAGTTCGGGCTTGTCAAAAAGCTTAGCCTCCATCAAATCCAGAAACACGCAGTATTAGCTTTTCCTTCATTCAGTCTCCTTTTTTAGGCCTTTGACAGGATGGCATGGTTTCTATTCTAAACGCATACATTTGTCCCTGTGCACCAAGGTCAAAGTTGACCTTTGTTGAACTTTGAATGTATAAAGCTTGCAAAGTCACAAAGGGATGCTCTGTGCAGAGCAAAGAGCAAGCACAGCGACAAATCACTTTTGACCAGTCTGAAAGACCCAGAAGCCTAGGAATCATTGTTACTTTCTTGCACACTTTTATCTGCTACTTATCCACTCTTTGCAAATGTAGCTTTAGCTATCGGGCTTGGAAAACATTGGACAAGCAGAACAGACATCTGATGGGATCTGTCCCATTATTTTGCTTGTTCAGTTGAGGTTTCTGAGCTAGCACCCACCCATATAAGGGCCAATATCATGAAAAATATATGCTTTGTTGAGCTTTTACAGTAGTAGCCATTCAAAATTTCCCCATTTTATTTGATGGGCCCTTGGCTGGTTCTTGGCTGGTCCCAAACAATTCCTTTTTAAAAATCAATATTTGTACAAAAACATTCTTTCTGCCAGGATTTTTGAACATTAAGATCAAAACAGAAGCAACATTTCCTGGTCATACCCTTTAATTCTTGGAATGAGCAGAACCAGAGTAAGAAAATATGCAAGAGGGGGTCACTCCAGTGGTTGGAAGTTGGAGGGGATTTCACTGGGAGTTGGAGGGAAGTTGGCTGCTTTTGCCTGGCTGCTACTGTATCTATTTCTTAACGCTATTCTTTTGTCCAAACAAAGCACCAAGTATGGTATTTTACTTGGTTCATGTTTCTCCTATTAATGCTTGTAAAGTCTGCTCTTTCAGCATCAGCACTTCCCTGTTTGCCCAGTAACCAAAACACCAACTTTCTCCAATCAGCAAGCATTAATGCGAGGAAGAGTGTGCACACAATTGCTTAAAGTTGAGATGAAGTGGCTCTTTCGGGAGCTAATCTGCACAGTGACAACAACTGTTCTCTCTGAAGGTAATGTCTAAATCGCAAAGATGCCTTTTTGGCTGCAAGAGGTGACAGATTTTGTTCAGCCTTCCTAAAAAGAGCCTAATGGCCAAAAGAGGTGTGATACCATATTGGAGTAAGTCTAGGGTCGTTTTTCTCAATCGTGGTCCTCAGGTGCCTACCGTACTTGGCTACACTGGATGGCTGCTGAGGAGGTCAAGCAAAGCATGTAATGAAGAGGTCCCTGTGGACCAGGCTTAAAAACTATTGCTTCAGAAAGAGGTCATAAAAATGAGCATCACCCACACCAACAGAGCCAGAGTCCCCATGTGGGCAAGTGTCTTTCTTCTGGTTTGGAAAAAATAGAACCAGAAATCTGTTATTACTCCATGGTGTCAAAGGCGATATTTTGTGAATTATATACCTAGGGTTTACTTTCGAAGGCTTAATTATATGATATAGGACCCTTTTGGCACTATAAGCAACGCCTGATGGGAGTATGATAGGAACACCATTTTGGTGCACCATTACGCATGGGGAGTGGCGGCCAAGTGGTTATGGTATAAAGCTTGGAATCCTGAGGTTCTGAGTTCGTGCCCCACTTCCACAGACTGCCACTCTGAGTGTCTGAGCAAGACCCTTAACCCACATTGCTCCCCAGGCACCACACAATGGCAGCCCACTAATCCCCAAGGTATTGAGTTGAATGCAGAGGTTATTGTTGTTATTTAAAGTAGTTAGATGTTGGATTTATTAGGAATTACTCACAAACATCAGCAATAAGGTTCTTTTTGCCCCAAATATACCAAAGAAAGCAACTATTGCCTCGAATACCAAGTATTCAAGAACATCCTACCATTGTCATCTGTCCTCTGAATACTGAACCATGTTCCAATGACTGACATTGGACACTGTACAAGCTAACTGTCTCATGCCAGTGCCATTTGGTCCAAAGCATAGATGGTTGCCTTCAAAGCTTTTCTACACCACCAGGATTGGACTCCTAGGAGTTTCTGTCCAATCCTGAACAGCAACAAACCTCCAGGGTATAACACCACGTTTAGTTTAAGGAATAATACTGAGAACCTGGCAGTACAGCTCTGTTTGAATGATATCCTCATTCATGTTTTACCAATCTTCAGGGAAAACTCCTGTACTCTGTGTTTATCAGGACAGTTCCTGTCCATTTAGTATATACTCACTACCTTGGTAAGGTTTAGATTCTCCCGTGTCCTGACAGTTGACCTTATCATTGATCTACCAAAGAGAACATGTGGAATTAGCAAAGAAATCAACTCCAGCTCAAAGTCTACTGAATCTTGAAAAGTAATACCACACCGGTCAACTTTTCTAATTAAGCCTCAATGTTCTATCTCTTTTATTATAATCTTAATCTCTCCTTACATCCAGATTAAAAGATTGCAAAATCTAAATGAGATATGGAAAATCAGTCAGATAGAATCAAAGACTTTCTTTATTAGTTTGAAGAGACGCAGATTTCAGACAACCCATTTCATTCAAAATGAGGTAAGCATAAACTTTTCAAAATAAAAACTGTTAATAATTTGGTCAGATAAGGATACTTTAAAAAATTCTTCAGAGAAGCAGTTGTTTCAGTCCATTTCCATTTAAGAAGTCAACTCTGTTACCTAGCTGTCTTTTTTTTTTATATTGTTTGGGAGTTTTTAATTCAAATCTGTCCCCTAAAGTAATATTTTACTCCAGAAGATGCAGATTTAATCATAGTTGTGGTTCTAACTGTGAGCTTAGTTACCTCAAAATCAACAAAACTGTTTTATCAGATTGTTTAGTTTGACTCTGAAAAGCATCAACATTCCAGTGAGAGACATCTCAGGAATTTTGGAAATGTGTGGTCCAGCCAGAGTGTTCCAAAAACTGCACTGCCATGCCTTGCTTTACTAATTAACTACACTAGAGGGGTTTATAAAATCAAGATCAACTTTTCTAGGTCTGGTTAGTCTGGAGTTGCCGAAATGAATCCCTTAACCATATTTTCTGTAACATGTGGATGTTTCCATTTTGATATCTTCTCGCTATTCATCCTGTTTTGTTGTTCGGACAGAAGTCGGATTCTTCTATTAAAGTCGTAGGAAAGTGAATGGTTGCCAATCGGAATTCTCCCGAGTAGTGCATGATTTTACAAGCGTGAATAAAGTGAATGTGATTGGTCGTTTATCAAGTGGGCGGGATTGTTGTGGCGGAAAGTTCTCAACATGTTTGGTTGTGGCCGGTTTATCAGCGGAAGCATTCTTTTGCTACACCTTTCAGTTAGCAACTTAGTAAAGTAGCCCAGGTTCCCCCTGTTCCAGAAATTCCATTTGGGAACTTAGCACTAAATTGACTATCTTTTGGTGGAAACGACACTGTCAAGAGGCAGCTATGGACAGAGTGAAACATGCAAGAGGAGGAGAGTTTGGTGGCATGGGAGATGCGTGGATAAGTCTCCTCCTGCGTCTCATGGAAGTAGGATGCCACAGGCGACAGAAGCTTGGTTTGGTGTGGAAGGCTTATTTGCCGTCCATGAGTGAGCCCGCTTTGCATTATCTTTAGCGCTTGCCAGTTCTGTTAGCTCCTGTTAGCTTTACTGCTGAAGACTTTACAGACGTCCATCCTCGTGAACACTGGGACGCCGGAACTCTCAATGGGGAAAGGATATAATTCTTACTTCTTACTTTCAACCATTTTATATTAGCTGCGACATATGAATCAAGATGCTTATGATCGCAAAGAATTTGATTGACAGATAACCGTTGATATATGAGTTGGCCCAGTGAATTTAGGTGTTCAGGCTGACGTAGAACTAACTGGTCTGTATAATATAACAGATATGCATGAACGTATATATTTCTATTTTTTAAATAGAAATTTTCTAACTTTTAGAACAAATATGGTCTGATAAAGAGCAGCTACATTTATATACTTTAACCTGTAATCAAAATGTTTTGGATTTTGATGGTGGGGAGAAAACTTTTCGAAACACTTTGTGAAAGTGGGGTCACTCAAATGTAGTTCCCAGCCTCCCATGAAGCCGCTGAAAGTTGGAAATGTTTGACTAGTTTTGGACCCTGTCCTGATAACAAAACAAACCAAACCTAAGAATAGAAACAGACGAGCCAGAAACACAGCGGCTGCCTTTTGTCGGTGAGGGAACACCGAGCAGACTGCCTGGTGGTGGGAATGAGTGTGAAATGTGGGTGTTTGTCAAAGGAAACAAGCGCGTGCAGCCTGTAACTGTGTGTCTGTGTGTGTGTGTGTGTTCAGTCAGTGTGAAAATGTGTGGCGGCCGCGCACACGCCTGTCCCCCCCCCACCGCCTCCCAAAATCCCCTCCCTCCCTCCCCCCTCCAACCCTCAAGTCCCCCGAGGCGTAACTAATTACCCTGTCTGGTCAAGCGGGCCGACGCGAGCTCCGACAGAAGGTCACAGCGGCCACCGACCGCGAGGGGAAAACCGCTCTCCCACGCGACACATTAACACCTCCCCCCTCAGGGCACTGAAAGCCAAGGAGCAGGGAGAGTGAGGAGGAGGGGTGAGTGATGAGGGAGGGAGGGAGGGGGGTCAATCGCAAAAAAAAAAGGCAGAGCCGATAAGGACCGATAAATACCGTGAACACAGCATGCAGTCCGATAGAGCGCGAGGAGGAAGATGGACGGCGCGTGCTGCTACTTACCGGCCCCGACGAGGAGGAGGAGGAGGAGGAGGGTGATGAGGAGAAGGGAGGAAGGAGGAGAAGACCGTCTGGGAATTAGCCCGCCACGGATCATGGCTGGCGGGGAAGGAGACAGAGAGAGAGGAGAGGAGGGGAGGGAGGGAGAGAGGAGCTCCGGGAGGGATTTGTCGGTCTGTTGGTACCAAGGAGGAGGAGGAGGAGGAGGTGATGGAGGGAGGGATAAAGGGAGAGTGGGGGGTGGGGGGCGGATGGATAATCACCTGGGCTTGGCAGAAGCGAGAGCACGAAGCGAGGAGGAGGAGGAGGGAGGGCAAGGCGTTAAATTAGCCCGGCCAAGGAGAAGGGAAACGGCTCTGTGGAGACCCACTGCAGGGGAGGAGGAGGAGGAGAGGAGAGGAGCTCGAGGAAGAAAAGAAAAAAAAACCAACACCAAAAGGGAGGAAAGGAGGGAGGAGGAGGGTGATGAATAATGGCGGAGGTTATGAACGGATACGTGCGTGCGCTCTCGCAGCAGGGCGAGAAGCAGTACACGCGGCGCTGATGTTCGCTGCACAACAGGGGCAGGGTGTGTGTGCGTGTGTGTGTGTGTGTGTGTGTGTGTGTGTGTGTTCTGCTGTTGGCAGCGCCCGTGGCGGCGTGCCGTGCGGCGCGCGCGGTGTGAACGGTCTGATTGGCGCCGAGGAGAGGTGAGGAGGAAACAGCAGGCGCGAGAGCTGGCAGGTGATTGGCTACTGGCCACCACCAGGGAGAGAGGTAGAGAGACCTTGGAGAGAGAAGGAGAGAGAGAGCTGAATGGAGAAATGGCTTTCTGCTTTCTGTCTTTGGCAAAACTCAAAGGATAGGACTTAAAAAAATAAATAAAACTTTAATAACAATTTCTTATCCTGCTGTAGAGGCTTACAGAATGGGAAGCTGTCCAAAATTGAAGCAATAGGGACATAAAGATGATCCACATGCATCTTATTAATAGGTACATATTTTGGCCCTAATTTGGAAGCGTTTGCTTAACTCTCTGGGAGTTAAATTTAACATTTTGAAAGCTGTAGGGAAGTCATATTTAAATATCAAATCATTCTGGCTTAAACATGTATATAAATACTCTTTTTATCAGATGATATTGTACCAAAAGTTAGAAAATTTCTATTTAAAAAAACATCCTATCCCATAAAATCTGTTTTTCTTGTTGACCCATCTTATGCAGGCCATTTAGTTATCGTCAACCTGAGACACCTAAATTCAGCCAATCATGCCGCTATCAACTGTCATCTGTCAATCAAGTTTTTTCGGTCTTATTGTTTGTCCCTGTTCTGTTCTGTTTGCCTGATCTGTCTTCGGACTCTTTCCTGGATTCTGCCTGCTTACGACCTTGGATCTGTCTCCTGACCCCAGCATGGAAAACAATCCTTCTGGATTCCACTCCTTCCTCTGGGCTCAGACTGAACTCTTAACCAGGTTAGTGACTCACATGCTTGCTATCGTTTCCCATCTGAGTTTCGTAGTCACTAACCTGAGTTTCCTCCTCTACAGAGCATCCAGTGATCCTGCCCCAGCTGATGAGCCTCTAAGCTGTCTGCTTGAATTCTGAGCTTCTGACAAATGTAGAGAACAGGGACCAATACATTGGTGAAACTTTTTTATTAATAGGTGACCCACAACTCTGTTTTCACCAGTAGCCTATGCTGTCTGATTTTTACTTTCATTTTTGTTTTTTGTATCTTTGATATTGTATTGTATAAATAACAATCATTTCAGTTTCCTTGGCAGTATGTGTATAATGGTTGTACAAATGTTGGCTGTCACTCCTTTTCATTTTATCATCAGTTTCACACTTATATTCTGTTGGCTAGGCAAAAGAAATTAGAACATCTAAACAGTTTGACTTGCAGTGCTCACACAATGCCAAAAGGACGAAGCATTTTGGAGGCACCTACAATCTGAAAACTTTATTTTGAGGCTCAAATAAAGTTTTTGTAGGAAGATGAGTTTCTGACAATTAACCTTGTTGTGCTGAACCATCCAGGTTGGTTTATGGAAAAGCACCAAGGGTCCTGAGTGCTAAAAAATGACTAAAATAATTTTCTTTTGGTTGCATTGACAATTTCTATGAGAAAAGAGGTAAGTCTTGAGGGAAAAGTTAACAGATGTAGAGGAGATTTGAGCTTCTGGAAGTTAACTCTTTTGTTTTGCTAAACTGCAAGTCCATTTTGACAAATTTGAGAATTAAATTTCTGCTTCAAGGAATGAACTAGACCAAACTAATGGACATGCAAAACATTTACTGATCATCATAACATGCAAAATACTGGGAGAAAGATACAACAATATGTTTACCTAACACCACCAAAGCAATTTATCAAACCGGAAACAGTGGGTGTCGTTTCTGCATCTAATTTTTTGCATGTTTAATCACTAACATGCAGAAATATCTGCAGTCATCGTGACGATAAAGAAGCATTGGTACAATAAATTACAGGAGTGATTATATTCCATTCCTTTTTTTTTTTACTTATTTGAACTTTCATAAATGAATATAGTACACACATGTCCGTGGCTTTTTGGAGCATCAGGATTATAATTACTTAATGGCACAGCATCGTCATGCCTGAATGGACTGCAGAAGAGCTTCTATACAGCCAAGAGAAGGGAATGTACCCACAGAGCAAAAATTGGTTGAAAACATAATTTACGTCCTACATTTGGTTAAAAGGTGAAAAGCCGTAATTTTCCAATCGCTGAAAAGTACTGGAAACTGGATTTTCAATGTTTTTTAACATCTATTATTGGACTAAAGTGGGACAAAATCGGACTAAACAGCCCAATTTTCTACAACTATGACTAAATCGAGACTATGACGGACCGACCAGGTTTAGCCTATAAACTAACGACTGGTGTTTGGGGTTACATTATATTTATCTGAGAACAGGAAACTAAACGGAAGAAGGGAGACATTAAAGGGGTGAAAAATGTAAAAATAAATGAATTGTACGTTCCTCATGGCTAATATAGAATACATGCGCTCTGATCCGCCGCACTGAATAAAAGAAGCATTTGTGGATGATGCAATAAAACTAAATATTAAAAGAGGAGGTAGAACAAAAATATTTAAAAGAGGGACTTGGGTCTTTGGATGAATTTAAAGTGAATTTAACATGTATTATATGCATAAACATTTTCATATTTTAATATACATTCATTAACATAGAAAGGCCTATAAGTGAATCTATTCTGTCTTTAGTGAATTATTACCAATAAAAGTGTATATTTGGTTCGTTCAGTTTCCTGTTGGAGTGAAGGGATCAGTAAAGATTGACTTTGAGTTTGCTGAGATAATAGAATGGCGCTGAAGTTTAGCCAATAGCCATAAACATGCCAGCTGCCCTGTGGAGGAGGTAAAACTGCTCTCCCTGATTATAATGGGTGTATATTTACTGCCCAGTTCACATCCCAGTGGAGCAGAGCTGCTAATGGTTTAAACTGGGGATGACACTTTGGACTTCAGTCTTTGGCTCAAGACATTTTTATTTTATTTCTTTCTCCCTCAATGATGCTTTAGGGGAGCCGTAAGAAGCAAATATATTAGATTATATGGATTTTCTAGGTTATCATTTAACTTACATTTCAAATATTTCACCATTTGTAAACATATTCCTATATAAATAAAAGTCATAATTATTATATTATCAATTCATAATTGTAATAATGGTTATAATGGTGACCATTATTATTATTATTATTACCTAATCCCATGGATTTAATCTGTTTTGTCTGCTCTGCAACAGCAGAGACTAAATCTAAACTACAGTGGTGAGCAATATAACTTAGCGCCTGGTATTTAAGGCACATTCCTCTAAAACATCCATTCATTGTTCTGTTTATATAAGAAATTCAGCTCTGCTGGTTCAGGATCTTAGATCAGGGAAAACTGTGAAATATTTCAGTGTCATTTTGATTAATATGGTTTACAGATTGTGAAAACCTCACTAAACTAGAACATCTAAATACTACGTTAGATTAATACAAAGGGATATCTGATACTATTTAACATTGTGTCATAATAGAAGACACAGGGAACAGAATAATTTGATCAACCAGGTATTTGAGAAGACATTTCTTTGCATCACTCATACGGAGACATCAGGCTTCAGATAAGGTTGTTCATTTCTATGCAGGAAATATTTGTTCTGGCTCCTACAGCATCGGTACGGCGTGGATGACATCAGCCTGTGGTTCTGATGAGGTGCTCTGGAAGCTCATGTTGCTTTGATGGAGGCCTTTAGCTTCTCTAAATGGTCAGTTCTGGTGTCTGTCGTCTTCCTCTTCACCATCCTCCATAGGTTCTCTATGAGGTTCTGGTCACCTGACTGCTGGCTAATCAAACCGGCACCATCATGGTCACAATCCAATCATACTGAGACCATTTAGAGGCTAGGAAACCTTTGCCTTTAGCATCCATTAGCTGATAAGGGTCTGACAAAAGGAGAATAAAATATTTTTTACAATATTCACAACATTTAGAGACACTAAATCTTTAATTCACCTCTATGTGTTATGAATCTATATAAATGAGTTTCTCTTTCTGAAATGAAGGGGGAAAAATGTAGACATTTTTTTAGTATAATATCCTTTAAGTCAATTTTTAAAGTTGACATTTACACATTTATTGTATTTTGGTTTTCTATGTCTCTGTGGTGGCATCAGCCGTCTTTGGAGCTTTCTGTTGGATCATGGGCTTATCTGAAGCCGAGAGGAAGCGGCTGGATTCAGGTTCAGGAGGTGGGAAACAGAAGGATCCTAACTAAACTAACATCTCCCCTTAAATGCACCAGGGAGCGTTAAATGCACCAGGGAGCGTTATCACAGATCCTTCCTCCAAGCAGCTGGAAGACTCTATAACCGCCACTGTTCCCAACAACCTCAATAAGTTGTTCCATTCATGCTGATTTTGCACAGTTTCTAACTTAGTCAGTTAACCTACACTGGTCTCTGATGTTGCTGCTATTTTCAAATATTCATTACTGTAAAAATGTCCATAGCTGCATATTGGTTATTTATTCTCCAGGTGAACTGTTTTATATTGTTAAAACACTTTACAGTACAATATTTTATTGTTTAGCTTTAAAATTTTTCTTTTTGCTGCTGTAACACCAGAATTTCCCCACTGTGGGAGAATAAATGGATTTTCTATTCTTCTATAATCTAAATTATCATCAAAAGCTCTTTCACTTTCTTAAAGCTGTTGTTTTATTTTCTGCTATATTTTATTCAGTTGGGTTAAAAGAAATGAAGGCCTACTGTATGTCGGTGGCTGCAGCTGCTTCACTAACTTATCTGTCTTTAAGACACTTAGCTGTCATCCAACTGATGTTAAAAATTTTAACGTTGTTGAAATAATTTTAGTAAAAAAAAACATTTATTCAACTTCAAAACAATGTTAGGGACCCTATAGTTGTCATGTTGTTGTGATTTCAGCATTTAAACATCCGCTATTAATCCATTTAGACTTTTTTTGTTGCATTTTTATGTTGACCAAATAAAAAAAAATTAAACAAAATTCTATGTATTTATGCCAGCTACCGGTGTTAATTCAGCAGTCAACAAAAAATGGCAGCTTATTTAGGATCCGTTTTATATTTTAATAATCAGCAGGTTTACTTAATATTTCTTTTACTAAAAATATACAGATTGACGTATTAAAAATAAATTAAAAGTCAAACCTTCAGGACTCGTGGGAAACCTTCCTTCAACAAAGTGAAGTAAACTGGAGGCTTTCCTGCCTTTTAATTGTTAAACACCGCCATCTAGTGGAGGAAAGCGGGATGTGCAGTTACCGCTTTCATCTGGTTTTACCTGGATTTTCAGTGAGCAGAAATTGTAAACAGAAGTCTTATTGTTGTTCTGCAGAGTTTTCAGTAATGGGAATTATATGGGACTACATTGCTGTATCCGGGCGTTTAAACCGACTCATCCCGCTGCAGGTATGTTAGCTCCGCTGCTAGCGGTTAGCCTCATTAGCAACGGCGACCAGGCTGTAGCTGATGGTGGGAGCAGGGCTGATATGGCTGTAAACGGAGGAAAAAAATAGTCAAGCCTTTTCAATGGGAGCTTTAATAAGAAGAAAAAGCTATAAAGGTTAAATCAGGCATTTAGAAACGTCATCTGATCGTCATAATGTATGGTGTTCTATCTGACTGAGTGCGCTGCTGTTATCAGGCGTTGGTGGTATAGTGGTTAGCATAGCTGCCTTCCAAGCAGTTGACCCGGGTTCGATTCCCGGCCAACGCAAACCTTTTTTGCTTGTAAACATTATGACCTATTTCAGTTTTATATTTTATGACTTAAATTCACCAGATTAAATTAAACTGTAATGCTAATTAACGCACATCCACTGAGAAGTAATCATATTCATAAAATTTGGTATTGCAAAGAATAACAATAACTGTAGTGATTTAAATGTCATAACTTTATTTATTTGACTATTACAGTGGAACAATCTGGTATTACAGAAATGAATATCTACAGGTAATAAACTATGCAGTATGAGCAGAAATTAGCCTTGCCATCAAGGCTGGATTTGATTTTTCTCTGGAAAGAGGATTTGCAGCATCCGCTGCAGGTCCAGCAGATGCTGCAACAGCTTTTCCCCCACTACCTTCAGACTGAAAATTTTTTTAAAACAACTGTATATCAAGTCACAGACTCTGCATCACACTAACAATACCAAACCAAAAAGAACTTAACTCCAAAAAATGTTTTGCACCACATATACTCACTTGAAATGCTCTGAACTTCCCTATCAATGCGTTTTGAACCACTTTTGTTTTACATTTGATCACTGCCTCACTGTATGAATTAGGAAATGTTAATTTCACTGCTAAGCTGCTCATTTACTGTCTCAAACCTCTATAAAACACAAGTTTGAAAGTTGTTTGAACCCTAAATTTTATCAAATATTCACAGTAAAATTGATTAATTTCATAAATAAAAGGAGCAGTAAAGTATTAATAGGGGCTATATAATGTTATTATGCCTAAATTTGACTTCTTAAATGGAGTAAATGTTATCAGGTTTATTGTTACCTCTGAAATAAAGTTCCCTGTTCCATCTGAAACACAAGCCTCCCCAAATCATGATGCTGCCACCGCCGTGTTTCAGTGTTTTCGATGATAATTATCTATTAAACAAATACTTTTCAGGCATCCAAATTACTTTGCATTTCAGCTATAACGTCTGTTTGTAGAAAAGCGATGGAAGGGGTTTCTTCCTTTATGGTCAGACTTGTGTAGAACAGAGACTATCGGTTCTCCTGCCAACAGATCCTCCCTCCAACCTGTGGGTTTCTGCATCTCCTCCAGAGTTATCATTGGTTTGTGATCAGCTGCATAAAACACTCCCCCTGACATCTCTGTTGGGTTCTTTGGTCTCCATGATGCTGTTTGTTCTCTAATGTTCTCTGAATAAACGGGAATGTTTATTTGTTAAGATTTCAATAATGCAAATTGTTGTAAAATGCATGAAATGAACAACTTTTCTGATCAGATTTAATTAAGACAATATTTTACTAATATTTCTGATTACTTCCTTTTCCTGTTGTTCGTCTCCTTGCAGTGACTGAATGAGTGAGCTGTGTTCTCTGGCAGCAGGTTCAGACATGGGGCGGCATTTCTACAGCGAGGTCCACATCCAGAGTCCCTTGCATCAAGTTCTGTCTGCTTTCTGGCAGCGCTACCCAAACCCTTACAGGTAACTCACTTCATCAACTGTTCCTAAATTAACTTGACTTTCAAATTAAAGCCAAACAGATTATTACTTTGTCCAAAATCCAAAACCAGAGAGTTTTACTTTAACCTGAACTTATTTGAGGAAAATAACGCCCTGCTGGGTCACAATGATGGCTTAGCTGTTTAATCAGACGTTTAAAATGCATCTTATGTTGAACTAGATCTGCTATTTTTTCAGCTTTTATGAGACACTTTTTTCAGTAGTTCATTAATTTAATGAAAAATGTTATTTGAATTCTGTAAATCAAAGTTTCCTGCCCAACAGCAATGATGAACTGCATGGCAGCATTCTATACCAGCTATTGCAGCATCTAGGCTAGAGCTGTCAGTCTGATAAAAAATCTGGTTGGTATTTGAAATAGTAAAGGTTCACTTTTTTGCAAAAAATAAAACTGACTAAAAATAAAACCTTTTAAGTCAACTAAAACCGAATAAACCTATTTTCTGTTGCTATTGTTCAATAAAAGTTGGTCTTAAGATTATTTTAGGCGGGAGTATTATACTTTTAAGCGTCACTATATGCCCATTCACTGATTTAATGCGTCATTTTAAAAACATTTCCAAAGTTGAGAGGAACGTGGCAACCAGCGGACCTCCGAGGCTAACGGCAGCCAGGGCGCTAACGTTAGCCCGTCTGCAGCAGCCCTCTCTCTGCATAGCCGTCTGTTAAGAAGCGCTGGCGAGTTTTTAGTTTTATTTGGCAAAATGTTCATTTGATTTGTGTTTATCTGACTGTGTTCATTATTATTCCCCCACTAAATGAAAAAATTTAAGAATTTATTATCTAGAGACCATTAACAACAGGAGGTGAAATGCAGCTCCAGACGAGCAGAGCATGTGGTGATGTCATCAGTACGCTGTTGTTCCTATTCTCCCAGATTTATGCTGCGTGCTCCCGTTCTCCCCAAGTCCACACTTTAAAGTGTTCTTATCAAAGAACATACTTGGTAACAACACGAGTCTGTACCAGAGCATTTGAAAGGAGCAAAGCACCGCGCAATTTCTGCTCCCCGCTCAGGAGTATCTTCGCTCATTCGTTCAACTGCTCCAACGACGCTCCGCTCATCTTAATTTTTTTGCTGCTCCGGCAAAATCTTTCCACGCTTCCTCAAACAGACGTAAATTAGCAACTATGCTATAATCTGGCTCATTTACAATCTGTAGAGAAGTATAAGATTGTTCATTAAATAAATAAGAAATTAATAAATAACATTTTCAGGAGAACTCATTTTCTGACATTTTCCCTTCATGAAATGATGCCAGGGCCCTGGGACACATGGCGTTTGATAAGATAATGTGAGCGATACATGCGTATTGTATTATTTAATACAGCTGTGGACGTAACACCTCGCTCCATTCATGTTGCTCCACATTTCCCATTTAGTTATTAATTTATTTTACTAGACTACATTAAAAAGTTCACCTGGCATCCCATTGCTAATGAGATAATAGGTTATAATTGGTTATTATGTGCCGGGGTCAGTGGCTGCGGCTTCTGCAATCCATATTTTTTAAGGATTAAAAACGTTTGGCCTGCAGCTGCTTTTCAATAAAAAAAACAAGTTGAAAAAAAGCGAAATCCTTTGAATTGAAAACCGCTCCACCATATTTCTTCGGCTCCGCTCCGCTAACATGCTCTGGTCTGTACTCACGTTCTTGTGAATTGATAAACGGCCTATGGCTAAATCTAAGATGGCTGCCAAAAACAACCCTGGTCCAAAGAGCCACATGTGGCTCCAGAGCTCTGCATGCCACTAGCCCTGGTATCACAAAGGGAAACCAGAGGGAAACATGCATCGCTGGTACCAGGTTAAGTTTTCAACATGCTGGGGTTCATTGCAGCCAAAGCATTTTAGAGGGAGCTGGCTGACAGGTGGAGTAACTTACCTAAATCCATGGGCTATTCTGGACCAATGGAACATAGAAAATAGATATAGACATTCCATCTACAATGTGACTGAGCAGGCAGTATTACCAAACCTCTGATCCTCTCATCCCTTTTCCCACTGATCTGCTAATAAATGTCACCTTGAATCCCTCAGTCTGTCTGCTCTGTTTCATTAGAAGATCCCATTTGATATTGTTTTGCTCGTTTAGTTTTCGCCCAAGGATCTAAACTCATCTCCAGCTGCGTTAACCACATTTACCACCTTCAGCCACTGTTTTCTAAATGTTGTTACTCATAGCCAATAAATGAATGCCTGATTAGATTACCTCCTCCCTCCACCTCAGACACTGACTCCTGTATTTCACAATCACCGATTCTCCTTTCTGCCCTATTCAATGCTGTTACCATGGTTTTTAGGGACACGTGTTGGTATTTATAATACTTTCCCTGCGAGTGTGTTAACTGGGACAGGCTGCACACCAGTTAGAATGCACGTAGGAAAGGTATGCAGAGGTATTTGTTAAGTATATAGGTTTATATCACCTGCTTTATGAGATTTATCACTACAACAAGAATCATACTGGAGACCCTTTGCTGCCACCTAGTGGAAAGCATTAACTCTAATTAAGCTGCATTGAATAATTAACCATATTTATTTTGTTCTATAAATTTACTTGATACACAAAAAGGAAACATATTTTTTAATTTAACCGTACATAAGGTCATACCGTGCGAGGTTAAAGGTCGTGTGGTTTTTGTGGCAGCACTCATGTCCTCACCGAGGATGTCCTCTACCGAGAGGTCACCCCTGGAAACCACTTGTTGTCGCGGAGACTCCTTACAAAAACCAATCGGCTGCCTGGATGGGCGGAGTGCATCTTCCCCGCCCACTCGGCCCGGGCCGTCTACGTCCTGGAGGACTCCATCGTGGACCCGGAAGCCAACACGCTGATCGTTAAGACCTGGAACCTGAACCACAACACCATGATGGTGAGACCCTGAGACGTCCTCTGTATCCTGAGAGTTTGGAGTGAAATGTAAAGTCCAGTTTCAATCCCCTCAGACGGTGGTGGAGTGCTGCATGTTTGAACAGGACTGCAGTCGGCCCACTTGGACCAAACTGAAGCGGGAAGCCTGGATCTCCTCATCTGTATACGGACTGGCCCGGCCCATACAGGTGACATGGAAACCCCAACAGTATGATAAGTAAGAACTAGGACAGCATGTCTGCAGTTTGGCTGTTTAAAGACCTCACAATTATAGTAAAATGGGTTCAAATAAACATAGTGAGAGGTCTGTTATAGAGTTTACAATTACCTGTAGGTTGGTAAAAGATGAGGCAAACCAGCCAATCGTAACGTACCTGTCATTGACAGAGAGAACAGGTGAAGTGAGCAGAAGTGGGAATGGAGACACCTGAGAATAACAGGAAACGTGAACCGTCCTCTCCTGGATGTCAGGATGGTTATCTATCGTTGGTGTATCCATGTTGTTTGTCTAACTCTCCCTGTTTGTCCATCAGGAGTTTGGGCTGGCCAGGTTTAAAAGTAATCAAGCTAAAGCCATGCGGGGTCTGGAGCACGCTCTGTCCAGGATACAGAGTAAGACAAAGACATCACTACTGTCCATCAATAAACACAATCAACAGATGGATCAGCTGGGTAGCAGTAGACACCATTCAGAGCAGTTCTACCTCAGAGGTTAAACAGGTCCATCTCTACATCGAAGGTTCTGGTTCTAAGACATGTAGCATTGGTGCCGGCCGTAGTTCATGCTGGGCTTTTTACAGCAGTTCATTGGTACCTTGAACTCCTACCTTGGGGTACCTTGGTTGCTTTCTAGTGACCCTTCTATGTATGTCTTCTGTCTTGGGTTCAGTCTGTGGCGTTAAGGGACAGAATATGTGAGTGTGTGTTTTGCAAACCTGAAGGTCTCACCTTTACAAAGTTGTTCTGGGTCTGTTGATGCCTTCAAGCCTTGACCTTCATCTTACAGTGCAGCCATTGGCGGCTGATGAGGATCTACAGTACTCCTCTACCCCCTAGATCCCACAACCTTCCTTCCTGTCCCTGTCAGGTCAGTTGCAGACCACCTTGCGCTTCCATACAAAAACTAGTGTGGTAACAGCGTTGAACTCTGTTCCAAGATCTTTGAAGTCCAAAGACGGCAGGAGCAGAAGGTGCGAGCAGAGCCAAGTGGTCTAGATCAGAAATTGCTCCAGGACAGAGATCATGTTTAAGGACAGTGACGTTCAGAGGAGTCATGCAGAACGTTCTCATTAATTGACGTAAACTACGCAGTTGCTCTGTCGGTGTATGGTGATGGAAAAACCAGAGGATGTGGAACTATGTTCTAAGTCTGACAAAGGTTATCACCCTGAAGAGGGTGGACTCCTGTCTTCGGGTCAGGGTCAATCTCTGCCTCCATTGGAGCAGTTATCATGGCCTGGTTTACAGGAGGATAGAAAAAGACGGATTATTTCATTCTGCTGAGGAGAAAAAGGAGCTGGGTCAAGAGCGAAAGCCTTCTCTGTATCGGTCCGTCTACTCTGTGACCCTTAACGGCTGGTTATCCTCCCGCAGCAGTGGGTCGCAGTGAGCTTGTCGCAGATATTTTTGAATTTATGCCTAATTTTGAACCTTGGTCTATGTTATTCCACGCCACAACGCAAGAGGGACAATCAGGAACTAGCTGTGGGTCTAGATACCTGGATCTCCGCTCTTTTTGTGGGCCAAAAAGAGCGGAGATCCAGGTGGAAAAAGTCCCAGCGTTCTCGCGCACCTCGCTCTTCTAAGTGGTCCATCTTCACGAGTGGTTTTCCACAATGGTGGACACACAAACAAAACAAGCTGGTAAGGAACCAAACCAGCCAAGGAAATATGCATAGTGTAGAGTGGATGTAGATTTGACCAATGAGAGGCCTCCAGTCTGCTGCACTGTCTGCGATAACCTATAATATGGGAGAGGTGCGGCAGATTGTCTGCGGAAGAGGCGGGGCATATCTGCGTTAACTGCAACACACGCAGACGACCTGGTTTCTGTGTATAAATCAGCCTTTAGGCAGGTGTAGCTCCTTCTTGTCTGGTGAAGAAAAGCAAACGTCAAGTACGTCTAGGTTCATTTACCTTTGGTCTAAGATATAAATCATGTCATGATGAACAATATCCTGAAGGTGGGAAACTCTGAGTTTGAATGCCGCTATAGAGAGGGAAGTCTGGGTTTGATTGACAGGTGGATGGATCCACATATTTAGCATGAAGATCTGCGTAATGAGCTCTAATTAGCTGTACAACAGCAATTTCCTAAAAGAAGAACCTGCAACCAAGGTTTTAGCTCTCTTTGATAGGAATATTTTCAGGTCAACATTTCAACAACACAGGCTTTTCATTGTGCTGGATTCTTTAGTGGAACCAGAAGAAGAAATGTAATCTTAGTCTTTAATACCAAATCTTCTTCACGTTTAGATATTTAAGCTCATTTTTATGTATTAAAATCTTTACTTTAGATAAAGTGAATTTAAAGTTGTTTAGCATCGCATTGTTTCAGCTAGCTGTTTCTTCCAGTCTGACTGTTTCCTGTTTTTTCCTCCAGCTGAAGCTCCTTCCCATCTCCATGACGACCAGGGAGAGTCACCAGAGAAGCAAAAGCCCCTCCCACCACAAGCCCCTCCCACTTCTTCTAAGAAACCCAATCAGTTTGTTTGAAGCTGAGCTGTTAATCCATAAAAAAAATAATTCTAACTTTCTAACTTGATTGGTTGTAAAAGTTGCACATAAAAAACTCAGAGGAGGGCGGGGCTTGAAGTCTACCTTGGCTGTGATTGGTCACTTCATATAGATGGATGAATATTCCTGTTTGCTGCTTTTTTTAATAGATGTATTGTCAAAATGTGAAGGATTCTTGTTGTTCTCTTAATTTGTGGTCATTGTTGTGCTGTAACCTAAAAATAACCAAAAATCTTATTTTTTTTACATATGTTATTTTAGGTTATGACTTGTTTAATAACTTTCTTTTTAAATGTTATTTTTATATATTTTGTTATGCATTAGATGCATCACTTTGCCTTCAGATTATTTGCTTTTTATCTGATAACTCTAAGTTAAATAATAAATCAGACGCTGGCTGTGAGACAATTTAATAAAACATCAGACCGTTTGTTTCCTGTTTTAATCTCCAGATGTGAGGAGCTGCGTTTCCCTTTGAATAAATCCTAACTGTTGATGTGTCCACTTTGCATTCATTGGACCAGAATTCCCTTAGATCATCTTTGAGGAGGAGAAATAATAGATAAAAAATGTTAAACGATAAAAGAACACCACATATTTTCTGTAAATTCTAACATTGGTTAGAATATATATTGAATAAAGTTTTTTTTTTCCCCCATTTATTATGGTTTTACAACCCTTTTGCAAATAATATAATTTCTTTTCAGTTTTCCATTGAGTTTTTTTAATGGTGGTGTTTGTGGGTAGATTGCTGCTGGTTATTAATGTGTCTGTAGGCGCTTCTCCCTGAGCTGATCTGTGTAAAGGGAGAAAAAAACAACAACTTGAGACCAGAAGGACAAACGCAAAATGAACATTGATGCAGTAAAAGAGCAACAACAGATATAGATTAGATTAAGTATATAAATATGATGCTTATAGGTGGAGGATTGATGATCAGGAGGCAAACAGAGAGGAATGTGGTTTAAAAGGTTAATTGGTCAGGTTAATAAGACCTGTTTTTGCTGGGGGGTTATTTTACTTTTATTGTTTAATTTCACAAATCTATTAATCCAATATTATTTCAGTAAAATTCTTAGCACTTCAATATAAAAACAGTTTCTTTAAACCAAATCACTGCAAAAAGAGTATATCTAAGTAAGACGTTTTTCTTAAAATAAGTGAATTTTCTTGAATTGAGCCGGTATGTGAGACACTTTGCCAATAGGATAAGACAATTTACATTTAAAATAAGACAAAACAACTGCAGTCTCTTATCTCAAGTGCATAATATCTCATTTTCTTATTTTAAGGGTATAAATGCTAATTCCATTGGCAGATTATTGTATTTTCCTACTCAAATTAAGGGTAAATATTTTAAGAAATTAAATATTCATTTTTAGAATGTTTTTGCAGTGATTAATTCGGTTTATTTTTCTTTTTTTTTCTTTTACTTTTTGGTCTTTTTGTTTTTCCCTAAAAATGTTCCTGAACAGAGGGGGTGGACTTGTAATCAAGGTCATCCTATATTAGGGTCAGTGTGGTACATCTTTTACCAAAATATGCAGGAACTGGAAACATCCGAGGAAGAGGAGCGGTATGGGATGAAGATCAAGGTGAGTTTGTTGGCTGAGATGAGAGTCAGAGACAGAATAAAACCAGATGTTTCCTCAGACTCAACCTTTTCTACTGACTGTCCTTTATTACATCTGACTAAACTGAGATGGATCATCACAGATTCCTGTTTCACTCATAAACATCTGGACTTTTCTCTGACAAAACCAGTTTAATTCAGTTTATTTCTATAGCGTCCAAATCACAACACATGTCATCTCAAAGGCACTTTACAGTTCAACCAGATCATACAGTCAAATTAATTCAAAGTTTTCCATTTCATTGACTCGAATGCAATCCCTCACACTAAGCATGCTTGTAGCGACAGTAAAGAGGGTTCCTATATTATTGTGCTGTGATCCTTGAAGTATACGGAGGGATAAACCGTATCATTAGATGCTTAAATGTGCGATAAAATAAATAAATGTATCATTTGTGTATTTCTCTAATACATAGTTTTAATATTTAAACATGCAAAAAAACAATGTCTGATTACATTCTTAAAATCCACATAAATTAAATGACAAATTCTAAAATAAAATATAATTACGTCACTTTTTATAAACAAATAAAAAGTAAAGAATTTGTTTTTTTAGAGGGTCACCAGTCTGTTGCATAGTGAAGCAGATGGATTATCCACTGATATATTAACAGCTCTTCATTCAGAGACACAGTCAGGCTTTATATCTGATCTGTTATTAGATGCTGCAAATAAACTTTGATTAAAACAAGAACAAATTAATTAGGAATTGAAAGCGTGTGTTTAAAGGTCAGGAGTTTATTGTTGCAGTTTTAGGAAGAATCATAGTAAAGTTCAACCTGCCTGCTCAGCTGCTGTCAGTGTTTTAAAAGTATTCTGAACACATTGCAACCATCTGATAGATTAACACAGAGCAGGACTGTCTACACAGAAGAGACGCGCCTCTTCATCCAAACTCCACAACCATCTTAATGAGGGAGGTGAAAATGCATCAGCACACATGCTTAAAATTCCTGCCTGTTCTCAGGAAGCTGTTTGTTTGGTCTGACTTCAGCTGAATCCACTGCAAACGTCACTGCAGGAGCGCTGCGGTGCTGCACAGAGCAAACACAGAGCTCAGGGCTCCTCCTCCTCCTCCAGGGCTGCTGGCAGCGTTAAAACACAACGCCATCTGTTGATCTGCATCCATCTGAACCCACTGGGTGGCAGAAAGTCCAGAATCCTACTGCAGAGACACTGAACAATACTTTCCAATTAATAAAACACAATTGATTATGTTAAAACTGTCATAAAACGGGACAGATGGACCCAGTATTCAAGGTGAGACAGTCAGTAGGAACATTTATTAAAACAAAACCATAAACAGACAGAACAGAAGCGTGTAGCTGCTGTGGATCTGCAGCGGCTGCATGAGGGGGGCGGGGCACCACCCAATCACTGACACTCTGGAGGGAGAAACACAGGTAAGTGACCACGATCATCTGATAGCAGATGATTATCAGAGTGAGTCACTTACCTGGTTTAACAGGTCAGAGAAACAGTTCAGAACCGAGCAGTTCCGAGCTGGACAGGCAGGACTCCGATCCAGGACAGGGAATTCAGATCAGACTGGAGTAGTTCTGGAATCCAGGAGTCCGCAGTCCAGACTGGGGTTCCGATCCACTCAGGAACGGACAGATCCAGGTTCCAGGAACCCACAGAGCATGAAGGCAAGTTCAGAGTCAGACGGGTCCAGAAGCATGCCCAGATGGACATGCACAGATGCAGACAGGCGGAAATCAGTAAGAGTCCAAGGATGATTCAGGCGAACAGATCAGAGGGGGACGGACAGGGCCTTGGACTAACTAAAACTAACGAAAGCAGCACCTAAAGACATCAGACAGGGAACAAACAGAAAGCAAACAAAGATCTGGCCCAGATAGCTGGAACTGAGCCCAATATAGAGGAACAGACACAGGTGGATGAGATGAGTGATAATTGGAGAGCAGGCAGAGTTAGGCAGGAGAAAGGCATGAACAATTAAAGCCAGCTATCAGGGCAGATCATGACAGGAACGTCTTCAGAAGCCTCTGGTGGCATTTTATTCCTGTAATAGAGAGGGGAAAAGTTATTTCTAAAACACCATATGATTCATCTTTTTTTATGGTGGTTTGTTGAAGCAGAAGCTCATCTAAAAGCCCAGAGTCTCAAACTAAAGAACCAGAGAGCTCCTCCAGTGATGCCTTAAATGCACAAAGGAGCACTTCCACAGATCCTTCCTCCCAGCAGCTGTTAGACTTTATAACCATCACTGTCACTAAATGTTTATCTCTACTGTTTTTGCACAGTCTGGTTTGTATGAATGGTGTGTTTTTTAATGCATAGATATAAATTCATGTTATATTTATTAAGACCACCTTCACTTTTATATGTCTGGGAATATTTTTAATATTTAATAACTAAAGTTTTTTCCCTAACTTGTAAATTTATTTGGCTTTTCCCCTTCCATTTACCTGAAATGGAACAAATAATATTTCTATTCTATTCTATTCTATTCTATTCTATTCTATTCTATTCTATTCTATTCTATTCTATTCTATTCTATCAACCTGTTGCTGGAAGTTTTGTGACAGAAATCCAGAAGTTTGCCCTTGTTGCTAGGAGCTGCAGCCTCCCCCAGAGCTCCCTCTGATTGGTCCGCAGCCTGACAGCTCGGACCAATCAGAGGCCAGAGCGCCCGTCATCGGAATCTATAATCCTTGTGTTTTTCTCCTATAATCAGCATCGGTTTCTGGTTTGTGTCTCAGTCCGCAGCTGGTCAAACGTCTCCAGGCTGAAAGAATAACAAACACAGAAAAAACAAACGGGGAAATATTAAAGCCAAGGGGTTGCAGACCTCTGATCTAACAGATGAAAATTTGGATCCCATCTTGGATTTCAACTAAGGTTAAAAACTTAACTGCAATTTTTTAAATAATTGTTGAAATAAATTTTAAATAATAATAAACTATATCAAAAATGACAAATTGATTATGCTCTCTTCTGTCAGCACATATCATAATGCAACTGTTTCATCTCCTACCCTGCTAACATGAAACAGGTTTGCTAAAGTAACTAAATATGCTTAATTAGTTGCAAAAGTAGAGTGGATTGTCCATTTATTAAGTGTTAAATGACAAAAATTATTAAAATTATTTAAAATTACAGCATTTCCTCTTATTTTGGAAAGGTGGTTATGATCTGCCAACAGAATTATCATTTTGCTCTTAAAATAATATTAATATCACGCCCTAGAAATTAGTTTTAGTTTTTTAATCACTATTATTTTAAATATAAATCATCTTATTTTAATGGGAAATTCCCAAACTTTTCTGTATCAGATCTACAGGGGCACTGGCCCCTGTTAGCCATCTTCTAGAACCACCTATAAATTTAACCAACACATTTAGAAACATCCATCCATCCATTTTCTTTCAGGCTTTATCCCAAGCAGGGTGGCGAAGGGTGGTGGTGTCTATCTCCAGCTGTATATAGGTAAGAGGCAGGGTCCAGCCTGAGCAAGTTGTCAGTCCATCGCAGGGCAATTTAGAACTATATGACTAAATATATAGCTTTAGGTGTCAGGCGGGAAAATGACCATCATTTGTTATAAATACATTTTTCAGGCTTTGGGATTCCATTAAAAACATGGAACAGTGAAGAACTTTCCTCCGATTGTCTGACCGACCAAAATCACTCCAAGAGCAGATCAACGACTCATCCAGGAGGCCAGAAGAATCCAGAGGAACTTCTACAGCTCTGCAGATCTCACTGCCCTAAGGTCAGAGGTCATGATTCGAGAGTAAGAAAGAGGGCAGAAACGATCCGATGTGAGAGGTTTAGGAGCAGAACCACTGCTGAGCCAGAGGAATATGGAGGCCGGCCAGTGTAACGTTTATCAGAAAACATGCTGGAGTCACTATTAAAAATGCATTTTATGTTTAATAAACATTTAACTGTGACAAAAAGGTAAAATCAGATCACATCTGCAAGAGATATATCCTTTTTCAGGGTAGGAAGTTTAATATGAGGTCAAATATGTAACACAGAGAGCGGCCATTTTGGATTTTTTGGTTTCAGTTTTTTTTTTTTTTTTGGGTGGGGAGTTCAATAGGGGGAAAAAATCATACATACATACAAAATCCTCTTTCTTGTCAAAAGATAATGGGAAAATTCTGGTGTTTACAGCAGCAAAACGGTTATAGAAAAAAATGGTCACACAAATGTGGACCTTTGAAAAATGTATAAGAATAAATTAATAGTGAAACTTAAAAAACAGATGAAATGTTGTACTGTAACGTGTTTTAACAATATAAAAACTGCATCTGGAGAATAAATAACTAATATACAGCTATAGACATTTTGCAGTAAAGTAAAGAATGAACTATAAAGATTTAATGTTTTTAATCCATATCGTCTTTCGTCTTAATTTTTTTTTTTTTTTTGGTTTGTTTGTTTCTTTTTAGATTTAAAGTCTGTCCAGATCAACTAGTGAAGTTTTCTGATTTAGCTCTCTGCTTTTATTTTGAAGGTCTCCCAGACCACGCGGCGGAAGTGGTTCCAGGAGGCGCTGCGCGAGGGAAGCTTCACGTGCCGCTGGCGCTGATGGCGGCGGGGCTCGCGGAGGGTCGCATAGAAGAGGGAGAGCGAGGAGGCGGGGGACAGACGGTACCCAGCACAGACGCTCCGCTGCGCGGACCCAGACCACAGCGAACCAGCTGCAGGAAGAACCGCTGAGAGAGTCCCCGGATGGATGGAAGGGTACGGCTGCTTTTGTCTCAGGGCTGGAGGGTGGTGGTGAAGGGGGGTGAGGGGAGCAGCTGAGGGCGTGCGGCCCCGGTAACCCTGGATACCGACACCGTTGTCCCCGTGCGGGCCTTTAAAAGGCTCCGTGTCGCGTGGCGTGAAAGCGGAGCCTGTTTGTGGCCTTTGTTTGGCCTGTGTGCCCGTGGTGCGTTCACGGCCCGTCGGCCGTCATGTTTACGAGGCTCCAGAGGCTCGCGGGGGGTGCGTGTGCGCGCGCGTGTGCAGCACTGCAGCATGCAGAGCGAACTTGGCCCGGTGAGGAGCCCCTCATGGACCACCGCCGGGTCCTGCGGCAGTGTGGGGCCCTACCTGGAGCTGCAGCAGGCGGGCAGCGGGGTCATGCTGCATGGGGGGACATTTTGGTCCTGCTGCTGCTGCTGCCATCCTTCAGGGGCCATTTTTCACTCTGAGCTATGGTGTTGATTACAGTCAGGATTCTTTATTATTTCCCCCCTCAGGAGAGAGAATTTTATAAACCTGAGTGATTCTGAATTTAATCCTGTTTGGGAACATTTGATATAAAATTAATTACAGTCAAATATTTTAATTTGAACTTATGCAAAGATGATGATTCTAAGCTGGGACTGTTGGTGTGCATCCAGTGGTTTCCTCTTGCATTATTGCTTTCTCACATATTGACTCCAGTAAACACACTGCAGGGACCTTTTCCAGGAGCCAGCCTACATTCTAAACTAGTTTCTGTTTTAGTCATCTGCTGATTTAAACTTATGGATTTATTTTGAAAACATGACGCCACTCAGCCGCTCATGTTGGACATCACACTGATTGAAAACATTCATATAAGGTCAGTTTTAATGATTTAATAATTAAATGGAGTATTTTTAGTTCTAGTTTCAGCGTATTTGGAGGCTGGGGATTTTTTCCTGTGAGGGTTTTTAATTTTCTGGGTAGTTTCCCAGGGCGACAATAGAAGGGGGCGTATGATTTCCATGTTTAAAAAGTGTCAAATTTTTTTTTTATTTCTAACCAGAATCAGTTCTATTTTACCTTATATTTCATCTATAGAAAGTGTTAAGTATTTATTGGTGGTGAACAAATATATAGTCTGAACTACCTTTCTGCTTACACTGGTGAAGGTTCTCAGTCATCCAGTCATTGTAAAAAACAGTCATTCAAAATATAAAACCTCAAACTCAACGCTATTTCTGACATTTTGAATCGCAAAAGCTTCCTGGATGGAAAGCAAAACATCTTCAAACTTGGAAACAAAGTCCAGTGGATTGTTTTTAATTTTCGTTTTTTGGAATACCTTAATGCTTGTTCCACTTCTTGGAGGGTTTCCTTGATTTTCGTTGGTTAAACTCAAATGGGACGGGAGAACAATGTCCTTTTCCCAGCAGACGAAAAACCTGTTTAAACCGCCGAACCATCGGCTTTTAGTGGCAGTGGGAACGGCACAATGTTCGTGTGTCTACTCTGGTCAAACGACTTGGCAAGCGACTCGCTTTAAATTCATCTCGGCTCTGATCGGCATACAGAAGGAACATCTGCTAAATTACTTGAGTACCATTGAACGCAACGTATGGATGTCAACACACACCGCCAGATGTTTCTGAGCTAACACACTAAAACAACTCTTGTTTACTTAAAGCTACAGTGTGTAATTTTCAGCGACATCTAACATCAGACTGCAGACCGCAGCAACATGAACATCCTCCCCACCGCTTCTCCCCCAAATATTAAGGTTAAGAGGCTGAGCTTGTAAATTATGATAAATAACATAGTGTTATGTATAATATATTACATTCTTGACTGTATATCCCTGTAATTATTACACACCAGCTTTAAAAAAAAGAAAACATGGAGCAGCTCTGGTGAGATGGATAGATAAGGACTGACAATAGGGTGAATCCAAGGGAAAGGCACCTGTCCGTAATGGCTCTCCATTGTTTACATCCCTGATTTCCATCGCACTGGTGACATAATCAAAGCTCACCCAGCATGATGCCATCATCAGACACGCAGTGGTGAGGGGACAGTGGCCACTCAGTGTTCCAGCAGGTGGTCAGAATCAGCTTTTCAGTCAATTGGGAAAAAAGCCAAAAGCCGAATGTTAGCGGGTCAACCCAGTTCTGAAAAAGCGGCTCAAGTTGTTAAATGACATCAGTCTGAAACCGTAGCTCACCACAGATATACGCCTGAAAATGCACAGTAAAATCTAGCTAACGGGACGAGCACCTTGGACGGCCTTACGTAAACACATCACCAGAATGATTGACAGTTAGGGGGACCAATTATTAAGATGATCCACCTGGAAATAAAAGATTGTCCTCTATACCTTTAAGCAGATGCATAGGTCATTTTTTCACTCTTAAAAATACCATGATTAGATAATATGCCACTTTAAATAAGACAATGCAATTGGGTTTTCTTATTTTAAATGTAAATTATCTCGTTCCATTGGCCAAAGTAATCTCACTTACTCACCCTTTCAGTTCAAGAAAAATGGAATCGATTTTTACGGAAAAATGACTCTATTTAGATTTTACATTTTTGCAGGTTGTACTCCCTGGCTCTGTTTGGTGGCCAGCTGGTCAAATGAACAGTTGTAATGTTTTCTCAATAGTCTTTAATCACAGCTAAAATGAAAACTTCATTAGAATGCATTTATCTCCTTTTCAGTGAAAGAAAATAGATACATTTTTTAAGCTCAGTTCAGTTTGATTGTGGGCATCCGAAAACATTGAAAACGTGTTTTAGTCTTTCCATTGTTATTTATGGACTCTAAACAAAAGGATTTAGACTGAAGTCAAACTTTTTAGAGTCTTTTGTCTTTCTTCCTTCCTGGATCAGAATAATCGCGACATATATTTTCTTACAGAAAACGTAGAGAGAAAAAGAAAAGACAAATATTTCAGATTCTATGTAGAGATATTGAGAGAGAGAAAAAAGTAACATCTTTCTAAACATCAGAGAGAATAATAATCACATCATTTCTTTATTTTCTGTTGGATTTAGAATCAAACTTCCAGTCTAGGAAGCTGCTTCACATTTCTTCCTCTTTGTGTTTTTAAAGCTGCTATGAAGCAGAGAACCCGTCACCGGTGGACTAACAGGTCACAGCTCAGGGCAGAGTGAAATGTCTGCATCTAAACTATAAATAATGAGGTTTATCTTTAGCCTGCATCCATTAACCAGCTGGATGAACCACCTGTTGCTCCCTCACGTCGCTGCGACCTCTCAGCCGCTTTATTCTGGAGGTAACCCTCCAGGATCGCTCCTCAGGGCTGATTTAAATGTCTGCACCGCTGCTCACACAGATGCTGAGTCTAACGTCGAGCAGATGCATCTCTGAGGACGGAGTTAACCCCTGAATACCCGAGCATCTGCTGCAGACGCCTTTATCTAGAAGCTACAGCAACGCAGCAACGTAGCATCCCAAGACAGCCTGCATTACTTTGCTCATAAAACATAGCTATATATTATATATTGCATATCATATATTGTATGTTTTATACTGTATATAGCTATTAATCATGTATTCTGTATATATAATTAGTCTGCAGCATCAACACCAAGTAAAATTCCTTTTAAGCTCAAACCTATTTAGCATTAAATCTGATTCTGATTCTGTAGAGGAAAAGGTAAAAATAGTTCCCTTTACAGCAATTATTTTAGATCTATTATAAGATATTTATTTACTTTTTTAGCTCATTTCTCCTTTAGATAAATTACCAGATATTTATGTTTTATAGGATTTGCTGATTCTTTTTTTTTTATCTGTATTAAACGGATAAAAAAAAAAAACTGAGATGTTCAAAGGATTCTTAGTAACCTCAGCAGACAGTCAGGTTTGGAATTTAACAGATTAAATATAAAAAACGTATTTTTTAAGTCAAATTTCTAACTTTAATATTTTAGTCTTATTTGTTTTGAAGTACATTTTGTTTGAACAGCAAATTATTCATTGAGTCAGGTTTCCCAGGTGTTTTAGGTGCAGAAAAAGGGAAGTATTTAAAGTCTTTATTTTAAAGGGGGTGAAAATTACAGCAAATGTATGGAAAATATGAAGCTTTTCTTTGTTTTAAGTTATTATCTGTTCAAATAAAATATGAAAACCACTTATTTCAGTCACTGAGACCTCAGATAACCTAAGAAGGCGTCTGTGTTGATATGGGAGTTAAATCCTCAGTTAGGATTTAACTAAATAAGCTGCAACATCTAACAAAAAGATCAGTGATGTATTTAAACCGCAGCATCGTCTGCAAATGGTTGATCATTATTTATGAGGAGGCTGAGCGGCGCTCAGAGACCAGAGAAGCTGCTCCAGACGGAACAAATAAATCCGTTTTAAAAGATGTTTATGGTTCTGAAAGTAGGACTTAGAAAAACCAAAGGCCTCATGTTTACGCTTCAGATGGAGTTTAGCTTCGGAAGTCTCAGATGCTGAGTTGCTGATTTATATAAATATTTTTGACGTTTTTAGTTGTAAATGACCTTATTTGACTGGATCTGCTGTGAAAGTTCTGTTTCTGAGGCAGAGGCTCATTTTCACATCGTCTCACCTGTCGATTCTCCTGCTGATTTAAACGTTTATTGTTTTTCTTTTAGATTATTTTCCTTCATTATTTTCACAAAGGTGCTGAATAGTGATTGGTCCAGCAACACAACGTCTCAGAGCATTTGTTGAGCTCTAACAGCAAAACCGTGACGGTGCGCGAATCGTTTCAGGAACGTCACGGAACGATACAGGAGCTGTTTCAAACCGACTGACTCATCAAACTGTGTTTATAAGCGCATCTGTCAACGCAACACATCTGCCAAAAAAAATCCGATGTTTTCCGATTTTATCATCAAATTAATCAAGAAAAATGGATCAGCCTCATACGGAAGAGGATTAGGGGCCACTGAAAAAAAAAAAAAAAGTTAACTTGATTTTTACATTTTATTTCAGTTTAGTACTGGGAAAAAGTCAGAATTTGACTTTAATCTCAGAAATTCTGACTTTAATCTCAGAATACTGACAGCTAACAAAACATGTTAGCATCAAGCCATAACCATTTCTGTTTTGTGAGACCAGCTCTCTTGTTTTAACAATGACCTTCTGCTCTCCATTAATGAGGCGCACCCCTCGGGCACGCAAAAAGTTGCCTAATTCAGGTCATTTTCCACCAATGTGTCACTGGCCACACCTCAACAACTCACATCTTTGTCGGTGAAGCTGAGTGCTCCCACATCTCTACCTTCATGGTGACCATCTACATTAAGATCCAACATTCTGACAATAAAGTTTAAGTCTAAGAATAGTTAGAAATTCATAAATGCATCAAAACATTTTAATTCAATTCAGTTTATTTCTATAGCTCCAATTCACAACACATGTAATATCAAGGCACTTTAATGTTCATCAGATCATCCAGTCAAATTGATTCAAAGTTTCTGTTCTGCAGAAATTTGCTAATAATGTTTTTTCTGCAATAATAAATGTATTCTTATACTTTTTTGTGTTTTTCATTATTTTACAACCTTAAAAAAACAAAGTAGTTTTCTTTCATTTATCAAAACAGTGTCTTTTTCAGTTCAGGTAACGTCCAAAGATCTGGACTATTTTTATTTGGCTGGACAGAAAATATCCAATTCAATTCAGTTTATTTATATAGCCAAATTCACAACACAGATCATCTCAAGGCACTTTTCAGTTAACCAGATCCTCCAGTCAAATTGGTTCAAAGTTTTCTATCTAAGGAAAACCAGTTGATTGCATCAACTCATTGACTTTTCAGCAATCCCTCACACTAAGCATGCTTGTAGCGACAGGTGGAGAGGAAAAACTCCCCTTTGAACAGGAAGAAACCTCCAGCAGAACCAGGCTCAGTGTGAGCCACCTTCTGCTGAGGACCTCACTGGGGTTCAAGGAGACAGAAGCAGAGACACAAAAAGCAGCTGCAAAGGCGGCCCGTCCAGGAAACACACAGCCAGGCAGACGTGAGCTCCGAGCCAGCTGCCATGTCACAGGATGAAGAGAGCACATCCAGTTAGTCACACAGTCAGAGAAACAGACTACACTGAAAAACAGGCCGATCTCCAACATCTATAAACAAAAGGTGTTGATGGCAGCAGTACAGCTGATATTTCTCTCCAGGATGGAGTCACAGCTCAAACAGGAACAGACCAGATGAAGCTACTATGAGAAAAAAAGCAGAAAGTTAGAGATTGAACTTAACAGATTCTGTAGAGTGGGAGAATAGAGATAGAATGAAGCAGAATGATGAAATATTAGTTGTTTTATTTATAGTGTATTTCTAACAAATGTAAGTGAAGTTATTACTAAAGTTGTAGAAATGTAGATTCCAAAGTTTTCCCATCTGATTGATGATGATTATCATATAAAACTGTAACTGGAGCGTGTAACAAAAGTAAATTCCTCTGGGATTATTAAAGTATTTCTGATTGTGATGGAGCTGCATTGCTGTTTGATTTCCAAGCTGCTCTCTGTAGGAATGTGAGAGTGTGGGACAGAGTGGCAGCATTGTGTCTCTTGAGGTTAAGTCGGTGCAGCGCTGCATATCAAACAGGCCTGTAGTAGTGGCTGTGTGTCACGCTCTGTTGTTGTTTATCAATAAAGCATTGTTTCCTCTCTCTCTCTCTCTGCAGCCCAGGACGTCCTCTTGGCCGTGGTCTTGTCTCGCCCCACCAGCCGCTCCTCTGCTCCTGCTGCTGCAGCACAGCTCGCAGCGTTTAGCTGCAGAAACCTCTCTGTGTGCGTTTAAATCATGATCTGCACGCTGCCCGGCTAGCTGCTCCGTACTGCGGCTTCAACTCTACGACTGTTTCAGCTGAAGATGTAGATCAGTCTGATTCCTGCGGGACTTTTTTTCATCTAAAGGTTTAAAAACAAACTTTTTTTTTTTTTTACTTCAGAGAGGAAGTTCAGTTGGAAACCAAACTGCGTTAAAATGTAGGTGGACTGCGACTAGCGTCGACTTTTCAGCGGCTAACGGAGAGTTAGCGGCTCGAGGAAGGCGGGAAGCGGCGGCTCTGGCGTAACGGAGGGGATCAGCGGGGGTGCGATGGAGTACCACTCCGGTGGTAGCCTGCCCCTGCTGGGGAGACCGCGGTACTGCCCCGGAGCTAACGCTAACGGAGGGTACCTGTGTGAGACGGGACACTGCTGCGGAGAGACCGGCTGCTGCACCTACTACTACGAACTCTGGTGTAAGTTAACGCCTCAACTTACGCGCTAGCTTGAGTTAAAACAATTAGCTTAAAGATCTTTTTTTTTTATTAAACATTTACTTCATTTTGACATAGTTTTTATGAAATTTTTTGTTTAAAAGTGTTTTGCATATTTTTTGTAATCAAACAAAGATAATCTGAATAAATATAAAATACGGTTTCATAAATGAAGATATTATTTATTAAGGAATAAATCAGACCATTCAGAACATTAAAAAAATAATAGTATTAGCCCCTGAAATCATAAATTAACTCAATAAAACTAGATATTATTGGGGTTAAATCGCACCTCATCTGGTTTGATTACGTCTCATCCTTAAATAGGACCTGTCTGACAACATGAAGTAGACTGAAGCAACTCATTATGCATTGATCTTATGGTTGTATCAGTGTAGAAAGGGTTAATCAACCATTTCTGAGGCTGTAGAGCTGCACAGAACCACAGGAAGGATTATTATACATGAATGGAGGAAAAAAGGACCTGATTATCTATTAGTGCTGAAACAATCATGACTAATCGATTATTGAAATAATCGTCAATTAATTTAGTAATCAATTAACTGGAGCATAGAGACTCTAAAACATGCCTTTAGCCGGCAGAGCGACCCAATCAGAGCAGTAATATACTAAGATTGTAAATAAAATATGTAAAAAAAATTGTGCATTTAAGATAGAAACCATTCTCAATATGCTCTATGCAGAACTTTACAAGTAGAAAAGTTTGAGTTTGGTTTAATTTAGCTAAAGATCTTTAAGGAACCTTTTTCTATTTGATTATTAATTTTAAAAAAATCCATTTGCAAAATAATAGTTGGTTACAGTCCTATCATCTACCTATGAAAAATATTCTAAATAACTTTATCATCTAGGAGCTCCCAGAACAATGTCTGGGTCATGGCAGGCCTCGCTTGGCTCAGAGAAGGTCAGAGGTCATGACTCTATAATAAGAAAGACAGGCTGGGAATATAAGAACACAAAAAACCGTCTCATATTCACCACACATTTCTTTAGGGTTTTAAACTTTTCAGGGATTTTTGTTTTTTTAATAAAATTAGACAAAGCTGCGTTTCTTGGCAGGTGTTTGTCCTGCTTTACCTGACATGAAACCAACAAAGAACATCCTACAGTCAGCCATGGTGGCGGTAGGGTGGTGATGTGGGGCAGCGCTGCTGAATCCAGACCTCCATGATATGCAGCGATTGGTGGAAGCAGGAATTCTGGTCTTTCCCAGAACGAGAGGATCCTCCATCAGAAACTTTAAGCTCAGCTTGTTCTGCAGTATAAGAACGATTCAAACCAAACCAGCAGTTAGTCTCTAAATGAAGTTTGTACCTCAATCTGATTGAAACGCTCCCTTAAAGACAAATGCATTTATCCAGTGGACTACGGACAGCGTAGTCCACTGGATAAAAGATCATAAATCTCCAAATCAGTCTGACAGGAGTTAAACGCTGAAACCTGTGGATCATTAAGGCAGTCCTGTTTTTAGACTGTAGGATGAAGGCAGAGGAGCTGCGTTTGGCATTAAAACCCACTATTCCGACTACTGTGGGTGAATCTCAGCTGGGGGTCACATCCACTCCTAATAGCATCTTTGACAGATTGGATTCTATTTCCTGAAATAAAAAGCAAATCTAAATGGGACTCTGACTCTCCATCTCCCATGGGCTCCGCCTGCGTATCGTGCGTCCTCATTGGTCCGATCGTGACCAGGGTCACTCCCCCCTGTGGGGAACAAAGTTATAAAGCTGTTAGGGCAAATCCAAACCACCGTCTGCTGAGCAGACAAAACCCCTGATGGTAAGGAAGAAAGGGAAGATGGAGAAGAGGCAGTTTAACGCACAGTTGCCAAGTTCGTGACTTGTCAGTCCCCTCTTGCTCACAGTTTAACGGCCTTCTTTAGTGAGGAGAGGGGGAGCGAGCCCCTACCTCCCCCAAAGCGCTGGCAGGGAGTCAAACGCAGCTCTGCAGCCAAAACCTGCAAGCAGAGAGAGAAGCGCCTCTCCTCTTTCTGCTATTTAAAAAAGAGTTAAAGGTATTTTGAAGGATTTTCGTGAATTTTTACAACAGTTTACAACTGCTTCATGCCCCATCCTGCTACAGCCGCAGCCTCAGAGGTCAGAGGTCAATATTAGGTCACAGCATGAGCAGGAGAATCTGATCAGGAAGGAGACATGTCCACTGACCCTGCTTATCCTCCATTGAATGACCTGCATCATTTCATCAGGATTACTGTGGAGAAATAAACAATGAGGAGGTTCATCAACATTTATCACAACTGTTTTTTTTTCCCTATCCAGAAAAATCCAGATATAGATATTTGTGGCTGAATAAAGGATTAATTTATTTTACAGTTCTGGGTGTTATTTTCTCCTAATTCAATCCAAATCTGAACCAAAGGCATCAATTATGAGGATATAAGCAATTAATTTAGCTAAAAGGCAACAAAAAATATCCTTTTACTCTGCTGTTGCTATTCGTTCCTGATTATAAACCCAGACGTGTTCAATATGGACTAAATGTTGGTTTCTCTGTGTGGTTTCAGGGTTCTGGCTGCTGTGGACCGTCCTCATCCTCTTCAGCTGCTGCTGCGCCTACCGACACCGTCGAGCCAAACTCCGCGTCCAGCAGCAGCAGCGGCAGAGAGAGATCAGCCTGCTGGCCTACCACGGAGCCAACTCCTTCCCCTCCTCCATGCTGGACCTCAGTGAGTCTGACCTCATCAGGAGGCTCCTCCTTTACTGCTCTGACCTAAAGCAGATATGTTCCACTTTATTAAAAGTTTTCAATCCCTTAGAACTTGCCACAGGTTTGCCTGCTGTTTGGATCACGTACAGCCTGGTTCCACACACTCGGTAGGGCTTTACCGTATTAGTAGGAGAAGAGGCGCAAGTCAAGTTAGACACCGTCTTTGTACAAAATGCAGTAATTTATAAATGTTTTAAATCAGGTTGGGTCCGGATTAGTCAGCAGGTGGGTCCGGATCCGGTCCGCGGTCCGCTAAGATTGTCTTCAAGCTGCACTATTTAGTCTGTTTCATGTTGAATCCCAGTAAAACTCATTGAAGATCCTGGTTAAAACTTGTGAAAATGTGAAAGGAAAGTGAATCTTTTCTCAAGGCTCTGTTTTTGTAATAATTTCACTGTAACGTTGTGTCTGTGCGGCACTGTTTTATTCTCGAAAGGCAGACGTGATTCATGCTGTTTTGAAAGCCCACAGCTCACTGCCATCCTTTGAGCAGAAAAGCTCTCTAAGTGGAAACAGTGTTTAGGTTTCCAGCCAATGAAGGATCTCTGTGGCCATTCAACACATTCACAGCAAACTTCCTCGTTTGTTTGGTGCTTTTGTTTGCTGCTGACGCTCAGCTGTCAAGTGATGTGAAGCTTTTCTAATCTGCTTCTCTGACGACTCAGTGGAAATTTACGGCTCAGAGGTTTCAAGGTTTATTTTCCAGACAGGAAACTCTTCATCCTTTCAGGTGCGTCTCACAGAGCCTTAGAGCTTAAAAACTGCACAAAACACCAAGTGCACCAAGTGACACTACCCTTGAAAAACTGATCCATGCCGAGACGGTCCGAGCTCGGATCAGTTAACCAGGCCGAGCTCGGAATCAAGCAGTTGGTGGCGGTAATGGACCAAAAGTTGTTTGCCAACCGCCATAAAACACAAGAAGAAGAAGAGGAAGGAGGAGGGAATCAAGCAGTTGGTGGTGGTAATGCACCAAAAGTTGTTTGCCAACCGCCATAAAACACAATCAAGCAAATCAAAATGGCGCCAACACATTCAGAAAGTTATGCTTGATTATTATTGCTGTACTTCGGGATGTTTGCGGAGGGTCAGGCGAAGACGCAACCTTTCGTGGATGTTTATAGTTGTCTATAGTTGTTCTTCTGTTTTGTGTTGGTTGGCAAGCAACTTCGGAGGGGCATTACCGCCAACTACTGGAATGGACTGTGAATGGCGATGTGCAGCCAGACGGAGAGATGACGCGTTCTCCTCATGCGCTCTTGTTATCAGAGAACCGCAGCCTAGCCCACCTCTGGAACTGGTCTGCAGTTAGCTCGGTCCGGTTGTGTCTAGCTCGGTTCAGTTCAATTTGCTTTCCATTTACACACCCATAAGTTATCTCATGTTTACCGGTCTCTGCAGGGTTTTTCAAGGGGTAGTGTAAATGGGGTAAAAGTCATTGATACACAACAAAATAAGTTGAATTTGTAAAAAAAAATAAGTCATCCAAATCCTTCGACCAAATAAGTCCCTCTTATACATCTTTACTCTTTAGATAATTGACATGTAGGTGTGTTAGTGTTATAGAACGCCGATAGACCATGAACTTTTAATGTATATGCCTTTACTTATGTGAATTGTTTATTTAACGGGTCTCTGCAAAAACTTGCCTAATGATTAGCTGCAGAATGATCGAAGAAGGTCGACTGGTACCTGTGAGCAATTAGAAGAGGCCAATGAGGAGCCAAGAAAGGTCCCACTGTTCAAAAACCTGGACGTGTTTGGAAGGAATTCCACTCTACCAAAGAACAGGCTGATCTTTTTTGAATAAAAAGGACTTAGAGTTTCGGCGGCCAGGTACTTGAAATTGTTCTTTTTTTGGGTCCAGAGACAGTTAGTTAGTTGAGCTTCAAATTGACTCCTAGATGTGATGATTAGTGTTGCGCTGGTGACATTTTTTGGCCCTGATACCTGTCTGTACAGGATTGACCTATACCCATCTGTTTAAAAATTGATGTGTGTGTATATATGAAGAACTGCATACTACTTGGATGTTAAATATCTGCCATCATGGCTTTGTCAAGCTACTGCCTACCTTTGTGAAGCAGGAAAAAGACTAAAAAAGTGATAAACATTTGGCTCTCAAAATGGTATCGGTGCCCTATTTGTTGGTACTCGCCGATACCGATACCACCATTTTAGTGCTGGATCGGGGCCCTGCCCGATACTGGTATCAGTATCGGTGTAACACTAGTGATAATGCCTTTTGAAGCCGTGTTGTCACCCCTTTCTATCACATGGACCATGGTAAAGTTTAGATAAGTACTACATGAGTTCTTTAAATAAAAAAAATAAAAAAAGAAAATGAACCAAACTAACCTGTAAGCCAAAAGATTTTGGCTCATGAATGAAAACATAAAGGTCACAGTTGCTAGCACAATCCCCAGAACTAAATCCAATAGAGACCGTTTGATGTCAAACATTGTGGCGGCGATGATTTGGAAATAAATGGTAGAACAGGCGTTCACAGCTCACAGACATTTGTTGATTTTTTTATTTTATCTCCTGCTAATTGGACATTGATTTTGTAACTGGACTATATCTCTTTGTTATGCCTTTCTTATCTCATATCTTCTCACTTCTAAATAAATATCTCAACAGCAATGTGTAAACTGCTTCTGTCTTAATTTGACAAAATCTTGGTTCTATGTTTAGATTCAGCTCATCGTAACTTCCTGATTGACAGATTTGAAGAGTGGCTCAGATCATCTGCTACTTTGCCAAACTGGCTCAGATCATATTTAACCATCTGTTCCTACTTTGTATGCCTTGAGGATAACAAATCTGAATGAAAAAAGATCAAATGTGAGTTCCTCATGGCTTAATTTTTCCCCAACATCAATATGATTTTCCTGGCTCACATTATGAAACTAATTATGGACTTACTATATCTACCAAAACGTAATTTCTATGATGATGACTTAAGCCCCATTTACACTACTGATCCATGCCAAGCTTAGTTCCGTACAACCATGTGCACACCATGCTAGCATGGTTCCCCGCCTCCTAGTGGCAATCTACGGTACTACTGCTCTCTAGAGGGAAACGATCAAATCAACATGGCGCTGCCCGTAACATTCAAGAACTTTACTGAGAGTTAGGCGAAGAAGGCAGCCTGTGGTGAATTTACTTGACAGTCTGCTTTAGGAATGTGGATACAACAAGGGCTAATAAGGGCTTACAGACACAGGAAACAATGAAAGACGTTGAGGTTAATCACACTGGTAAGCAGAATCATCACTGGAAATCGTGTGTCACGGTAGGGAAGCAAGTATTTTTACGAATATCTGAAGTTTCATGATTATGGAGGCAGGCTGTAAGGAGATGAAGCTGTCTTGCTCATACGCTCTTTGTTATCTGAGAACCGAGCCCGAACTGAACATGCCGAGTCCTACTGTTGAACTAGTACCAGTTTAGCGCGGTTCAGTTGTGTCTGGTACGGTCCAGTTCAGTTTGGCATGCCATGTACACTCAACAGTTATCTCTGTTCCCGAACTCAGACCGATCTCAGCGCGGTTTCAATAGGGTAGGGTAAACATCTTTATTACTACTTGGCTATCATCCAGTTGACTCACAAAGGAACTTGTCAACAAATCATTAAGTGAATAGGTAAGATGTCAGTTTAATGTAAAAAAAAGACAAGGGAATGTTTTTGGTTACAAAAATTACAAGAAAATTATAACTTTATGAGAAAACAAAACATGCAGAAACATTCTGAATTCAATTTTATATCTTTATAAAGTTTATGTCTAAAGTAGAAAGTTTGCGACTAAATAAATCGGATTTTAGTCACTTATGAACCTAGTAGACCACTCCTTTCATGATGTTCCTTTCATGTTCCTGGAGCTAAACTAAGTAGAGCAGGCAGGATCCCATTCCTCAGACATGAAACAAACTCTGAAAAATGATTGTGTCTGTCTTTATCTAAATGATACATTTTTGTGTCTCTCTTGGCTTTTTATCCATTTAAGTTTGCATTTGATCGTTTTGGTTTGTTGATGTTGACACAATTTAAAAAACAAGTTTCTCTCTGTTCTTCTTTCTCTCGTTCTCTCTGTAGGTTTCCTGGCGTCTCTAAAGTTACCCTCCTACGAGGAGGTTGCGGCTCAGCCCTCCACACCCCCTCCTCCCTACAGCTCTGTTTTTACGACTCCACGATATCCGCAGCCCCCTCGTGCTGCCGATCCACATCTGCTTACGCAGCACGGACCGTTGCTGCACCGACCGCTCAGTGATGGACCCTCCTCCTTCAGCTCTAACAGGTATGAGACCCTTTATAACTGGTAGATGTAAAACTACTGCTGATCTAACAAACCGAACTTTGATGATGCCGTTCTAGTACTCATCGCAGATTGATTTCAGACCCTTCGTCATAAATTGTTTCCTGTCTGCAGCTCCAGCTGTTCCTGCGACTCCTGCTGCCCCTCTTCTCCATGTAGCTCTTCGCTCTCTGCACCTATCACTTATGAGACTGACACAAGTCATGCCTCCACACCCAGCGAGGCCATGCCCCTCACCCTTGATGTCACTATGGAGACCATAGCAGCTGCAGCCAGTTGCTTGGAGGCAAACGGGGCGCAATTTACCTCCGATGGAGCAGCTGGCACGGTAGCGGTTGACATCGAGGGTGCCGAACAAGTCCGAGCTCAGGAACTCCCGGCCACGGACTCTTCACTTCCTGGCCAGACTGTTACTGTGGCAGTTGTTACCAGGGCAGCCTCGTCTCAGCCTTCACCTAGCTCTGAGATTGCCCTCGCTGTTGCAGCTTCCTCTCCTATGAACACACAGCTAGAGATGCCGCCATGTTCTCCGATCTTCAGCACCGGTAGCTCAAGTACACTCCCCAGTCCAAGACTTGATGCCATCCAGCCCCCATCCATTAAAATCATGAGAACTGGAAGTCAGTCAGGGCCTTCTACCCCAACAGCTAACTCCTCTGGAAGCTGTGGGCCTGTCAAAGCTCTGGAAACCCTTGACGTATCAAGAACTTTTGATCCAACCAGTGCTCCCTCTAGTCCTTCAACACCGTCTCCAGATGTTCATAGAACTATGGCCTTCAAAGCAGACTCTGCCAGCCTTCTAACCCCAGATCAGGATGTTAGCAGTGTGCCAGCTGATGCGTCTGTAACCCCTACCCAAACTACAGTACCTACAAACCTTAAAAAGGACCAAGAACCACTGCTGTCTGAAGCAACTTTAGCTCCTCCGAACCTTCCGAGCATTATCATCCCAGACACCATCATTAACACCCCTCCAAAACCAACACATTTAGATCTTACCCAAGGTACGATGACAGCACCCGTTTCATCTCCTTTGACTCAACACTTGGAGCCCTCACCTAGATCAGGTCTGATCCAGTCTCCTTCAAGCCCTGGATCAGACCCGTCAGCATCTGTTGCCATTGTTGCAACTTCTATTGTTTTGACTTTATCGGCAGATGATTCTGGACCTAGTCCAGGATCGCATGAGTCAAAACTTCTTGCACCATTGCCTTCAGATATTCAGGCTAGCTGTAGTACAGGCTCTGGGTCAGGATCACCAACCCTAATTCCAGATCTCACTTGTCAAGCTCCTGTAAACTGTTCCTCTTCTTGCCCAGCAATTACTATTGAGTCTGAAACTTCTTTCACTCCTTCTCACTCACCCCATGCAGTCGTCTCCCCGTCCTCACCCAGATCCCCTCCTTGTCACGCAGCACCAGCATTACTACTTGATCCCCTAACTGCTCTGCACCAGCCCGACAAAGGCGGTTCCTCCTCTGGCCATGCCTCCTCCCTCTCCCCGTCACCCCGCGCTACTCAGTCTCCACCAAAACAAACCGTCTTCTCCCCGTGTGTGGACGTCTTTGAACCTGGACCCGCATGCTGGGAAGACGGAGAAGAGGAGCAGGGCGATGGGGACAAAGAGGAGGACGAAGAGGATGACATGGGAGCTGACGAGAGCCAGTACAGGCACCGCCGCCTTACCGGCGACTCCGGTATTGAAGTGTGCAGATGTCGAGTGGAGGAGGAAGAGGAAGACGAAGAAGAAGACGAGGAAGAAGAAAAAGACAAGAACATCGACATGCATGATAGTGTGGATTGCCCAGCGAGAAGTCAGATGAGCACAGAGGACGAACTCACACCCTGCAACCCCTCCACCTCTGTCACCTCTTCGACCCCTGAAGAAAACGGCAAAGTCATCATCGTCATGGAGAAAGTGTAATCGACAGAAAGCAGCAGGTTTAAACAGTTTCTCCTTCTGACCTGGAGAGTCAGCCATCAAACGATCGGAGATGGTTCTAAACAGCCATGGTTGTCAATGTTGAGAGGAAAGGACCAGCGTTGGGTAGAAGATTTGGTATGAAAAGCTGGCGGTTTTATGGGCTGCGGTGTCACGTTTCAGTAGGTTGAGAAGCGTCTGTTTAATTTCAGGACTATAAAACTAAAACGCAGTAGCTATTGTGAAACGAACAAACTTCCTTACCCCAAGACAGCTCTGCACAGACAGATCTCTACATCTGCACCTAATAAAACTCACTTTAACCCAATCTTCATTGACTCTAATCAACAGAATTTATTAAATTCTCTTAACATACTGATATTCATCTCCAATATTGAGCCAAACTATATAAATTTGCACATAGAAACTTCAAAAATCTCTTGTGACGCAAATATGGTACAAGAACTGCAAACATCTTGATTGAAATCGTGCCCCTCAAGGCAATGACGCTTTCTGTCTTTTGCTCATAAATGAACGTCTTTAAATAGTCGAGCATTTAGGCGGAGATATCTTCCATGCCGTCTTGGATGATGACGGCGGTTTGGAAGTGTGCCGGGGACAAGTTGGCTTGCTCTGAGAAAGGAAAAGAGACCGGTGTAGGAGGATGATTCACGGCGCTTGATTGACAGAGGGAAGACTGATTCATTGATTGAGGAGGACGTTTGATGGCTGGGTCCGTCAGGAGAGCGGAATTAGGCGGCTGGTTTGCAGTTTTTATTCCAAGTGGGGGAAAATTCAAGGCGGACAGCTCAGATTGGCTTGTATCGCGTCGACATCTCAGCAGAGAAAAGCTCTTAGATGAATGTAAACAAACAATGGATGCTTATAGACCAAAACAAAGCCCCAAAGAGAGCAGAGACAGAGTGTGTCATCATCCTGCCTTTGTTTCTTTCTCGGAGCGTGAGGTCAGATCAAACAATAAGCTGTCGACGCCACGATCTCCGTCACTTTGTGGAACTCTTCATTGTCAAACATCTCTCCTACGTCCTTAACTTCTAGGGAATTTGAAGAAAAATACAAATTGCAGACAAAGCAAAGACATTTCAAGGCCTTGAAAGGATATAGTTACGGCAATCCTATTCAGAAAGTTAGATTTATTTTTAGGTCGACGTTTCGTACATTGTGAGCTTGATAGATAAGTCAGTGTACATATTTTGTGACACAGAGATGGAGTATATTTTAGCAATGAAGCAGACTTGGTAGTAGTTGTTTTGTATGTGCTGCCTTGTTTTCAGCTCACCTTAAAAATCAGTAAAACGAATTCATTAAGGGAATTATCTTCCGTTTAACAGAATAAATAGACCCATAAGAATTGGAAATGGCTCTAGAATCATCTGGGGGAGTCTTTTGGTGGAAAACTTAGAGATGAGGCTTACCCCTCGCACAGACTCTGTCGTTTGTGTGTGTTTTTTCTCTCTGTCAACAATAGAAGCCATTCTAGCTAATGCAGTTGTGTTGTGCTACAGCGTTACGATGAGCCCTACTCCTTCATCCTTCAGAAATCCTTCCAACCAAGAAACGTATTTTCCATTATGCTTGTTGCTGTTTAGGGAAGGGTACTCTTATCTCCCGCGGTCAGTTGACAGGACACACCGTGGGCAGACTCCCAGTCCACCACATGGTCACGAAGTTTGTTGATACAACTCATTCTACTAAAGAGATGACACATCAATCTGTAATACCCTTAAGTTTTACAAGGGTGTGCGGGCTGGTGCTTATTTCTAGCAGTTCCTGAAGGAACAGAAGTTTACCTTTAGGTGCAAGTCCGTTGACTTCACCAACTATACAAACAAAAGCTAAGATCTTTTGCAAGTCTGGTTTAAAAGGGGGGGTATCGCCATACGCTTGCTACCAAGTTTCAAAATTGTCCCATGATGTAGAAACATACCTTGGCAGGCAAAAAGAGCACAGTGATTTCAGCCAATTGACTAAGCATTTCCAGTAGAGGAAATGTTCAAACTTTTTCTTTCACAAGTAGAGACATGAGCTGGCATTGGAAGGAAAAGGGATGGTTCTCGTAAGCTCATGAAATCCTCAACCTTACTGAATGGAGAGAGACTCTTGAGTCTGGTTGACGGATCTTTATACCCTGTGTTCATGCTGCATTGATCAACACCTTCATGTATAACTCAACAGAGCCACCGGTACATGATGCAAGAGCGATAAAACCTCTGGATTCATAAAGGCAAAGTCTTGCCGCAGAGACGGCCTGAAACATGCGGCCATTAAAGACTGGATTCAATGCTCGCTTTGATAAAGGTGGTTTTGGGACTTCTACAAGCTCAAGGACTGATCATACTGAGGCATTAGGTTGAAATTCAGCACCTGTGGAGCGTGAACATCGAGATCTTAGAGGCTAAACGTTCTAGGGTGACGCCCAGCCGTTGATGTTGTAGTTGATGTTGTGGTTGATGGTGTTTTTTTTTTTTTGTTTACCTGAACTTATACCGTTATATATTTCATTGGTTTCCGAGTGCCATTTCTACTTGACTACTGTTACTACTTAGCATTATTTAGAGCTGTTCTTGCTCTGTGTGACTGTGAGCTTTATAGCAGAATGACTTGGGGAAAAACGTCTGCAGTTTGTCTGTAATTTAGGTTCTCAAAAGTTGTGCAGACCTGAGATCAGCTTAAAGTGATTAGGATTTTATAAGAAACGAATCAGTTCTGATAATTTCTCAAAATGATGGAAACAACTGTTAGCATTAAGCTATGGAAAAATCTCAATAGTTAAATCTATTTCGACTCCTGCAACAAAAACCGAGCATGGGGTTACTTTTTAACGCCTTTTGGGGGTATATAGTGAGCCTCTGGTGTTGCCTTAGTTTTGATTGAAAGCATGGAGGCATTTTTGAAGTTCGATTAAAGATTATCAGACACACATTAAGCTGATTCCAGGTGATCCTACCTTCAAGAACAACCTTTTTGTTTAGGTCTGAATTACATATCTTATTCATTTACAGCCCCCTCTTTAGGGAGATTTTCACATTGACTGGATTCTCATTCTAAAGGTTCTCATTTGTTGTTTTTTACATAAAAGTCAAAAGATATTTAGAACATCTCCCCTATATGGTGGTAGACTAATGCCTATAGGTTCTTTATGCTACTACAGCTGGCTCATAAGTCGTATTTACGTTTTTTTATTGCCCCATTTGAATTAGAAACCTAAAAAAGAACATATAAATTGGATTGTGTGACGACTTCGGTTTGAATTCTAAAAAGTTATTGCAAAATCATTGCAAAAAAAATGGAATGTGAAGCCAGTCAGACCTACATTTGGATCTAATCCCTTTAGGTTCTTACACATCTTAACTCCACCTGTGATTCATTTACTCAGTTCATCCCACTGTCCAAGTCCTTCCCTTCGTTTACAGGATTTTAACCGTCTTGTTAAATCTTCTCTCTTTCCTTCACGGGGTTCCTGTCCTCAATGTCGGGAGTAAGAAGTGAAGTTTTAAAATAAAACATTAAAATCCTGCAATATTCAAATGAACACAAACACAAGTTAGTACTGTTAAAAGTAATATATGGTGTGGATGTATGTATGTATGAATGTGTGACATAACTAAACCAGCCTGTTCTAAAAGTGTGGAAATATAATGAATAAAACTGTTGAATCTAAACTTTTGTCTGTCTGTTAAATGTTGAACCACTTTGATTACATTGATGGTAATAAAACATTAGAGGAATAAAGTCACTCAGTAGAGATAGTAGAATAATCTTTATTTTATTAGATTGAGACCGAAGGATGGCCCGTAACAGCTTTCAGCCCCTTCTTCTCTTTATAGAGGAAATAAATAACAGTTTACTTGGAATTTATTCGACATATATTGCTTATGATAAATGATTATAACTCATCATGGCCTTTAGGTCTCACAATTTGTGACTTAAAACAAAACTGATGAGTTCTCAGAAATATCTATAATACATTGATGTTCTTTTTTACTGGCATGTCAAGGGATAATATTGCTCTTTTCAACTTCATATTTCTGATTTATTTACATTTATATAACTTCCTCTTCTCATTAAGCTTTTGAATTGTCAATTTCTTAGCTATCTAAACCCAATTTGTGTTTCCAACACATGGTGAAATGAGTAATTTGTCTGCATTCTGAGACAAATAAAGCTTATCTTAATTAAATGAGAATCATTTTTCAAACATTTATATAGAAGCGTTTTCTGTTCTTCAGATTGGCTGAGAACCTTGATGAAAGTTGTAAAACAAAATGGCTAAAAGTTAGCGGACTTGCTAGCAATATTAAACTAAGCTACAAATGTTCATTTTTATTAAAATTTCTGATTAAAAGTTAAAAATAAGACAGTTATCAAACTACATTAGCATTCTTTGAAAATTCTTATGTTAAAATTTGGTCAAGCTAGGAGCTAGCAACATTTTTCCGTTGACTTTAAGCCACTCCCCTTTTTATTTAACCCCGCCCTCCCATCCTGGGCGTGGAATGACTACAGCCTTATAAGGCAGCGGCTGCAGGACCACACCGAGACGCCCCTGCAGGTTTGGCGGAGAACCCCCGTCTGGCAGCTTGAAGCTCATTCGCTGCAGCAGAGACGACAGGAAGAGGAAAAGCTCCAGCCTGGCCAACGATTCGCCGACACAAACCCGAGGTCCTGCCCCAAATGGCAGGAAACACGAGGGCGTGGCTCGTCGGCCTTGGTCGTCGAGGAAACGATCTGCATTTGAAGGGGAGGAAGGTTTAGAAGAAGTTTTCTGTGGGGTTTGTTTGTAAAGAGTTTCCCAATGAGTCACCTGGGTTGAACAGGTCGGGTTTGTCCCAGTGCCGGGGGTCGTGATGGATCGACCACATGTTGACCAGAACACGAGTCCCACGGCGCACGGCGTGCCCTCCAACGCTGCGGGAGAAAACAAGTTCGTGAACCCTTATTTGACAACGCTTTGAGCTAACAGACCTTACCTGCTGTCGGTCATGGCGGTGTGGGGAATCAGAACCGGGCTGACCGGGCGGATCCTCATGCCTTCGTTGATGACGCAGTCCAGATACGGCAGCCGCCCGCGGTCCGACACGCTCACCGCTCTCTCACAGCCGATGTTCTCGTCCAGCTCCTTCTGCACTCGCTCCTGGACCTGCAATGGAAACCCAGGGATGTTGGTACCAGAGACTCTGGTTCCCCCGTCTCTGGCTGGAACTAGACGGCGTTTCATCGCCGCTCTCTGACCTCAGGATGATGCAGCAGGTAGGCCAATATCCACAGCAGAGTGGTGGAAGTCGTCTCCACACCTGCTCCAAAAGCCTCAGCCGCTGTCATCAGGACATGGTCGTCTGTTATTCCCTCCTCCTTTGACCCCTGTGTCTTCTGACCCCGCCCACTTCCTGTCTGACCTTTCAGCAGGGCCTCCAGGAGGTCACGAGGATCTCCATCGCTCAGAGCCGCCTGTAAAACACCAGACAGAGGATGGAGATGAAATAAAATCCCATACTCCACAAAGCTTAGCTGATCAAGCCTCCCCCTCTGGCCTATCAGAGCTGTAGTGATCGCTGCAGCCTGCAGGGGGAGCTGTTGGTCTCTGCTGGTGTTCCCTCACTGTTCATGGCTGAACTTCTGTTTGAATAGTTTGTGGGTGTTACCTTGTGCTCCTCCAGTTTCCGGCTCAGCAGGCGGTCTCTGACAGCGATGCACTCCTTCAGTTTACTGAGGGACCTGTTAGGAAAGACCTGAATGAAAGACAGAGGCTGTGAAAGACCCGATTATTGATGCTTTTCAATGAGCAGATAAGAAATGTTCACATAAAATGTCCTTAAGATACAATAGAAAATCCATTTATTGTTCCACAGTGGGGGAATTCTGGTGTTTCCAGCAGCAAAAAGACTATAGAAAAATGGTCACACCTTAGAATAATGTATAAGAATAACATAATATTGCAAAATACTGTACTGTAAAGTGTTTTAACAATATAAATACCATGCACATGGAGAATAAATTAACCAATATGAAGCTATGGACATTTTTGCAGTAATGGATATTTGAAAATAGCAACATAAGAGATGTGCAAAATGACAGCAGTATGTTATTTAACTGACTAAGAAACTGTGCAAAATCAGCAAGAATGTAACAACTTATTGAGGTTATTGGGAACGGTGGTTCTAGAGCCTTTCAGCTGGGAGGAAGGATCTGTGATAACGCTCCCTGCTGCATTTAGGGTGCAGATGCTGTATAACATTCAGCAGGTGGAAGTTAAAAAGGATTTAAGGGGAATATATTTCCTTAGTTCAGTGATGAAACCCTTTACTTCCACTTTGTATGGCTGAATATTTGAAATAGTGAAAAATTAAAGTCGTTTTTGTTCAGAAAAAAATTGTAGTTAAAATTTTAGGTGTAATAATAATATAGAAAATGCATTTTAAAATTTCAATTCATTAAGTGAAACACATTATATGGAATAATTTTTTCGGGCCTTTATCAGAGTAACAGATATTAATGGCCCCTCTACTGAAGACATAATACTGATTATATGAGCAGGCATGGAAACCATTAATTATTCTCTCTTTTTTCCTTCACAGCTTTATAACAAATTTGTCCTTTTAGCTTTAGTGATATTGAGAGGATCACACTTTTAAAGGCGCCCCAATTAAAGCTTTATGGCCAATAACTGATCTTTAAAAATCCTGACATGCCTGATTTTGACCGAAGGTTCTTTATACCAGTTTGTTATTAGATCATGATACAAAATGAATGTTTCAATCTGATTTTATTTAAGAAAAAAGAACAATACCTGTGAAACTATATAAAAAAAACTTGCTTAAACTACACAAGCTAACGCTTTCAGAACGTTTAGAGCGCTGACCACGGCTAACCTGAAGTTTTGCAGAGGTGGATTAGATCGGCTAAACATCCATGCATCGTCTGATCACAAATCTCACCACATTAAGGAAATCTGGGCCGATTAATCTACACATCTGCTAATTTTATCTGCTATACCTGAGCTTTCCAGACACATAAGTGGCTCTTTGGTTTTACTAACTTAATAAAACAATGAACTATTACTGGGTTTTTGTCTTATCCTACAATTGTGTGCCTAATGAAAATCATGTTTAAGGAATATTGTGATCAGGTCAGATTAATCAATGTTTTAGATTTTTTAGAGTCTTGTATAGGGGTGGGTATTGCCAAAGAAGTCATGATTCGATTCCAATCACGATTCACATGCCACAATGCGATTCTATCACGATGCATCACGATACTTGAAATACATGAAATATTGGCGTATGCATCGTGGGATGCATTGTGATATTTTCATTGAACACTGTAAGAAAAAGATACAGCCCTTACCAGTGGCTGACTGGTTGTGTGTGATCTGGATAGTGTCTTCAATTGATACATAACTGAAAGCAACTGAATTCATACATAGCCAGTATTTATTGAAACAGCTATTGAAGGATTGCCATGGAAACAAATACTGGACACAAATATTACTATATTACTGCTGGCGTGGACACACTGACAAAAAGATCTTAGGATTTATAAAACTTAAAATAACAGTGCGCTGTTTACATGGCCTCAGTGGTCCTTTAAAGCAATGAAATTTTCCCTTTTGCAAATTACTTGCGTCAAATCAAGTTTGTTTTTACCTTCTTTGTTTTTAAAGCCAAAATGCATCCAAACATCTGACTTGGAATGTGATGGAGCTTGGCAAATTTTCTCAGTCTCCATGTTTTGTTTATACTGTAAATGACTAGTTGCAGTATCCGCAGCGACATCTACTGGACTGAAAGTTGTATTCCACTTGTTTTTGGCTGATGTGTGCCAACCATTCATGTATTTTATTTATTCCATTTTCTTAATTAGAAATCGATACTTGGCATCAAGAATCGATGCAGCAGATCACAAAAATTAGAATCGCGATGCATCGTCATGACGATTATTTTGCACACCCCTAGTCTTGTACATATAAAGATGTTCCTGATGGGCTTCTATGAGTCAGAGGTAAGGGTCCTCCTCTCAGACAGGAAAGACTTAAAAGAGATCTAAAGATTAGTAATAAAATCAGGACTGGTGCATCAAGGTCTACAGACCCTGGATATCAGCTCTGTGGCTGCAGCAAGCTTTTAGATTGGTTTCAATGATGGACTCTAAAGTTCCAGCGAACCTTCATCCAGGGGTAGATGTCCACCAGTCCTCCTCTGGCGATGGTCTCCACGATGCCGTTGTTGTAGCGGATCACCTCCTGCAGCTCGCTGTCCCCGCTGCTGTAGGTGCTGCTGAACACCAGGGTGCAGACCACGTTGGTGACGGCTCTGGTTATGGCGGGAGACGGGTCGAAGCCCCGGGTACCGTGGGACAGCAGCTCCACGCAAAGACTGTCCACTGCAGAAAAAACTGGAGAGAAAACAGATTACTGTAGTTAGTTTGTTTATGGAGATGATTTAAGGTTTATGGAAAACTGAAGCCTGTGAGGCTTTGGATATTTGAGAACAGAAAATCATTGTTTTTTTTCTAAAACTGGACTGAAACTGAGTGAAAAAGGAGTCATATACTAAAGAAAAACAAATTCCAAAAGCTCAATTTGGTCCAAAAATATAATTAAATCAGAACAGATGAGGACTAAAGGCATAAATCATCCAAGGTTTTAGCACTGATCTCTATTTATTCACTGGATTGCTGATTGCCCGTTATAGTTATACAGGGTTGAAGTGAAGCCATTGGCCGCCATATTGGTACTCCCTAGTTAGACCAGTCGCAATGTAAACAGTATGTGTGCTACAGCATCTAACAGAGATGATTTTCTCATTTTCAGGGGGACTTACGACTTTTAAAATAAAGATAAATTCATCACTTTGACACAGACTGGCTGTTTCATAGCATAAGTAAGTTACCTTAACTTATAATAAAAAAAAAAACATAGGCAAAATTAATGCGTTAAAGTAGCATAATAATACATAGGGGCCAAAAGTGCTAAATTGATGATGTACATTTACATAGACATGTATTTATTACATCATCTTCTTCTTACATCATCTCTAATTACATCTTACATGGTGGTAATACATGGTATACACATAAATATAGATAGATAGATAGATAGATAGATAGATAGATAGATAGATAGATAGATAGATAGATAGATAGATAGATAGATAGATAGATAGATAGATAGATAGATAGATAGATAGATAGATAGAATAGATAGATAGATAGATAGATAGATAGATAGATAGATAGATACAGATAGATAGATAGAATAAAATTTTTTTTTCTTGGTCAATGACATGTGAAATTACCTGTGGAACATCATCCCACAGGCGACAAACTGCTTGTTTTTGCAGTCAAATGCTGCACATGTTGGCATTTTTACTGCTCTGTGGTAGTGGGGAGTACCAACATGGAGGACGGTGGTTTAACTTTTTTGGGGGGGCAATCAGCAATCCAGTGAATAAATAGAGATCGTGGTAGGTTTTAGCTAGTGTTGCTCCTATGCCCGATACCTGGCTGTGCAGTATCGGCCTGATACTGATACCATCTGTTTGAAATTGATGTGTGTGTGTGTATATGAAGAACTACATACTACTTGGATGTAAAGTAATTGCCATCATGGTTTTGTTAAGCTACTGCCTTCCCTTTGTGCAGCAGGAAAAAGACTAATACAAAATGAATCCAGTAGAACTTTTTATTGCTTACCTGGAATGGGTGACAATAGTTGAATAAACTTTTTGCTCTCAAAAATGGTATCTATGCCCTATTTGTTGGTACTCACGCCGATACCGATACCTCACCATTTTAGTGCTGGATCGGGCCCTGCCTGATACTGGTATCGGTGAAACACTAGTTTTAGCATTTCCATTATCCCATTATTTTGTTTCATCTTATTCTGAATATTTTTTACCGAAATTTAAAGAGTCTGATTGGTTTTCTGCTGCCCCCTGCTGGCTCATGACAATAAGCTTAAAGGTATAGTGGAGGATGTTCTTTTTCCGGGTGGATCATCAAAATAAGTGGTTCTCGTAATTGTCAATCATTTTGCGATGGCCTTCATACGTGCTACTATGGAAAGTAAGCTTGTATGAGCGAGGCAAACAGCAACTTTCAAGCAGAGCGTGCACGAGGCAACGTGCTCTCACACGCGTTAAACAGGCGTTCCCTCTCGCGAGCAGGTACAGGGTTGTGCATGTGCTTTCATTTTTGTTTTAAGTGGATAGGGCGGGTCTTTTCAAACATTCCCCAAAATCCTTCACTATACCTTTAACCCTAAAACTCATGACATCAGCATAAAACAAATTTACAAAACTCTATAAACGGCGTAACTAATGTTAGCTTATTCAGTTTTCCTTTCCTGGTATTCATTTATTATTCATACATTTTATTATTTCTAAAATAAATGATTTTCTTTAAGAGTTTTGTTCTAACACACTATGACAGGAAGCCCGAAGTCCTCTTTCTCTTGTTGATAAATATCCTAAATGAAAATTGTTTCTGCGATTTGAACTAAAATTTGTTCTTCTTGATTTAAAAGAGGAGAAAGTGGACTTTTTGTTGTACCGATGTCCTGCAGCCGGCTGGTTCCCTCCCCGAACAGAGTGAAGGAGTTGTGGACCAGGCGGCGGTGGAGCCTCCACAGAGGAGAGTAATCTGAAAAGGCGATGTCTTTACCTCCTCGGGTCAGCAGGCTAGTTGTGACCTGGACAAAAAAAACATAACGTCAGAGACTGGATGAAAACAAGGCAGCTAGGTTGATGTAACAGGAGTTTATATTATAACAGACACAACTGTTCATCCTTTATTCAAACTTTTCCTTACACTGTTGCTTTAAAGTGTTGAAATTATGATTTTTCTTACATAGATTCATATTCTGTCTAATTTTTTCAATCAGATGTAAAAAAAAAAAAAATTATTAATAACCAGTTTCCTTTTTACAGTGTAAAAGTAAAACTGGGTAAAATAAAAAAGGTGGAAAGAGGACTGTAAATGACAAAACTGAACAACAGCTTGTATATTTTTACCCTTTCAACTGCTACAAACCGCAATTATTGAGTAAATAAAGGTGAAAATCCCCCATTTGGCCACCAGGAGGCACTGCAGGCAAATGTCATTGTAAATAAAATAAGAAAGAAACCTGAAGGAATGAACAGTGAACAGCTTCACCAGCCGAAGTAGGAATGCGTCAGCGGTCACCATGATAAGTGCTGTCTGAATAGTGCTGACAGTCAGGAAGAAGCTAGGGAGAGGGAGCAGGATGCTTCCTATCACCAGTTCAGTTAGCATAGGGAACCCCTGACGTCTTTAGCCGCAGCTAGGAGCTAAAGAACAGGACATTTAGGGACCGTCCACCTCACAGTGTTTAACAAAAATAGTTGACTTCTTCACTTATACTCCGTGTGACATATGCTAGTGTCCTCACTGTTTTGCATTTTATAAAGGTTTCATTCTCTATGTGTGTAATTTTTTTTGTTGTTGTTGTTGGATTTCTTTCCAAATTGCTGTAAGCCCCATTTGATCAGTGCCGTTCAAAGACGTACTTAAATCTAAAGGCTGTCTGGATTCAGCACAGCAATCATGGAGATCCTTTGCTAACCTGGATAGTGATCTTACTCTGTACCCAAAGAAAGGTGAAGGAAGAGGAGCTAGAATATGCAGTAGGGGGGTTAGATTTTGAAATATGGAGTTGGTTATGCCATATTTAGACCTTTATCGACATGTCTTAGTTTTGTCTTGCCTAAATTGGGAGTTGTTGTTTGTTTTACCCTGGAGTAGGACCTAAGAACAGGAGCTAGGAGCTGTAATTTGAGGTATTCTAAATCAGCCAATGACACATTCTTCTAGTAAGGAAAGTTACATTACAAAAAGAGGATTTCTATTTTATGTTTCGGGCTAAAAGAAACACACCTTAGATATGAATTATATATCGACAGAACACAAACACCCCCTTTTCTTAATTAAAATATTTCATAAGACAGGAGCCTGAAAATGCGATTCTGGTCTGATCTGATTTCAGTGTTTCTGTTCGACGTTCTGCTGGAAAGCTTTTGAGATTCTGACATAATTCAGGCTGTTCTGTTTTGGCATGTCTGACCATGTTGGGACGTCCAGCGAAGTCCTTGCCCCTCTGAAGCAGCACCTCTCTGGCGTGTTGGTGGTCGTTCACCACCAAGGTGTAGTGAGGGCCCAGGTAGAGCGCAAACAGGGGTCCATACCTCAGAGACAAGCAGACGGTTACAGAGGATCATCCATCGTGGTCACAACGGGTTGCTTCTCTAACAATCACTTTACTGTCCGGGACATTAATATTTGTTTTAAATGTAAACATCTGTAAACCAATCCATGGGGAAGTTATTCCAGCATCACTTTATTTACCCTTAATTTGAACAGGTATATTAGATGATTTGCCAATGGAATGAGTATTTTTACTCTTAAAATAAGATATTTAGATAAAATGCACTTGAAATAAACAATGCAGTTGTGTTTTTCTTGTTTTAAATTTAAATTGTCTTGTTCCATTGGCCAAACTTCTCTTTTCTCAATTCAAGAACAAATGCACTTATTTTAAGTAATAATAACTTATCTAGATTTTGATTTATTCTAGTGTAGTTCTCTTATTAAGAGCAATAATCTTAAAAAAAAAAAAACAACAAATGTCCAACCACATGTTAACCACCTGAAATCTGAATTTCTTACATATTTGTTTATAAAGAAGATGTTTGCTGATGCAAAAAAAAAGAAATAGAAAAGTAAGAATATTGCAAATCTGTGACAGTTTTTAGGGACAATGAGACAGTTTGTCGCATATTTGCATCAATAGGCATCAGTGGGCTTTAAACTAGTCCCCCGAAACATAACTAGTCTCTCCAAGTCCACCTTATTGATGACGTTATAGTGTTTACATTTAATGAAAAGTAAATTAGATCTTCAAAAATTAGCGCTTATTTTACACTGGAAAAAATTTAAATCTAGACAAGACATTTTTTTCTTAAAATAAGTGCATTTGTTCTTGGATTGAGGAGATAAGAGACATTTTGCCGATGGAAGAAGACAATTTACACCGAAAATAAGAAAAACAATTGCATTGTCTTATTTCAAGTGCATGCTATCTAATTATCTTATTTTAAGAGTAAAAAAGGGTAAATAAACTTATTTCTATATGGTTTTTCCAGTGTACACTGCAAAAATGATCTAGCAATAAGTAAAAATTTCTTAAATCAAGAGTATTTACCCTTAATTTTAGTAGCTAAATGGGATGATTTGCCAATGGAATGAGTATTTTAACTCTTAAAATAAGATAATTAGATAATATGGACTTGTAATAAGACAATGCAATTGCTTTTTCTGATTTTAACTCTTAACTGTCTTCTTCCATTGGCAAAGTGTCTCACTTACCTCCTTAATTAAAGAACAAATGTACTTAGTTTAACAAATAATGACTTATTTAGATTTCTATTTTTTGCAGTGTATATATTAATCCACTGGTTTCCAATTAGCTAACCTAACATTTTTAACTACTTTTTCACAAAATCCCCCATAAAACACAACAGGATTTATTAAATATTATTCAGCTCTAAACATTTATTCATGTGTTAATACCCTGCAGATATTGACCAGTTCTTCTGCATATTAACTAACCCATGCAAACCTAAACAGGAGGTTAATAACACTGGAGTCAACAAGAACTAGTTTAAGGGTTCTATCCAATGATTGTTGAACACATTTCAGTTCTTTTTGCATGCAACCATAGACTAGTTATAATAAAGATTAACTTGTCTGCTGGTAAAGATCCTCAGTCATCTAGGTCATAGTCGCTCCAAAAAAGGTAAAAACAATCAACTAGACTTTGTTTCCAAGTTTGAAGACGTTTCTCTTCCCATCCAGGAAGCTTTTTCAATTCAAAATGTCAGAAATAGTGTTGACTTAACTTCTCTCTACATGATTAAGTTTCAATACATATAACAAACATAGCAACTAGTCCTTTGAAAGGTAAAATATTTCATCCAAACCCAAACTTCCCCGCAGTCTGGGACCTTTCCCACAGAAAATAGTCATTGCAGATGATTCGTTTTCTCTACTAGTCATTTCAAGAGATACTATTGTTTACTAGTTCTTTCAGAATCTTAGTCATGTTAACTAGTTCCACCAAGTTCACCCTTTGTTATAGAAGGTCTACAATGAGAATCTGGACCCTCTCAGCCTCCCTGGTCTCACCTGTAGGCCAGCTGGGTGAAGAGGAGGTGGGGAGGAAGGCCTCCCCCCAGCCAGGGGAGGCTTCCCAGGACCGGGAGGTGAGGCAGGCAGGGGATGGAGGCCCGAGCCGCCGCGCCGCCGCTCACAGGTTTGGCGTTAAGACGGAACCGACGGGACGCCAGAGCCAAGACGATCACTAGAACTAGGACGGAGAGGAGGACGGGTGGAGAGAAGGAGGCGCTGATGGAGGAGAGCAGAGCGCTGAACATGGCTGCAGCGAGGCAGAGAAGAATGAGGGGAGGAGGAGGAACCCTGACTTTAATGAGACTTAGTCTGGGAGGAACCTTGGAGAGGTCAGAGGTCACGTCTGTGTGTTGTTATTACAGATTTGTGACCATGAGTGCGTCTGAGCGTGTTTGTCTTCATCAGGCGGCCTTGGTCTTATCAGGTTGAATGCCATGGGTTACCGTGGAAACCTTAAAGGAGAACAGCAGGCTGCTCTGTTCAGGTCTGGGCAGAAGGACCGTCTGATAGACATTTTGATTGTTTTTAAGGTGGAACATAGAAGAATCTTCTACCAAACCCAGTCTGACTTGACTGGTTCTGGACTCAGTTTGGGGAAATGTACCCGTTTAATCAGGATCCAAAAAGTTAAAGTTAAAAAACTAACAACTGGACTCTGTTTTCCAAGGAAGTTTTCTCAATTTAAAATGTCTTTATTAGCGTTGAGTTCCAGGTTTTTATAGAGTAGCCCAACAAAAGCCTTGTAGCGGCTTAGCAAACATGCAGATTGATCTTAATAATGGGACTCGTTGTGGTAATCAGAATCATAAATATTCAGCCATTTATGGGCTGATTTAGAACAATTTGCTTTAGAGTGAAGTTAAATTTTAGCTGTCTATATTTCAAAATACCATCAATTTATTTCTTCCAGACAATACATTTCTTTATTGTCTGGAAGCTCCACTTATCTGGAACAAACTTCCAGAAAACTGTAAAAGTGCAGAAAGCCTGAGTTCCTTTAAATCAAGACTAAACACACATTAGTTTGGGATTGCCTTCGATTGTTCTAGTTAACAGTTCAACTAAAACATATTTTCTTTAGTCCACATGTTTTTAATATTCTTTTTTGTTTCTGCATTTTTTATTTTATTTATTTATTTTTATTTTTTCCTACTTGCTTTGATTCTCTTTTATTTTCCTATATTTTAATCATGTAAAGCACTTTGCATTTACTTTGTACTGAATTGTGCTATACCAATAAATTTGCCTTGCCTTGCCTTGCCTTTATGGTTGGACTCGGTGCTGCCCCTACTTGTTGTTCGCCATTTACAAAAATAAATACGTTTTTCAAGATGATGTAAAGTTACATTTCCCACAGTTGAAAATTAAGTATAAGGAAGTTATCACCCAAAATTTCTTAAAATTTTTCCTGCATTACTTTTATACTTTAAGCAGTTTTAAACATGGTACTTTTACACTTTTACTTAAGTAAAAAGCTGAAGTTGATACTCTAACTTCTATTAAGTGTTTTTAAACAGTAGGATTTATACTTCTACTGGAGTAATAAACATTAATTGTTTTATTCCCCTGAGTTTTTCACTGGTCTCCATCAGAGATGGGAAGTAACGTAAGTACAAATTTCGTTACTGTACTCAAGTAGATTTTTCTGATATTTTTACTTTTACTTTACTTCTACTACTTATTTTATGGCTTACTTTTTACTTCTACCCTTACATTTTACACAAATATTCGTATCTTTTCTACCCTTACATTTTAAAAATTGTCTCGTTACTTTAGTTTTGAATCATTTCAATGGAGTTACCAGTTATTATTTTTCACCTCATCAATACCAAATTCAATCTAATTGATGGGAATCTACGCTGCATTTGACGCACCACTACAAGATGAATCAACAGATTCGGGCGGTATTCATTGGCGCAAATCATTGCAGCTTGGTGGCGTGGCGCTAGCATAGTAGCATGGACTTACGACGAGATGATTGAAAATGAACACAACGGAGATCTAGTCCTATTGGCAGACATCCATTTAAAATGTAGGCAACGGCATGAAAAAAGTGGTTTCTACTTTTACTTTTATACTTTTAAGTAAATTTACAAGCCTGTACTTTGTTACTTTTTACTTGAGTAAAGAAGTTTAATCAGTACTTCCACTTTACCAGAGTATTTTTTTAACACAAGTAGCCTGTACTTTTACTCAAGTACGGAAAGTGAGTACTTTTGCCATCTCTGGTCTCCATGTGACGCATACTAAAGGCCTCACCTTCATGAGTTTGTGGTTTTATAACAAAGAGCTTCAGCCATTTAATATATTTCTGTAACTTTTTGTGCTTTGTACTGTAATTTCCCTCTGGGAATATTAAGTATGTCTGATTCTGATTTCCAGAGATCTGTACTTCCACTCTGACAAACATACGACGTCCTTTAGGCTGAAGGCTGCCTGGAATCAGCTCAGCAGCTCTGGATAGAAGTTTTATTGTTGACCCCCAGAAAGGTGAAGGAAGAGGAATTGGATGAAATGGTGAAAAGTTAAAGGAGTCATATTTAGACCTTTATGGAAATGACTAATACTTGCTTTTGTTTAAACTATGAGTTGTTTTATTTTGTTCCTTGGTTTTAGCCTGTTTTGCTATAAGCTTTACAATGTTTTTTTTTACTTGTTATTATTTTTAATGAATGTTCTTTTTTCTTTGTTATTTAGCTTCTAAAGTTTGTTTTAGTCTTGGATCCTGATTTGATGTTTAGTTTGGACCTTTTACGCAGCTTTTTCTGACTCATTTTGGGTTAACATTCTACTGTTATGATTATTCAACTCATCTAATATCTTTTTTTATTTTAGGAGCCTTCTGTCAGATTTTCCTCCAGGCTGGTTATCGGTGTCGTTTCTAAACATAGTCCCGCCTGATTCTGCCTTTATTTCATCTTACTCATCTGCTGCAGCGTAAATCTGGGACCAGTGAGCCATACCCCAATGGTGATGGAGAAAATAAATACCCTTACATCTAAACTGTTCCATTAACTTTTATAAAACGTGTGAATCAGTGGCTCCAGATGACACAGAGAGAGAAGGCCGCAGAGCTTCTGACGCCACGCGGACGGTCTCCATCTTAGGGTGTTATTTGTAACAGGTGGAAGGAGAAGGAGGTGGCACACCGCCATGGCAACAGTCTCTCTGGCTTCGCCCACACACACATTTTCCCATCATCTGTCTTCATACAGGCTCTTCACACGTTCCCGCAAGCAGGGCTTCTCTCTGCTCGCCGTCGTCAGCAGACTGTTCAGCTCAGCGCCCAGACACCCGCCCGCCCGGCTGCTCGTGTGCTGCTGTCACACGCCTGAGTCTTTTTATTTCTCCCAGGCTCCGTGTGAACGTAAGCGGCAGCTGAAGGTGGGAGCCGAGGGAGGAAAACTGTGAGAACAGGTGTTGGTTTAATGGTTCAGCTCCAATATCAGCAGAATCCCTGAGGAACAAACCAGCAGCACCTCCATCACCACTTCCCTGGAAAAGGACGACGTATGGGCCACGCTAACCTTTTAGCGCCTCTGCTGCACAGCCTGGAATTTAAATCAATGTTATTCTAGGAAAAGCAAACAAGTGGATAAAATTAGAGACAGGGTTTCATATCTGTTAATGTTTGCTTTAAAGATCTAAATGGAGAAGTGATGCAAAGTTTGACCTTCAGAAGTTAAATATATTCAGCCTCTACCAAGAGTTTTCACATTATTATTCCAAAGATCGATTGATGCAATAGATCAACACAGAATATTTCATCAATGGGAAATAGAAAGAAAAGGATATTTAATTTAGAAATTTTCTTTTTTTGTTTTTAAGGCACAGAACAGAAACTGAAAGAAAAATCAGTTCATCTTTTGAAATATTAAGTGAGCTAAGGAGCCACTTGCAGCTCTGAGACCTGAGGCTTCATTTTCACTGCAAACCTTAAAGTCAAAGGGAAATCATGTTTAAATGTCAAATCATTCAGGCTTAAACATGTATATAAATGTATTCTTTATCAGGCTATATTGTCCCAAACGTTAGAAAATTTTATATTTTGAAAAAATCTTGTGCAGGCCAGTTAGTTCTACGTCAGCCTGAACACCTAAATTTGGGCTAATCATATATCAACGTTATCATCTGTCAATCAAATGTTTTAGGTCATAGCATCTCCTGATTCATATGTCACAGCTAATATACATATATGCCAACGGTTGAAATAAGAATAATTTCCTTTCCCATTGAGTTCCTCGGCCCCAGTGTTCACAGGGATGCCACATCTGTGTCTTCAGCAGGCTGAGAGCTAACAGAACTGGCAGCTATGCAGGCAAGGGCTCAAACATGTACGCTGGAAGCCTTCTACACCAAACCAAGCTTCTGCCGCCTCTTCCGCCCTCTCTTCCACAACATCTTCGGCCCCGCTTTCCTCCTCTAAATAAAAATGGATGACGAGGAGACTCATCCACCCACCCTCCTGACACTAAACTTCCTCCTCTTGCATGTTTCCGCTGTCCATAGCAAGCCTCTTGACAGTGTCGTTGCTTTAAGTCATCAATTTAGTAGTTACTTTGGTCCCAATGGAATTTCCCATTGGGAACCTACTAGCACTAAGTTGCTAACTGGTTAGCAAGATGCTTCTGAGACACCGCCACAACCAAACTTGCTTGCAAACCTTCCCACCACAAAAATCCCGCCCCCCTTGATAAACAACAAACTTCAATAAATCACTTCATTCACTCATGAACAGCCGTTTTCCTCTGACTTTAAGGCTCCCCTCAGGGCGGCGTCCTGAACCCCCTGCTGTTCACAGTGTTCCCAACTCCTCAGTAAGGAAAGTAGCTATTGGCTGTGCTAAAAGTCGCTAGAAGTCACTAAATGACGTCATCACCTAATTTGCATAATCTGCCACAGCAAGTGATGTGCATGTTATTGATGCTGTGGGAGAAATAATGTCGTTACAGAAAGACAAAAAGTGAGTAAAAACACTATTATATAGTGTTTTTTACTCACTTTACTAAACAATATATATTTAGACCAAATAACATTTTACATTTACATCCCACTAGCTCCCCGCCTAAATGTAAGTCAGGGCGGAGCGGCACTGTGTGATCAATTTACGCCCGTCAATCCGCGCTGCGTAGCGCCGCTTCATTTTGCAGTCTGGACGCTGAGGGTAAACATCCTGAAGCTGCTCTGACTGCAGCGCTGAGAGGGACTCCTCAAGTGGAGAACGGGGGTTGGGGGGGGAGGCGCACCCCCACCGGCAGCAGCTGCTGCTGGAGGACAAGAGTAGGAACCATACATGCTTTCACGTAAGAGTCTCCAAAAGTCGCCAGTGTGACACCGTTAAAAGTCGGCAGATTTGTCGCTAGTCGCTTTTTGAAAAATAGTCGCTGGAGGGGTCTGAAAAGTCAAGCTAAATATAGCGCACAAAGTCGCTGAGTTGGCAACACTGGCTGTTCACCCTGATGACACATGACTGCGTCCCCAGGTTCACCACCAATCACATGGTGAAGTTTGCAGACGACACCACGGTGGTGGGCCTCATCAGAGAGATGACAACGACCAGGACTACAGAGAGGAGGTGGAGCAGCTGGTGGTGCAGAGATAACAGCCTGATCCTGAAGGTGGAGAAAACAAATGAGATCATCGTCGACTTCGGTCAGACATTTCAAGCTGTTGAGTCAACAGCACCAAATTCCTGGGGCTGCACATCAAAGGACACCCTCACCTGGACTGGAAACACCACCCTCACTGGTCAAAAGGGCACAGAAGCGCATATACTTCCTGTGGATGATGAGGAGAGCCCACCTGCCCCCACCCATCCTCCCCACCTTCTCCAGAAGCACCATAGAGAGCGTTCTGAGCAGCTGTCTCACTGTGTGGTGTGGAGGCTGCAGCGCCTCAGACTGGAAGAAGGTGAGAACAGCAGAGAAGGATCATGGGGGCTCCTCTTCCCTCCATTAAAGACATTTCATCCCAGCACTGCGCGTCCTGAGCCTGTAACATCATCAATGACCCCTCAACCCCCCACCATGGACTGTTCTCCCTGCTGCCCTCTGGGAAGAGACTTCGAAGCATCAGATGCAGGTCAGCTTTTACCCCACTGCCATCAGACAGCTAAACTAATGAAAAAAAACAAAATCAAGTCACAAATTGAAACTCTGCATCACACTGATAACATCATACAAAATAGAACTTAACTCAAATGTCTTCTATTGCATTTTTGCACCATGTCATTTATTTATTTTTCCCAATGCTCTGAACTTCCTCATCAATGCCTTTTTGCACCAAGTCTCTCCTAAACTGTTTACATTCGATCACTGCTGCACTTTATGAAATAGAAATGCTTTTTTTTTTTTACTGCTAAGCTTATTGACTGTCTGAAAGCTGTACACAAAAAAATGACAATAACGTTTGTCTAAGTCTAAGGCTTAATTGTAAAATTATTATTTTTTTGTGTGAAATCTGTTTGTTTTCTCACAGTCGTTCATATTTGTATCTTGTATCTGATCTCCTGTGTGAACCACATTCACTCCAGTCTCCTGCATGTGCAGCAGAGGATGCACCGGCGTCAGGAGTAGAGAGCGTCCTCTGTGACTGTGGAAGTCATCATGGATGGTACTGCCCGAGCGCATCTATCCATCAAATATAGATCTGTTCTGGTAGGTTTGGTCTGAATAGAGTAAATCCTTCCAAATATTAATCCAATCAGAAGCCTTGCTTCCTCTCCATCGGCTGCTCTCTGCATTGCTCCTGCCATGGTTGTTTTTCTTCCAGTTTCCAAGTAGCAGGAAGCAGAATAATGATGCATGTTGAGTGGATGAATACAGGGTAAATGAATGGGCATTCAGACACAGGTCACATTTAAAACTAATCAGATGCATTTATCCATTTATGGCCACATAACCCAGATGCCTGTGTCACATTTGAAACAATCAGATTTATACGGGTTAAAAGCATCGGATCTGGGTCGCTTCAGGCTGCAGTGATGGTAGCCTAGTTAGAGGCACCAGATGAAAACTGTGATCTGATTTCAACATGACTGAAGCTAAAGTGCAGCATCTATATTACAATAATAAAACTTTGTATTTGATTGATAAAAATAACCACAGATCACTATTAATAAAACAATCTGATGCCTGCATCATAGTATTTATAGCCAATAGATAATTCATAAAACCTATCCATAGAAGGAGTTTAACAGAATAAATACCAATGAAATGATAAATAACAATAAATAGATCAATATAACCAGATAGACATATAAAACTATTATTTAATTCCAGTTAATCTACCATTATATCATTAAAAATGAGTACAGCTCTGACTCATCTTCAATTATTCATAAATCCTGGAGATGAACATGATTACATCGGTTATGACCTTAAAATGTTACAGCAGTGAGAGTTTAATGCTTTAAATAGAGAAAGCTGTCTGTCCAAAAGATGTAGAATAATATTTTACTGCCATATTTCTGACGCTTCTAGTGACTCCAGTATTGGTTGATCTATTCTATAGTATGTAGAGGCTGAGCCCTTAAATGTTTAAGAAAAAAGACATTTTTAAAGCTTATTAGTTTTATTTTTTCATTTTAACTGAACAGCAGCGAAGGCGTATTGGCGTTTTCTCCATCAATTTATCGCTCTATAGTATAAAGAACCAATGCGTTTGGTAACAGTAGGAGCAGCCTGAGTCCAGGCTGTCATGCAAGATGATATGTGAGAGAAGATCATAGCTGCACGTATGGCAGAGCTGAGTGGTTTGGTATGTAGTTGGAAACTTTTCACTGTTTTTCAGATAGTTTTTATGAGTTTATCTAATCTCTGATGAGAATCTAAAATCAATCTAAGGTATTTCAATTCTGTTACAGGGTGATTTTATTCATCTTAACCCTATAATGTCAAATGTATCATATTTGATACATACGGTTTCTGAAATGTTTTGCATCTGAAACCTTTTGCATAATTTAATGGTGAAAACTTTGCTCAAAATCCTATTGTACACAATCAGATATACCTGATAACAGCCAGTAGAAGACTACACAAAAATAATCTTGACTTATCGCATACTAATAAATTATTAATATCAAAATGTATTTCTGCTTTTTCTTTTTACATATTTTTGTTAAAAGGGCAAATAAAGGAATTCAAAACCAAAAAAGTAATTTTCTGTTTTGTTTTATTCTTGGATCGGGCTTTAAAGGGTTAAAGTTTCTTAACAGAGAAACACATGGAGAGTTTTCACAGATTCGGAGCTAATTAGTTTTGAATAAGCTACTCTTGGATATTAGGCGTACAGCTGGATTAAACCTGCAGCTATCTCAGCTGAGTTAGCAGGTGCATTAATGATTGCATCGTCGGCATAGAAACAAATACTGGCACTTAAGCTCCACAGGGTAAAGGCAAATGATTTCTGAAAAGCCCTAACAGCAAAGGGCCGAGTATAGAGCCTTGCAGGACGCCGTTATTTTATGGTTAAAATTCCTGATTGGTTTTGGTCTACTTTAATGCATTGTGCTCTAGTTTGAAGGTAAAATGAAAACCATCTAACTTTCTCAGCTGAATAAATAAAAGAGGACATTTCATATAAAGGTAGATCATGGTTAACCCCATGAAAAGTCTTTTTAAAGGCAATAAATACAATTTTTATTTATTTTTTCTTGTGCAGGGACCTCTTTTAATGTTCAATCAAGCAGCAATTTACTAATAATGCTTGTTTTAATAGTGTATTCTTATACATTTTGTTGTTTTTTTCATTATTTTATAACCTAAAAAAAACTTAATTTTCTTTCATTTTTATCAAAACATTGTGTTTTTCAGGTCAGGTAACGTCCAAAGATCTGGACTATTTTTATTCAGCTGGACAGAAGATATCCAATTTAATTCAGTTTATTTCTATAGCTCCAATTCACAACACATGTCATTTCAAGGCACTTTACAGTTCACCAGATCATCCAGTCAGATTGATTCAAAGTTTTTATCTAAGGAAAACCAGTTGATTGCATCGACTCATTGACTCAAATGCAATCCCTCACACTAAGCATGCTTGTAGCGACAGTGGAGAGGAAAAACTCCCTTTAAACAGGAAGAAACCTCCAGCAGAACCAGGCTCAGTGTGAGCTGCCATTGCTGCTGAGGGCCACTGGGGTTCAAGGAGACAGAAGCAGGGGATACAAAAAGCAACTGTAAAAGGCGCCCCGTCCAGGAAACACACAGCCAGGTAGGCGATCTCCCGGCCAGCTCCCATGTCAGAGGATGAAGAGAGCACATCCAGTTAGTCACAGTCAGAGAAACAGGACTACACTGAAAAATCTATAATCAAAGGTGTTGATGGCAGCAGCACAGCTGATATTTCACTGCAGGATGGAGTCACAGCCAAACAGGAACAGACCAGATGAAGCTACTATGAGAAAGCAGAGAGAGCAGAACGTTAGAGATTGAACTAACAGATTCTGCAGAGTGGGAGAATAGAGACAGAATGAAGCAAAATGATGAAAAAGGGGTCCCTATGTCCTCCAGCAGTCTAAGCCTATAGCAGCATAACTATAGAGATAGCTCAGGATAACCTGATTTAAATGTCTCTGTGGATTATTAAGGCACCAGAACCCTGATGTATCACATAAACCCCCAATAAACTTCTGAAAAAGTTCAAGGAGAATGAATACTTTATGAGGCGCCATAGATCGGTTAAAATTTAATGTGAAAGTGAGAGTTGATGTATTTATGCATCTTCTGTGAGCAGACCTGGAGTCTGAAACATCCCAGAGGTCTCCAGGGAAGCCGGGGCTACCCTCTGAGAGGAGGAGAGGAGCTCAGGCCAGAGATGATGCTGCTATGCATTCATGGATTTAATGGAGGTGGTTCTGGGATCTGATCCGGATTCATCCTGGATGATTCCTCCAGGATTAAATCCCAAGAGGATTTGATCATTTTCATAGATTAATAGATATTAGGTGATGCACATTCTTTAGCAGTCGTTGGATTTTAAAGTAAGTGTTATAGAGATAAAAAAGCGTTTTCTTTTTTCAGTTTTGCAGAGAAACATTGAGTGAGCTCCTGTTTGTTTTCATGCATCCTGCAAACATGCAGCGCCTCTGCGTTACATAAGAGCTCTGCTGCCTTTTATGGTTTATACTGAAAACAGCCGAACGAAGCCCAAAATGATCCTCCTGATGCTCCGACTCTTCATCCAGATCCGGTCCGGATCAGTGTCTGTCCCCACACATCCGCCCGGTTTGATGATTCAGGTTAAAACCAGTAGATCCAGCACCTTTTTTATGTAACTGGCCTGAATCCTCCATCTGTCTCCATGGTGACAACTTCCCAGCAGCTGCATGTGGCTGTGCAGGAATGTCACATGTGGCTCAGTAATGTGTGATAATGTGTGTCTGAAGTGCTGCAGCAGAAGGCTGAGGATGAGCCTCATATTTGATCATGTTTTATCACTTTTATCTCCAAATGCATGAAAATCCATCAACCTGCAGACCCCACCTTGACCAGAGCTGCAGACTGATTTTAAGTTTGTGGTTTCCCCTGAAATGCGTCAAAAAGCCAGAGATTTCCTGTGTTTTCTGTCCTCTCTCATCCCTCCATCCCTTGTTGTGTAACCTCTCTCTGCCTCTCGCTGCCGCAGTGAAGGAAACCCCCTCTCTCCGCTCCTGTGCGTCGCTCTGCCGCCTGTCCTTTTAAGGCATGGGGGATACCCGTCGTCACAGCCGGAAGCGGTCCATATTTGGGCAGCTACGAAGGGGCACGGCGGGGGGAATCCCTCGCGCCGGTGTGGACCAATAACGGCAGGCCGGGAGTTACCTTGGAGACGGAGAGTATAAAAGGCGGCAGCGCGCGGAGAGAGCTCAGCATCCTCAGCATCTCTGCCTGGAAGCAGCATCAGCTCACGGATTATCACTGACATTTTAAAAAGGGGGAAATCCCGAAGTGAAGCGTTTCTATCTGATCTATAAGGATGCTTCTGGAAAGGGACGACAGCTTTATGTCTGAGTTTGAGGACGCCTGCAGCGCCTGGGTGGACAGCGTGGGTTCAAGCCCCAGTGAAGGGGGGGACTCTGATGTGGGATCACCGTTCAGCCAAGGTGAGTGTCTCCATCACCCCCCATGCATCCTGCACCTGCATCCTCCCTGTATCTCTATAGGCTGCCATTATGCTATAATAACCCCCCCCTTCCTTTTTTCTCTATAGTTTTCTCTCCTGGAACTGACGCCTCAGACTCTGACTTCTTCTCCGATTTGAGTGACTGCTCTTCGGACACCCTCTCTCCATCCCTCGGCTACACCGGGAGCTTCTTCGCCGAGCCGGAGCCTGCGGCTGCGGGGCTGAGCAGCACCGCGGACGCCATCCTGAACATGATCACTGAGATCGTGGGGATTTGCACTGAGATGGAGCAGCAGCAGCAGCAGCAGCAGCAGCCCGCCCCCGACTTCAGCCTCCCTCCTCCGGCTGCAGAGCAGCTGCCTGCATCCGCAGCTTCAGCACCAGTGGTGATCAAATCAGAGTTTGGGAGCTCCAGCTGCAGCAGCGGCTGCTCTCAGACCTCCACGCCCGGGAGTGATGCTCTGCTCCTGCCTGCTGCAGACTCTCTCCTCCCGCTCATTGCTCTGGAGCAACAGATGGATGTGGCTGATTTCATCGAGTCTCTGCTGAGCTCCGAGGCCGGGCAGAGCGAACTGAAGCCCGGCTGTGAAGTGAAGCAGGAGCCGCTGGAGCTGGAGGACTGGCTGAAGGGTTTACCGGTTCCAGTAACCGGCGGGGACTCCGGTAACTACGTCATCAGCGGCGCTCCTTCCACCCTGGACGCGCACCTGCTTTCCTCCCTCCTGCAGGGCGCGTTCCCGCTGGTTAACATCAGCGGCGCGCAGGCGGCGGGGGCGCCCAAGCAGCCGCGGTCGGGGCGCAGGGCGCACGCGCGGGGCGGCGTCAAACCCAAGCCGTTCCCGTGCTCCGTGCAGGGCTGCGAGCGCCGCTTCTCGCGCTCCGACGAGCTCAACAGGCACGTGCGCATCCACACGGGCCAGAAGCCCTTCCAGTGCACCATCTGCGCGCGCAGCTTCAGCCGCAGCGACCACCTGACCACGCACACGCGCACGCACACCGGGGAGAAGCCCTTCTCCTGCGACGTGTGCGGCAAGAGGTTCGCGCGCAGCGACGAGAGGAAGAGGCACGGGCGCGTGCACGTGAAGCAGCAGCTGCGCGCCCAGATGATGGCCGCCTACTCTCTGGCCCTGAACGCGCCTGGCGTCTAAAACAAACGAACATTTGGAGGTGTTTTTTTGGAAGTTTTTTCGGATTTCAACCGAGAACCGGACAGACGTGACGTCATACCGGTGTACAGGTGCTGTTGCAGTGCCCTGAGGGTTCAGGTGCGGACCGAGCCAGCAGCTGAGCGGGCCTCTGTGACCCTGTGACCCCGCAGCCTGGAGGAAGGCCTCTGCTGTAAAATAAAACCAACTTTTTCTGCATGAAGCCGTAAAGAGACTCTGTGAATGTCGACGTCAGAATGTCGTGCTCCTGTTGTTGATATTTTTCTGTAAACAGCTTTCTATATTTGAAGAGTCCCATGTTTGCAACACATCTCTATTTTTCTAGATGGACTGTCTACCTCTCAGTGTCACTGTTTTACAATCAGAGTGTGTATATTTTAGAGAAGAATCCAGATGTTCTCTGGCCAGGTTAACGTGAAACACGATGTCACTTTTTTTTCTATGAAATGACTGGAGGTGCTCCAGGTGCGTGCAGGTTGAAGCTGCACCGATGCTTTGTGGGATATGTTGTCCTGTGGTCTGTGGTGTGACATCTGAAACACACCAGCTCAGTGAGAGCTGAGCTCCGAGTAGCACACATGGCTGTGCAAGTTTACTGTTCCCTCATTCTGCATGGAGGCTGTTGTTGCTGTTAATAAACAAACCAAACAACAGATCGACTGAGTCTGGCTGCTTTCCTCTGACTTTCAAACACACAGATAAAGCATCTCATCAGAAACACACAAAGGATACTAAATCTCAACAATAGTGTAATATTTTCCACATCTGCGCCAAAATCTCTCCATATCAATCTAAATCTTCTTTTGGTTAAAATTTTCTGACCAATTTAAGGTCAGATAACTCCAGCACCTGTAGAATCAATAAAAAGCTTGAAAGGTTCCTGTCTGACAACACGAAGTAGGCTAATAGATAATTCCAGTTATCTATCTATCATCATCATCCATCCATTTTCTAGAACACCTATCACAAGTGGGGTAACTAGGGGTGCTGGTGCCTATCTCCAGCTATCTACAGGCAAGGTCCACCCTGGACAGGTCATCAGTCCATCGTTAGGCAACACAGAGACAAACAACCGTTCATACCTAAAGAGAATTTAGAGAAGCCAATTAACCTAACAGTCATGTTTTTGGACTGTAGGAGGAAGCAGGAGTACCTGGAGAGAACCTACACAAGTAGAAAGACCCCGTGCCAGGGGTCGAACCCAAGGCGGCTGTGCTACCCAATGCACCACTGACTAGCACAATTCCAGTTGTATTAGGGGCAATAATAAGAACATTTATGGGACAAAGTGAAACATCTTTGAAAACACAGCATCACAGTGCTGCATCTGGACCTGGAAGACTAAATGTATCTGAACGGGGTTCGATGTTAACCATCGCCCGACGCCCGGGGCAAGTCGCTTTTTATTGTCGGGAGAGTACAAATTTCATTGCACTTGCCCGGCAAGGCAATGATCGCAATGATCGAAAAAAAATGTATCACTCAAAAATACATTAAAATCACCCACATCTCATGAAAAACCACCCACAAGCATTGCTTTTTGTTGTTTTGAACACATTCTCGCTTAATTTGAAAAAGCGGCATGATTTTTCACTAGATGGCGTGATTCTAGCTCTTTGGGAGAGAATTCTGCAGAGCAGCAGCTGGATGATGAATTTAATCTATACTATAATACACGCTAGATTAAAAATGATCAGTCAGGGATTAGGGAAATAATAATAACTGTATATACAGTGTGTAAATACTTCTATCATATGGCAGTCTTCTGTACAGTGGTCATAACATTAAAAAATTTTCATTAAAATTTTTTCTCTTAGACATTGGGGAGGTGCATTTAAATGTTATAGAGCTAAACATGTTAGATTGGTGAGTAGTAGTAGTGTACGTTTTTAAACTGTCAAGTGTTTTTTAGATTTTTAACATTACAATTTATATTTTTCCAAGCACACAACAGTTTAAAAGCAAAGTTTAGTTTGAAAAAGAATGAGCAGGAAGGATTGAAAAGCATGTTAACACGTAAGGTAGGCTGGAGTTCATTATCTGATGGATGCAGATACACACCAGGAACCTGGAAACTTACTGAATTACATTACAAAAACATTTAAAACAAACATGTTTCATTGATATATACACAAAATGAATAGTGTCCACCATATTGGATCAGTCCATTTGCTGTACATGTTTAGAAAGGTCCAAACAGACAGCAGCAAACCATTTGAAAACAATCTGTGCGAAAAGCCTTGTTGCCAACAGATATATTTATTTATATCAGACCCCTCTAGCACTTTTATGTCAAAAAAGCTCCTAGCGCCAAATCTAGAGACTCTTTTCTGTTACTGGAGACTTTGGAGACAACATCTAAAAGCAGCGAACTCTGCTCTCCAGAGCGAGCAGTAGATTGGTAACCCCGCCTCCTGCTCTCCCTCTTATCTTGTCTGCTGTCATGATTCATGCAGCTATTGGTTTTCATCCAAAATGAAAAATGGAGAACAGAGAAGCAGATCATGGCTTGTCTACAGTGAAAAGAAGGACTGGGGTTATTTACTTTGGCCTTTTGGAAACACAGGAAGGAGCAATCAGCTAAAGTGAGCTTAGTGCTTGGAAAAAAATCTTTCATTCTTTTTAGAGACAGCATGAAAAGTCATTGAGTACAAAACATAGAGAGGAAAACAAGAAGAAAAGGGACAAGAAGAGAGAGGGACACAAACCAGAACAAATAATGGATGTCTATTCTATTAACATATCTCTATCTGTAGAATGGCTCTGTTTTATGTGTTATCTTCTCAGTTCAGACGGCCCCCTCCTGTCTTTTGCCCCTGGGGGCCCCAAATTTCCGTAATCCGCCCCCTGATCAGTAGCCTGCATTTTTACCAACCTATTAACTGGTCTCTGGCCAAAATCCCCCAAAAAACCTGAGACAACACGAATCAAATCAGCTGCTGTTTTTTAACTCTTGGTAGGGCCCAGCCTGTTATATAAAACTTTTAAAATGGCAAACAGTGGCGTCATAGTGGCAGTAAGAGATTATTCATAAAAATATATAACACATTTAATCTGAATGGACTTTACAGAGAAAATTCAGTCAGATCAGACAGTCAGAGCGGTACCTGACTAAGGAAACCAGCTGATTCCCTCCAGTTGTTGACTTTGCAGGACTCTCTTGGTGACACTAGATATTCTCCTGCATTTTGATGACTCTACAGCAATCCCTCACACAGAGCATGCATGCAGCGACAGTAGAGAGGGAAAACTCACTTTTAACAGGAAGAAACCTCCAGCAGAACCAGGCTCAATGTGAGTGGCCATCTGCTGAGGCCGACTGGGGTTCAAGGAGACAGAAGCAGAGATAGAATTAACATAGAATCGTTGATATAAATACATTTTATGTTAGAAAAGTTAACAGTGAAATAGCTCCATTGATGGCTCTGTCGAGGAAAGAAAGAGTGGAGCAGATAAGCTCTGTAGAAGTTTTCATTTCAAAGGATGAAAGAGAGCACCTCCAGTTAGTCACAGTAAAAGCTTACCCGACAGCTATAGAGGAGAGAAACAGGACTAAACACTGAAAAGCAGGCCCACCTATCATCATGTAAAATTGAAGGTGTTGATGGGTCCAGCCTAGCTGATAGATCTTTCCAGGATGGAGTCAGTCAAACAGGACCAGATCAGATAAAGTTGCAAATACATGAAAAAGCAGAGAGAATATAAAGTTATGAGTTGAACTAACAATTACTGCAGAATGGGAGAATAGAGTTAAATACACCTACAACAACTTGATGAAAATACATAAACACTGAGCTGCTAAAACATTTAATTTCCCTTTGAGATAAATAAAATATTTTAGAATTTAATTGGAATTGAATAAAACAGAGTGATGAAAAGCGGTCCCCATGTCCTCCAGCAGGTTAAGTCCATAGCAGCAATACTACTGTATAGAGAGGATAACTTTAGTCACTCTAACTGCGTTTTAAGCCCAGACACAGATGTAGACTGGGTGTCTGCTTCATGGATAAAGGTTAAAAGTTAAGCACACTTGGTTGGTGAAATAATGATCTATAGCCCATTAGTGAGCCTTTGAATGGTTCAAAAAGACAACAACAAGGTTTTAAAATGAAATGGCCTGGATCATATGTGTCAAACTTCAGGCCTGCAGGCCAGATCCGACCTTTACCCGGCTCCCAACAACCAAGAAAGGTATGACATAAAGTAGAGGCATGTGTTCTTTTAAAGTGAACACATGGCTAAAATTGCTAGTTATAATACCAGAGCAGAGTGCTTTTTGGAAGTGAACTGGGAACTGGCCCTCTTAAATACAGCCCTGGCCTGGAACAAGTCTGAACTAGAATGAAACAGCGTGACCTTAAAAAGGCTGTTCATGCCAGAAAACCACAACTGACATTAAACAATTCTGCAGAGAACAGAGGGACGGAAAACCCTCTAAAAATTCACAACCAGCTACCTTAAATATTTAATGACATTCTTTGCCTCCCAGAGTTTATAGGAGGAAATGACTATTTCCCAAAAAGCCAGGTTGATTTGGATGTTTGTCTCCTTTAAGAAATAAAATGATCATTATAAATAAACACTTAGTCTAGATAGATAGATAGATAGATAGATAGATAGATAGATAGATAGATAGATAGATAGATAGATAGATAGATGGAGATAAGATAGATAGATAGATAGATAGATAGATAGATAGATAGATAGATCGGGTAATCGATCGATCGATCTGAGGATTAAAGGACTGGATTATAATCCAGAGTGTGAGGAATCACCTCCCTCTCAGATCTTTAAGCCGCTCTGGTAAAATCTCTGTTTTTTTAAAACAACGCCTCCATCAGTTCCATCTATCTTCAAAGACTCTCCATCCAACCATCTACAGCCTGCTGTTGCTTAGCAACAACTGATTGCATTAACATTTTGTCAGGCGGTATGAACTGTGAAGGCTGTGTCTCCATGGTGACGGTTTCACCCACGCCGCCTCCTGTGTTTTGGGTTTATTCTCTGTTTTTCTTCTTTTTTTCTGAGAGTCCATGTTTCTCTGAATGCGATGTCTTTAGAAACCTTCCTCCTGCCTGTGGAGGGAGGCCTTCATCTCTGCTACTCTGAGGAGGAGGATGCAGATGATGATGATGATGAAACTGACTGCAGGAATCTCTGGTGAGGAAGAGCTGGGCTTCCTGTAATTGGACCTCTGGCGCTCTCTCGTGGCTGCATGAAGGAACTGCAACTCCTCCACAGTTTGAAAACCTAAGACTTAAAAGCTGTTTTGCTTCTTTATCGTCATAAAATTCCGTTGCATATAGCTTCCAACAGTGAGCATTACCATTTAAAGTGCAGCAGTGATCATCATGTAAACAGTGGAGAAAAGGAAACCAGTTTAAAAACAATGGTGCAAAAGGCATTGACCTGAAAGTGTTCAATGCAGTGCAAAATAAATAACTATGGTGCAAAATGCAGAAGAATATTAAGTTGAAACAAGAATGATGAGAAGGAAAATAAACTTTCACTGATTTATCAATAAAAGGCTTATAAGATATAATAAGAGGCTTTAAAGTCAGAGGTTGCAGCATCAGTTAGAGTAGCCAGATATGCTAAATACAGCCGTTCAATCAGGCATAAATTACATATAAACTCTATTTCATCAAGAGTTTGGCATCTAGAGTAACAAGTAGAGGAGAGAAAATAGTTTTGCCGGTTTAAAATTGAATAATCTAAAATCTAATGTGAAATACCAGCTGTACTACACTGCTGCCATCAACACCTTGTTTATAGATGTTAGGCCTGTTTTCCAGTGTAGTCCTGTTTCTCTGACTGTGACTAACTGGTGTGCTCTCTTCCTCCTCTGGCATGAGAGCTGCCTTGGAGCTTGTCAGCCTGGCTGTGTGTTTTCCTGGACGGGGCCGCCTTTTACAGTTGCTTTTTATGTCTCTGCTTCTGTCTCCTTGAACCCCAGTCGGCCTCTCAGCAGATGGCCGCTCACACTGAGCCAGTTCTAGTTCTGCTGGAGGTTTCTTCCTGTTAAAAGGGAGTTTTTCCTCTCCACTGTCGCTACAAGCATGCTTAGTGTGGGGGATTGTATTTTCAGTCAATTAGTCGATGCAATCAACTGGTTTTCCTTAGATAGAAAGCTTTTGAATCAATCTGACTGAATGATCTGTTGTGAACTGTAAAGTTCCTTTGAGATGACATGTGCTTGTGAACTGGCTCATAGAAATAAACTGAATTGAATTGAACATGGTTTTGTTCAATGTGGTTCTGGATTTAAGGACCCAGCAGTCTGTACAGGTAGAGGATGTCATCTACTGAGAAAAACGTTCAAGCAGGCAATAAATCTTTAGTTCTTTATCAGACATTTCTCCAGTCAACACATAGTTTGTTAAAAGACTCTCTGGTAACCTTATAGAAAATCCGCCATCTTTAAAAACCCATCAAACAGAAACAATGTCCACATAGAAAATTGTAAACATAATAATAAACTTATTAAAGAACATGATGAATTCTGATTTGAATCGGTGTTATTTTAGTGTAGGCTGATAAAAAAAATAAAAAATAAAATCACCATCTGCTGAGGCCGACTGGGGTTCAAGGAGACAGAGGCAGAGATAGAAAAAGCAGCTGTAAAAGGCGTCCCCGTCCAGGAAACACACAGCCAGGCAGAGAAGCTCTGAGCCAGCTCCCATGCCAGAGGATGAAGAGAGCACATCCAGTTAGTCACAGTCAGAGAAACAGGACTACACTGGAAAACAGGCCAAGCTCCAGCATCTATAAAACAAAGGTGTTGATGGCAGCAGCACAGCTTTGATATTTCTCTCCAACAGGATGGTCTGGGCTCAGATTGCAGCAGGAGATAATGGAAATCTTAGCAAAGACAGTGTTTTCTGCATTATCAGAAGTGTGTATTTAGCATTATAATAATAATACCTGGATCTCCATTACCTTCCCTGGACACAGAAAATGAACTCCATGAAGGAGAAATTTTACTATGCAACATGAATTAGGCTAAACATTAAAGACGTTATAACTGTGTTAAACATTTTGATCCTGTCTAATGCTGTTGGTGATCTGGATCAAACACATATAACGTCCATCTGTAGAACATGAAGAGCATTTAGTTAAGAGAAAATCACAGCGTTCAGGTCATAGTTCTGGTTCGACCCACTGTCAGTAACATCCATTGATTAAATGACCTGAACACGTCTTATTGATGATCTGTGATGCTTCCTGCTTCTTCAATGGTGTCACTAACTCTGTGAAAATGAACCAAGGGACCCTTCATGGCCAGGCAGTATCCATCCTGCTAATTTTATACATTTATTGTTGACTTTCCTTGTGTTATAGATTGATTTAGGTAACCTTTAAATCCTGAATGAAATTAGACACATAATTGTGTTTCTGAATATGGAGCAGTCCTGTTTTTTTAAAGGGCAGCTGGCAACCTAAAGAGGTCTGGTTCTCCAGAACCCGTCCCTCCCTGGTTCCCTTATAGAACAGGCTGTTTAAATTAAGGAGCAGCTTTCTGCTGGGCTGTATTCCTTCCAGACACACGAACCTCTTTAACACCTAGAATAAGTCAGAGCATCAATACCTGTGCAGACACCTGCTAATTCTCTGGGACATTATAATCAGCCTTTTATCCAGATCCCAGCAGTCTGCTAAATGTTCTTAATCCTGACGGCTGCAGGTTCTCTTTGGTCCAGTCATATTAGCTCTGGGTGAATATTTATAGAACAACATAAATCCATTACATGTCACTGTATTGGCTTCCATTGTTCATTTTTAGGTTAATAGTTGTTAATTTTTCTATTTCCTTTGTTGCTCCTCTAAAAAGTGTCGGTTTCCTTTCATGAGTATTTTGCGCTTCATTTCACCAGAAATGATCATCCTCATGTTCTCCTAAAGAAAGCTGCATTTAGCTTGATTACTTCCACCTGGATAATCCACTGATCAGGTTAGGTTGAGTCCAGTCATCTCTATTTATTCACTGGATTGCTGATTGCCTGAAGAAAGTGAAGCCACCAGCCGCCATATTGGTACTCCTTACTCCCACGGAGATGCACAGTAAAAATGTCTACATGTGCAGCATTTGGCTGCAAAAACAAGCAGTTTTCCGGCAGTGGGAAGACATATCAGAGGTGATTTCACAGTCAGTGGATGAACTAACCAAGAAAATCCATTTATACGCCGATGGATCCTATAGTATAGCATGTAGAGCAGGGGTCACCAACCTTTTTAAGGCTGAGGGCCATTCAAGGGTACCGAGACTTAGGAAGGGCGACCATTACTGACCTATGAGCTGCAAGGGTTAGCGTTAGCCTAAACTTTGTTCATTATCAACATATTCTTGTTGTTTCTGTTAATTTCTACGTTTATTTAGACAATGACGGAGATAGCCATTGACATTGGGTCTAACGATAGAAAGTAATTCACTGTGAAATATCAATGTAGTAATTCTTTATTACCGGTAAATGGTTGATACAGTCGTTTTTGTGGTGTGTGTTTGTATTTTCAAAAGAAATATATTGCATGTTATATTGACGGAAAAATAACGACACAAAACTTTTGAACTATACATATATATACACGAGTAAAATTCCTGTGTTTTTTTTTTATCAATGTAACATGCAAAATATTTCTGCACACGATATATATATATATATATATATATATATATATATATATATATATATATATATGTGTGTGTGTGTGTGTGTGTAATAAATACACGTATATAACATGTACTGTACATAGAAATATATTGCATCTTATACTGACGGAAAAAAGCCACTTTTTAAATGCTAATGCACAGACAGTATAAATGTATAAGCCATCATTCACGCACAATTATAGCATTAACAGACATGTACTAGTAATTCAGTCTTGATGTGAAATCTTGAAATCATACGTAATATTTAATTACTGTAACAATGTCATCAACACATGTATATTACATGAACATCATCAATTTAGCACTTTTAGCGCATTAGTATTATTGTGCTCCATTAACAAGTTAATTTTATTGTGATGGATTTGTATAATATGCTATATTACATGATTTATAGACCTCATTGACTTATACTTATATACACAATTATGCAATGTGATGAAACTGTTAAAAGGGAGTTTTTCCTTTCCACTGTCGCTACAAGCATGCTTAGTGTGAGAGATTGTATTTGGAGTCAATGATCCGATGCAATCAACTGGTTTTTCTTAGATAGAAAACTTTGAATCAATCTGACTGGATGATCTGGTGAACTGGAAAGTGCCTTGAGATGACATGTAATGTGAATTTTGGCTATAGAAAATAAACTGAATTGAATTGAAAATTGATGAGCCTATTTTTTTTTATTATAAGTTAAAGTAATCTACTGATGCTATGAAACAGTCAGTGTGAGTCAAAGTGATGAATTTATCTTTAACTCTTAAGTCTCTCTGAAAATGAGAACATAGTTTTTCGATGCTGTAGCGCACATATTGTTTGCATTGCAACCAGTCTAATTAGGGAGTACCAATATGGCCGCCGGTGGCTTCACATCAATCCCGTACTACAAACGGGCAATCAGTAATCTGGTGAATAAATAGAGATCAGTGATCAGCTGTGGTGAAACAGGCGCTCAGTGTGAATTAATTCAAAGGAACATTTTTTTTAGCAACAAGCATCATCCTGTTAAATAACTTGTAGATGTTTCTAACAGCCGCTGCGACTCATTGACAGTCAGTGTGTTTCCATTCAACAGAAACAGAAAATGTGTCGCTCTGACTCTCAACATGAGCAGAAGGGTTAAAAATAAACTTTTTTTTTAATGAGACCCGGCTGTTCGTCTCCTAACAGAAGCTGTTCTCTTCATCAGAGGCTGAACTCTCTGTTTTTAGCCTCCATCCTCTGAATCATTTACATCTTTCTCCTTCAGGAAAATAAACGCATGCCAAGTTGTTCAGTTTATTTTCAGATTTTCTCATGAGTTGAGGTGAATCAGCTTCATTGGTTTGACTTAGTTGAGTTTGTTTTCATCAAACCAGAGGAGTAAAATCAAATGTTTTATGTTTAAATGTCATTTTTTAAACTTTTGATCTGATATAACAACAAACGGAAAGTTAATAAGCATTAAAAATGTCACATTTTTGCTTAATAAATAGACTTATGTTATATCTATAGTTCAATAACACCTAGAAATAACAATGATACACTCCCTTTAGATATATTTTATTTAATCACATATATTTAGATTTAAGATTTAGAAAAAAGGAAAGAAATACAAGAAACTTTAAATTGTTTTGCTATTTATTTTTACATATGATGCCCCATAATCCCTTAAATCTTTTAGAAAAAGAAAGTTAAAGCTTGTCTAATATTTACTTCTGGAAATCTGGAAAACTCAATAAAAAGAGGAAACAAAGTCTGATAAAGAAAGAAGAAAAATAAACTTTTGGGATCTTCCTCCACTACCTTCCCCATAGTGAGGTTTATAGGTGGATCCATCATGCTGTGGGCTGTGACACTGGCAGAAACCATTTAGTTAAAGGAAAAGTCGGGTTAAATTCAGAATTCAAACTTCTGAAGGTACTTTAAATATGAACACATTCCATCCTGTTCAATAAATGATCAGTAAGCTTTAATTCAGAGTAATTTTCATGTGAATGTAGCTTTACTGAGTAAGTTATCCATGTTGGTCAAAGAACACTACTGCCACCTACTGGTTAGTGACGCCACGGTGCGGTGTATCGGCTGTTGATCAAGTCCAGTGCTGTATCTGGCTGTTTTTTTCACAACGCTATTATCCAAGCCATCATCTGAAAACGATCTTCTTCCAAACGTTGGCTACATATTACTTGTTTTTTTTTCTGTCCACAAGTTCGATGGCAAATCCTCCCTTCTTCGTTACATCCAAACGACCAACCCGTCCGGAGGATCAGGAATCAGAAAGGTGGAATAACTCTTTTTTCACTTTTTCCTTTACCGATGTATTCTACATCCAGCCGCTATGCACGCGCAGCATTACACAAGGCTTCCACTCAGTAGCTCTGGTGAATTTAAACGTGAAGTCCCTGGAGATCTTCTTCACAATTGTTGTTGAAGTTCGGGGTTAATATAATCCAGTCAGTGAATAGTTCCTCGCCTGAGATGAAATGAAAATAGTTGTTTTAATGGGTTATAGAGTCGTGATATGTGGCGCAATGTTTGATTTATCCAAAGGTTTTTATCTGTTACTGTGTAAATGGGTTTGGCTGGAATTTAAGGACAGATTCTAATATATCTGCAGAGTGGGAACTATAAATCTGATAGGATTTTAATTTTTTTATTGCTGTTTTGCACAATTTGCATAACTAAATATTTTTTGTTGTTGAACATAAGAGATTTTGCAGATATATTTTTTTTATACATACATTTAGATTTACTTATATATTTCTACCCCTTTCATAGAATAGAAAATGTCTTTATTTTCCCACAATGGGCAAATTTACAGCAGCTAATGTGGACCTTAGAAAAATTTATGAGAATAACATAACAGGGAAGAGTCAAAATATAAACAATAAAATTCTGTAAAATGTTTTAACAATATAGAACTGAGGAATAAATAACCAATATGCAGCTATGGACATTTTTACAGTAATGGATATTTGAAAATAGCAACAACATCAGAGATGTGCAGAATGACAGCAGCAGGTTATTTAACTGACTAAGGTTTCTATCATAATTACATTTGATTTGATTTGTTCCTGCTCAGGGTGGTTGGAACCTTTATTCCATTCTGGTTTCTTGTGAGAGTCTAGATTTCCTTTCAATAAAAAAAAAATGTTTTAAATAAAAAGAAAGTTTTGAACAGTTCAATATTCATCTTTTTCCTGCTTTTGTGTGTCAACTGTCATGGATTTGCTAAGCGACAGAGTGTACGGCGGTAAAAGCCATCGAAGGGTGGACCTGTTCGAATTCACAGCCAAAACTCTTCTGGCCTCCTTATTTTCAAGGACTTCTAAGGATCCGGTCCAGGTAGACCGCGTCCTTGGAGGATGCAGCCCATGGATACGAACGCAGCCTTTGTTCTGTTTGGCATATATACTCCTTCTCTTCAGTTACTGTTTGCTGGTTTCTCCTTGTTTCTTTGCTCCTCGTGTGTTTTCTCTGGTGTCTTTTGGTTTTCTGTATTTGCTCTGGACGTCTGATACCTTTAGAACTGCATTAAATGAGCAAAAACTCATCTCTGCCTCCTTCATCCTCTGCATTTAGGTCCTCCAAAACCTCCACACAACCTGACACTCCTTATATCTGCACCTGAAGAATCAGTTTGTTGAAACAGTTTAACGCCAATAAAACATCAACTGCTCTATATGAATTTCATACCTAACATTAAAGCTGTTAATTACTTAATAATTACCTAAACCTTCAGATCTTTAAGTGTTGAGTGTGTCTATTGGGCATGAAATCAAGTTTATTGTTTGTATATTTCTCTTGGTTTTTGTTACGTTCATCCATCCATTTTCTGTCACGCTTAGGACAAACAACCATTCACTCACACCTAAGGAGACTTAAAAGAAGCCAGCTAACCTAACAGGCATGTTTTTGGACTGTAGGAGGAAGCTGGAGTACCTGGAGAGAACCCACACATTCTCAGGGAGAACATGCAAACTCCATGCAGAGATTTGAACCCACAACCTTTCTGCTGCAAGGCAGCAGTGCTACCTACCGCAACATTGAGCAGCACTTTGTTACATTCAGATGATTTGAATTATTTTATTATTTTCATTGCTTATTCTAAAGCTTTCAATTCACTAAGTGCCAATCTTCATCCATGGAAATCAAATAGTTGCAGTTAATTTGAGCATCATGAATCAAAGGATTCACTGTCGGTATATTAATATTTAATACTAAACATATTTTCATGTATTTTAGAGCAAACTGTGCATGCACATTTGGATAAAAATTTGCATATCCTTTATGTAAAATATCCAAGTTTCAGGCCAAGTATAGAAGCTTGTGGTACATCAAAGGTGAAACCATTGGATGCTTGAGGAGAATCACCCTGAGATAAACAATCACATCAATCTTCTGCTAAATGAAACAGAAGCAAACTAATTCAGTTTTCCAGTGTGACGCTGTGTGTTGGGTTTGAAACCAGGGAGGAGTCTGCTGATCTGCTGACCACTGGAGACACTTTAACCTCACTATAAGACTGAAAATGACACTATAACAGGCTTCCATTCAGAATACACACACATTGAAATATTGCATCAGTAAATAACATCGAAGAAATAAAAGTCAAAATACATTTGGACCTAATATTTTCCAGGCCAAGGACCCCAAACTGATGGAGCGGGGACCCCCTAATTATAAATATTGTATGAAATAGTGTTCTATCAAACTGGTCCTATAGTCACTCTATTACTGATGGAGTAATGTAACTAAAGTAATCCCTCCCTGGGATTATTAAAGTATTTCTAAAATCCTGGTTGATGGGACAGGTGTTGTGAATGAAGCGATTGCCCAGCTTGAAAGAGCTCCTGTGTGTCTCTGAATGTGTGCGTTGATGACTGAAAGACATCTTCTGCCTCCCATTTATCTGTTTACTGCAGTGTGTTGAATTTATGTTAATGTGGATTTAAAGACATTTGTGGGAAAAATTGCAGCAGGGAATATAGACAAAAAGTCTAATCAACCAAAACTTTTGCGACCCCCCATGCAGTACCTCTGTGGATCCCCTAGGGGTCGCGGACCCCCTGTAAAATGTTTTCATTCTCTCAAAATATTTAGAGGTTTTTACTGAAAAATAATGTGTCTTAGAAATCGACAAAACAATAACAGAAAATGTAATATATTAAAATAATTTCTAAATCCTGTCCGTACTATCAGTCAATAATTTATTATTTTTTTGCAAAAATATTTCAAAAAATAATTATAATTTATGAACGGATTTTTATCAGTTGCTACAAACATAAAAATAAATAACAAAATAACAGCAATAATATATTATCAATAATTGTAAAAACATGAACTGTATTTAAATGAAAGCAGCAGTAACCTTTGACCTATATATAAATATATTTAAAAAAAAAAAGGTGATTTATCAGCAGTGACACGTCACGCGGCTCCTACGTCAGCAGCAGCAGCAGCACGCGGAGGCTGCTGGCTGGAACGGGGCGCGCGGGGCGGTGGTGCATCCGGTCCCGCTTCGATCCATCCTGCAGCTCTGAAAGCCGCCGCCGGTACCGGACGGTCCAGACAGGATCCGAACAGGAAACCATGGCAACGGTCTTCATGGAGACGGTGCTGAGGAGGGCGTGACGCAGCGGATGATCGATGATCAGAGGTATGAGGCTGCTGACAGCTGATCAGTTTATAACTTTAGCATCAATGAATGGGATCCAGTTACAGTCACTTTGATTCAATCAATCAATCACTGATCAGTTCTGTTCAACTGGAAAAATCTACAATTATTTAAGCTTCATTTTGGTTAAATTCCTATAAATTACTACAATATTTATTTCTAATGTAAAGAACTGTTATTATTCTAAGTCTATTTTATTTTAATGACATTTAACAGTAGTTTTAATTTGTAATTTGTCTGATTTTCATTTTATGTGACATAAACAGACAGTATAAAGAGGAACACTAAAGGCCCAGTTGGACCCATAGATGTAGTCAGTCAGGTTGGACATGCTTTGGGTGGTGATGGATGTGGATCTGATCTGATCCCTGCTTTAGAGACTGATAACATCTCTACACGAGGAATCAGGAGGAGATTTCCTCACAGCCCGTCTCGCCTCAGATCTCTGGGAAATATCTCCACGTTTTGCAAATTCACGATTAAACCAGCCAAACCGTTGCAAATTAAACTCCATCAGGAGCTGAAATGGTTTAAGGATCTTCACTGTTGGATGCTCCTGCTACTGCCTGATTAAAAACACCGTCATGGTGGCTCCATTTAGACCCGCTGCCTCCTTGTTAGTCTGCTTTCACACTCATCTCTGGTCTGTAGGGAGGGTTTTCCATTTCTGAATCGATTCTTAAATTAATTCCTAAAGATTGATTCTTAGCCGAAATAAAATGTATTTTTCACTGTTCTTACAGTCACCATTAACGACCATTATTGTTTTAATCTGCTGTTGAATGTTAATATAATACTAGAATAAATATGTTGCAGCAAATTGAGAGCGGACCAAATCGGATCGATGAAAAAAAATCCAAAGTCCACTACTTTTTCATCCACTAGAGCAGAGGTCACGGATTAGCGGACTGCGGTCCGGATCTGGACCCAAACTGATTGCAAAACATTTATAAATTACTGCATGTTGTCCGACGGCTGTGTCTAACTTCACTTGCGCTGCTTCTCCTAATTAGTCTAACAAATTAACAAAATGATCCAATGAGCTGCTGTCAGTCTGGGTTGCTGCTGCTGCTACTTTTAGACACAGCAGGCAAACCTGTGGCAAGCCGGGCGATGGAAAGGAAGGAGAAGATGATGAGAAAAGAGAGCAGAGAAAGTGTGGACTGCTGGAAGAACTGTGGTGAAATGGTGAAAGAAAAGTGAAATGGCGGCTGCTCAAAGATGACCCTGCATATTTAGAGGATGTTTGGCTCAACCTGCTGCTGTGAAGCAGGATTCTCCACCATCAACAGAATCAAAAAATACATTTTATATTTTTTTATTAAAAAGTCATTGTATAACATGTGGATGCAAAAACAGCTCATTTTATTCCAGTGTTAAATTCTTTTTAAAGTAACAGACATTATGATTAACCTGGGAAGGAATTTAATGTCATCTTAGTGAAATTCTCGCCTATTTTGCATCCCTAAAATGAAAAAGCAAATACTTTAGGAACTGTAAGCCCTAATTACATGCTCAATACATTATTTGAACGCTAACACCCTATATAAAATAAGAAATTGGGTGAGTAGAACACAGACCAACCTGCATCAGTTCAAACATGACTCAAAGTTTGTTTTGTTTTATTCTTGGAAATGATAGGTCTTTTTTTGAACAGCAGTAATAAAGACATTCTTGAGAAAAAGCAGGTTTTATTGTATAATATGTGTTCTACATCATGTCAACCACAAATGAAGAAAATGTCAGGCCTCTAGCTATAACAGTTCCAGAGCTGTGGGGCTTTGAACTCTTGGTGTCAGCTTTGAGCTGCGTGCAATGGCTCCATCTGCTGGTAAAAAAAATTCCGGTGGAATTTTATGCATTTTGAGTTATTACTCCCACTTAAGGTCCACCAGGTTGCCGGTGACCTGGTGGGTTTTAAGAGGCTAAAAATGTCACCGGACCTTTGCTAGTTGTTGGTTTTCTTTATTCCGACCCCGCTGATTTTGAGTTCGTTACCCCTGATCTAGACGTTCACACAACCATCTTAAACGGCGTAACCACTATATAGTGCCCTATATAGTGATTAGGGCAGACATTCAGACACCCAAAGATCCAAATGGGTCTGAACATGGATGCCAATTGGAATAGAGTTCATAAAAATCCATCTCTCTTTCAGAATGACAGTTTTTTCCAATCAGACTAAATCTGATTAGAATCCTGAGTCTGACATCTTTATACAAACACACATTTTTTATCTGATAGGCCTTCAACCCCAATATTTGTGTCCATGTGAATGTATGTAGTTCATGAAAGCAGTTTGGGATTTTTTTTATCAGTTTAAAACTTAGCAGTGGTTTAAATGTACCAGCATTAGAGCTAAGACCTTCTCATTAGTTAGAATATGACATAGAATCTATTTTTCCCCCTTTTAAACATCATAAATGAAATGATTGCAGATAATCCAAACCATAAACAAACCGCTCTGAAACACATTATTTCAGTTCCAGCTATAAACCTCATTAGCAGGTTAGATAAATGATGCATCTGTACTGGACAAAACTGAACAATGTTAAAGTTCTGATGAAGGAAAACCTTAAAATGACCCAAAACAGACTGAATGGTTTGCAGAGACTTTAAGGAGAGGAGGCGACTACAGAGGAATCAGAATAAAGCTTCATTTCCAAGCTGATTTACAGCTGAAATAAACAAATATGGGAACATATAACATGAAATTAGTCGTTTAGGACGAGAACCATAGCAGATATTAAACAAACAGCAGCATTATGGAATCAGATGAAGTAGGATCCAGAGGTAGAAGTTGGGAGTAGAGCAGCGGCTCCACGCCCCAGACGGTCCTTTATTCCAGCTCATCCATGCGTGAGGAAATTCCTCTGCACGCGCTGACCCTCCACTGAGCGATGAAGCCGACAGAAACCCCCTCACACCTCAGATGATCCAGCTCCACTATCCTCATCTTAATGAGATCAGCTCCACTCCGCTTCATCCTCAACTCTTTAGAATCAATAATGTAGAAGCTCAGACTCGCTGACCCACTTTCCCTCCAGCTTCCAGGGTTCCTGCTGCCGCTCCTCAGAGAATCATGTCTTCCTCCTCTTCCTCGGAGCTGCCCTACTTCTGTCCCCGCTGTGGCGACCAGTACCGCTTCTCATCCGTACCTGAGCTCCGGGCTCACCTGGTCAGCCGGCACACCTACGAGACCCTGCTGGTGCTGTCGCAGGTAAATCTGCTGCATGATGTAAGACTCAGTCATTTCAGTAAAGGTTGAGGTGATAAATCTGTCCCATGAACAACAGAAAGACCAACATTAGAATGTTTTTTCTCCTTATAATCGGGCTGCTGTATAAAACCTGGAACTCAATGCCATTCCTGACATTTTGAATTGAGAAAGCTTCCTGGATGGGAAGCAAAATGTTCTCAAACAGCTACAATAAATTAATATTGGGCTACGAGACTAGTCCAAATTAAAAAACTAAATATTATCTACGCTAAAACAGGTGAAAGCTTCTGATTGAAGTTCTGCAAAGAAGCAGGAGAGAGTTTTTTGATTTGTGGAACTTGAGAAATGTAAGTTAACAACGTTAGGATTTCTTTTTATTTTATCTTTTAATCAGATAGCCAAAGGCTCCTTAAAGAAGATCTTTTATGAAGTGAAACCAGGTGAAACAGAAACGTTTCTTTTTGAGGAGTTCTGGATGGAGAATATTGACAGACAAAAACTTTTTTTTTTTGTTACATCTTAAATGCAAAATGTTTACATATTTTTTACAATCTTGGTATAATTCGTGCTCTAAGTGGGTCGCTCTGCTCTCGGCTAAAGGCACATTTTAGTGGCCCTATACTCCAGTTAACGATTAATCAATTACTAAATCAGTTGATGATTATTTAAATAATTTGTTAATATGATTAATTGTTTCAGCCATAGATAAAATACATGAAAATTAGCTACACAGAGTAACTACAGCCCAGATGTACAACTTCTAATATTAATATTTTTAAATGCTCAGTGTCGCAAGTAGAGAAGGAAGAGAGGTGCACCTACCTCTCCACCCCACTCTGCGGTCTTCAGCTTTCTCCTAAAGCTATTTATTAAAGTCCAGAGGGGAGGTCCCTAGTTACACAAGCTGAGGTTGTGCTAAAGGAATAGGAAACAAGAAATACAATTCAATTTGCAGCCTCAGTGAACAGGTCCATTTGCATTTAAATGTCTTGCGGTCAAATGGTCCGAGAACCTCCTGGTTTCGTTAAGCTTGAGAAAAACTTCCTGATAGTTGACCTATACTGCTTGTGCAACACCTCTCTGGAACAGTAATATGTCACACATTATACATCATAAGAACAAACATTAACTATCTTATACAAAATTATTCCAACAGCATATTACATTAAAAAAAATAGAAGTGGGTTTTACCTCTGTTTTTCTCTGCACAATTCTATATCTTCAGAAGAACAACAGGGGATAAATCCACATATAACTTAGACATATTTAGGACTAGGGATGCCGCGATATAATCGCATTTATAGGGTCTCTAGAGCCTGTATATGAAGCAGCAAAACTGAATATCGGACATCGGCCACCCACTTCCAGTCAGTTACCCGATATTTGATCAGCTTCTGAGTTTTCTAAAAGTCACAAAAAAAAATAAAAAATACTACTACTTCTTCTTCCCCAAAAAACTTCTTTTTTACAGACTTAAAAACTTCTAAAGACGCAGGGAAAAATATTGATCCATTAAAAATATCCCAATATCTTCATATGCTGATATATTGCCATTTAAAAACACATCAATCTCTTTTACTAATGAAATATTGCTGTAAGTATGTGCATCGTTATGCTACATGAAAATCCCCTGAAAAACTCACGAAATGTTTGCCATATATATTTTTTATATGTTGATATATTGACGCCCTATCCATCTATGTTTTACTAACAAAATCTCACAAGAATTTGCAAAATATCAATGCAGAGTTTGTAACAGAGCGATGAAATTTCAATTTTGAGATTTTGAAAGTACAATAGATCGCATAACGAGATTTAAAAAATCTATTTGATATCAGCATATGAAAATATATTCCAGAGTATATTATTTTTCAAAAGTGTCAGAAATGGATAACAAAACTGCTGGATTTTCAATGACTACTTATTTTTTATCCAGCTTTAACATCGGTATCGATATCGGTTATGGCTACATGAGTTTTAAAAATGCGGTATCGATCGGATATCGGTAAAATCAATATCGTGCATCCCTAATTTAGACCCATATTTGGTTAAATAGGCACTGAGTAAGTTTAAATGCAAACCTTTTTCAAAGTGGAAGAAACACATTTTGCAAAATGGGGCAGGTAATTTGGCGTTGATAAAACATCAGTACGGTGCTGTAAGGTTTGCCGTATTGTGACACGATATGTTTCCTCTTTGTAGTGAGAATTGGCACGTTGGAAAAACAAAAGGCATGGTGCAGGGACCGGTGACTGGAAGGAATGGTGATGCCACCCGAGGAGATCAGGCTTCTACGTGTTTAGATCAAAAGCTCAATTATTATTATTAAAATAAGCCTGGAGATCATCTATTAGGAAGTTAAATGAACTATTAAATAAATAAGTCATTTTTTGAGCTTATTTTACAATCAGAAACAGAATCAAAGTGCTCCTCTCCCTCCTGCTGCGTCTCTAAACAGCAGGATGTGACGTGACAGAGCGCTGAGATCCAGACTGGATCCGGCCCAATCAATAGAAAGTAAATTAGTGCAGCAGACCTCACCGTCAAACTGCTGGTAATTATATAAACGTGTTTAACAGGTTCGATCTGGAGAACCAGTTTCTTCTCCTCCCGCTTCTTTGTTTGGTCTTTGGTTTCTTTGTTTAACAGGTTTAACAGACATTTAATCATCTCTAAACCACATTTTAAACACTTCTTTAACCAGTTCAGCCTGGGCGCCCTCATCTGCTCTCCTGTTTCAGGGTCGGGTCAGAAGTTCTAGACCCGCTGCTCTCCTCCCTCTTCCTGGACCGGCTGTGTCCCACAGCGGGACGTCCTCTCTGAACATGGACACCCACAGCTTCCCTCCACCGCTGGCCTGCTTGGACCTCGCCTCGTCTTCGGCCTCCATCCAGCTGCTCAGGGAGATGTTCAGCCCACCGGACCGCGCTCTGCCGCCCCCTCCTGGCCAGGCAGAAATCCCCTCCACCGCGCTGGCCCTACCTGGGTCTCTGGACCTGCTTCCTGGGAAGAACCTCGGTGATGTGGGGGTCCTGGGCCTGGACTTCAGCCTGTCGGTGGATATTGGGCTAGAGGAGCGGTTGGGACTGGGACTGGACCATAAAATCGCTCGCACCTTCGCAGAGGTGGAGGAGAGGGTGAACCGGCGCGTTGGACGACTGAAGGCGGAGCTACAGAAGAGGGAGGCGGAGCTTCAGCGAAAAAGGCGTGATAGGGAGCGGCTGAAGAGGGAGATGAAGGAGGTGGAGGAGAGGGCAGCGTACCTGTCCAGACAGGTAAGACTCATTCTAATCCACTTATTAAACACATGATGTGTTTTTATTTACAAAGATCCAATTGTTTCTGAAGCTTTTCTGTTTCCTTCAGGTGTCCGCTGCCGTGGAGATGATGGAGCGACTAAAGAGAAACCTTTCAGAAAAAGAGACGGAGCTGAGCGAGCGACAACAGTCAGTGCCTTTAAAGTCGTTAGGGAAGCCATATTTAGATGTCAATTAATTCTGGCTTGAACATGTATATAAACTATACTCTCTATCAGACATATTGTCCCAAAATTTTGATAATTTCTATTTAAAAAATCTGTGGGGGGCTTTTTGTTACCTTATGCGGACCAGTTAGTTTCACGTTAGCTTGTTCACCTGGTGACGGCAAATCATATATCAGCGGTCATCTGTCAATCAAAATTTTTAGGTCATAGCATCTTTGATTCATATGTCGCAGCTAATGTAGTTGCGTCCCAGTGTTCACTGGGATGGGCGTCTGTGTCTTCAGCAGGAAGTACAGTGCTACAAGAACTGGCAGCGTTGCTTGAGGCAGGGGCTCTCAAGCATGTGCGAGCTGGAAGCCTTCTACACCAAACCAAGCTTCTGCGCCCTGGCGTCCTCTTCACAGCACATTCTTAAGTCCCGCTTTCCTCCTCTAAATAAAAATGGATGACGACGGAGGGACTCATCCACGACCTCCGACACTAAACTCTCCTCCTCTTGCATGTTTCGCTGTCCATAGCGTTCCCTTGACAGCGTCGTTTTCTAAGTCACCAATTTGGTGCTACTTGGTCCCAATGGGAATTTCCCATTGGGAACCTACTAACACTTAATTTGCTAACAGTTGTAGCAAGATGCTTCAGAGAAAACGGCCACAATCAAACTTGCTTGCGAACCTTCCACCACAACAATTCCACGCCCCCTTGATAGCGACCAAAATCACATTCACTTTATTCACTTTCGTGTAAAAGAGTCTGGAACCCACCCACGCGGTAGAATTCCGAAACGCAGCGGTTGGAATGGCCTCTTCCCTACGACTTTAAAGAGGTGTTATGGAGTTTTCTAATGTGTTTTATTTTACCATCCAAGTGTCTTCAAGCTAGCCTGCGTGAGACCATCCTGATCTCGCAAGCTTTCAAGGTTTCACTCGCAGATCAGTCTGGCTACTTTCCGTTAAAGAAAATTTGGAGCCGTTCACCAAACGAACGTCCAATCAGCGTTGGCTTTGAGGCGGGTTGAGGTGTGACGCAACGAGAAGCGTGACAGTTCAGTCTGAAGAACATGGCGGCTTCAGCCGATGAAACTAGCGTTAGCGTGGCTATCGAGCAAGTTTTATCGGAATTACAGAGTATTTGTTCACTGAAAAAAGAGCAAAACACTGCTCTGGAGGCTTTTCTCAGAGGAAAAGATGTTTTTGCTCTTCTCCCGACTGGTTTCTGCAAGAGTAGCCTGGATTGTGGTTGTGTTTTCGTCGTCGCTCTGTTAGTACGTCATATGCTTCGTTGATCTGATTGGTTTATTTGGCCCGTCTATCACCAACATAGGCCAATCAGCTAACCAGTATTTTCACCCCTTCCCAAAATTACTTCAACGGAAGGTTTCCAGATGGATATGCGGAGCAAATCCATCTGGCGGAGTTAGGTTATCTTCAAGCTGCTGATGTCTCAATCTGCAATTTTTTCCAGACAACAGACCAAATGTAAACAACACAAGCTAAAAATAAGCAGCTTCAGGGTTGAAGTGTGTCTAAATGCAGTGAGTCTTAAATGAAGCAGCCTGTATTTAATAAAAACACAGAGAGCGGCGCAGCTTTAAAGGTCAGTTAAATAGCAGTTTGCTCTCAGCATCTGGACCAGAGATCAGTAAATCTGAGTCAAAGCGGTGGGCAGAGAGAGCTGGTTTCTAGATAGAGGACACGTCATGTTAGCTTAACCTCAGCGTGACACACGGTCTGCTGTTCAGATAGATGCAGGATGACAGGGGGCCCAGCAGCCCTGAGGGTGGGGGGGCTGTTTGTGAGGTCAGAGCAGTGACTCCAGTTACCTCTGTGTGTTAAATGAACACATCAGCACGTCTGTTTCACTAATCTCTTACTGTTTTTACAGGGAGATGGCCGACATCGAGCTTTTCCTGCGGCAAACGGCAGAGAAGGAAGCAGAGGCCAAATCCAGGCTGCAGGTGACTGCCATGTTCAGATTAGATTAGAGTAGATTACATTGGATTAGATCAGATCAACTACTGGATACTGATTAGATTAGGGCTCTGAGCTCCTCCTCAGCTTCATTCACAGCAGGATTGATGTGACGCTCAGACATCACTGATAGGAGAACAACAGAACAGGTTGTTAATATGGAAGGTTAGGAGTGCCACATTTCAATAAATAAATAACATTAAAAAAATGTGTTAACAATTTATTAAAACTGGAAGCAATTTATTTAATAAATACATAATTAATGATATCGGCTTAATATTAATAATAACAAACTCAATAATATATAATATTAAGTTTGCTAACTGAATATTAATTTGAACCCTAATATTTAAATAATATGCTAATATACTTGCTGAAAAAGTTAAACAATTTCGATTTTCTGAGTTACCTTTTATATTTCTATGTTTTCTCGTTTCATTTTAGGGTTTTAATTTTAAATTTCTAATGCTTTGTAGGGATCATTGATGTTTAGGTTAATAGAATAATGTTTGTCAATCATCAACAATTTAGTATTATTTTTTTAAAATCATAAAAAAGTCTTTCAAAGTAAAAAATTCTGTTCTAATGAATATTTACATTCTCACACTTTGAAAACTAAATAAATACATTAAAAACATTTCTCTGTATATTTTTAAGTTATTTTCATTATCAGCAGTTTGGGAAAATTAAGATTAATGAATGTTAGTTCATGTTAGCCAGTCCATCGCAAGGCAGTGTTATCTATTATCAAGTTATTTAAGATTACTCTTATTTTTCAAAAGCTAACTTTATGTTTACCGCTGTCCTGTTTGTAAAATTTTTTCAATCTTAAGTTCAGTATTTATACATAAACTAAGTGGAACAGACATCATATCCTGGTATTAAAGACTGAGTTTTTTTGTTTTTTAACCAAAAGGCTGTTTCTACAGGTAAAGTAAAAAAAATTTTGAAAGCAGAAAAAGATTATGTTTATGTTTTTGTTATAACCTTCTACAGAATTTATAGGTCTTATTAAATAAACTAAAATAGAAAATAAAGACTATGAGTTAATGTTGAATAAGTGCAGTCAGCATTTGTCTGAAAATACGGTTACAATTTAAAAGTACATGCTGTTCAAATTCTGCTTCATCTAAATCTAGCTTAAAAATTATAGTAGCTCAAAAAAGAAAGAAAGAAAGAAAAAATAAATGCTGCCCTGAAAGAAAGAATTTTTTTTTTTTACATAAAAGACAAATTTTGGATATTAACTGATGTTGAAAAGCTAAAATTCTTCAAAATTAAAACCTGATGAATTTTCCACGATTAATCGCATCAATTTATTCAATTCCAACCTAGAAAAAATAAAATCTTAAATTTTTTTGTATTGACTTCAAAACATTTTTGCATCAGAGAATATCCATAGTTTTATTCCAGTAAAAATGTGAAATTAATCTATAAATGTGTAACTTTTTAGGCAGACATTTACTAAGGAAATATTTTTCCCTTAATAGAAAATGGCCTAAATACTGCGATAAGGACCAACTAATTCAATTCAATTCAGGTTATTTATATAGCGCCAATTCACAACACATGTCATCTCAAGGCACACACACTAAGCATGCTTGTAGCGACAGTGGAGAGGAAAAGCTCCCTTTTAACAGGAAGAAACCTCCAGCAGAACCAGGCTCAGTTTGAGCGGCCATTTTCTTTATTGTAGGTTTTCATCGAGACGTTGTTGGATCGAGCCGACCGAGCAGAGAGGCAGTTACTGCTGCTCAGCCACAACCACTTCACAAACAACGACAGGTTTGAGTACGCCGAGCCGTACTCACCCTCTGAGGTGTACTCACCTGTACCTGGACGAGCTGGGCGGAGCCTGGACGGCAGCGCCGATGACATCATCCCCAACAAGATGCAGGACAGCATTGGAAACAGGGTAAGGAACCAACCAGCATCTGGTCATATAAGGATTGAACAAAAAGAGAAAATCTGTTTTATACCTTAATTTGCTGTCTGTTTATTTATTTTAGAGAAGCTACAGTGTCTCAAGTTCCTACAGACTGGGAGAGCAAACACATGGACACCATCACTACAGGTTCATTAAATTGTCCTTTGGTCACAAAGACTGTTTGTTTCCTAAATTTCTTTGAAACATAAAGTTCCTACAGACTTTGAAAGCATCAGGTAGCTGGAAGGATTATTTAAAGCAAAGTGTTACAGACGTAGTTATTGCTTCAGTTTTTGAGCTTTTTCATCACACCTCTTGTCTGTTTCAGTGGTCTGAATGAGGAAATGAGGACCTTATCTCTGGGCTCGGGGGGCTGGGACTGTGAGGGAGGACTGCTCCACTTCCAGCCGTCTCATTACGCCGCACACTGGACTCCACGGGAAAGAGAGGGATTCAGACGGAGGGAGAGAGTCTGGTATGTGGAATAACAGGGAAGGGAAATAAAAAGTAAAAGCAAGAAAAATCTTATCAAAAAAATTACCATTATAAGTCAAATTCAAGTAAAGTAAATTTATTCATATAGCACTTTTCAAAGATAAAAATCACAAAGTAGTCCGGAGTAAAAATGTAACAATAGAACAATGTAGGATGCAATATATAACAACATAAAAAAAATGGAAAGATACAAACAAACATATAAAAACCACACGAATAATTAAA